>CM040930.1:17191905-17709405 GCA_023029165.1 Gobiocypris rarus | reverse complement strand
AAAGCCATGGTTTGGGTGTTGATTGCTGAGTGGAGAGGAAGATCGAGCTGAGAGCTGAGGTACTGATGGGTCGAGTGTCCTGCACTTATATACCCTACCGCTCTTCAACTCTGCCTCTTTTTCATGAAATTATGGGCACACCATCATCATAACCAAGCCATAAACTTTTACAATGGCCTCACAAAAGAGCAAGTCATCAAGTGCATGACCGCACGACTGGTTACCTGGGTAGCAATGAAGGACCATACATGGACAATGAAGGAAAATCAGTGACTTCATGCTTAAAATCTTTTCCAGTACAGCATATACGTCTGTAGTTTGATATAACATTGTACATAATGGAAAAAGCATTTGTCTTCTATATGGTCAATATAAATGAAAAATAGATGATTAATGGCAGTCTCATAGCAATATCTTCCATTTGTGCAGAATATAGTATCTCAACCAGCTACAAAATAGGTTTTAGTTTACAGCTGTCAAGTCTGAAGCTTGAAGGCCATCTGCTTTGACCTTGCTTTTGAAAGGATAGAAAGCTCTTTATGTCAGACTGAACTATATGTTCCAGTAGATAGTGATTCATAGCTACACAAACCTTTCATACATTTAGAAAACTGAGAGAAAAACATCAGGGTATACGCTGTTCTTACAGTGAATATCCAATCCTCTTTTCCATTTGAGGATGGCATTCTCCACACAAAGAGGAAAATTTAACCTCAAGTCGTTCCAAAACCTTCTTTCTTCTGTGGAACATCAAAGAAGACAATTTGAATGGAAGTCACTGGGCTCCAGTGTTTGGTTTCCAATGTTCTTCTTCTTCAAAAAAATAAAAGAATAAAAAATAAAACAAAATCTTATTTTATGTTTCCATAGAAGACAGAAAGTCATACAGGTCAGGAACTAGACTTTTTATTTTTAGGTGGACTATACTTTTAAGAAATCAATGATCAAACATCAATCAAAATGCTGGAAAATCAGATAAATTGTCTTAAAACGGTCTGTCTGGAAGTTTAAAAAGGGAAGGACAGGTCAATGCCCTTCAGCACATCAACCTCTGCTAGTTTCTCATCGAATAGAGCTTTCATTGCATCATCTCCCTTGCCCTTGGCCTTAAAGTTTCATTTTTTTCTCAAGTCTCATGTTGAGATTCACAGATCAATTTCAGCTTCAAAGATCTCCACTGTACACAGATCTAGCAGAATGATGAGCTGAAGAGAGACAGAAGCAGGATCAGAACTGGATGAGCTCTCTTTTTCACTTCCAGTGCTAGCTGCAAGCTCTCACCTCTGAAAGCACACATTGATTCTTGGGGAACGCAGCATGGTGCGACATTTGATGGATTTAGAGATTTCTTTGAAGCATCAAAGGTCATTTGATGATGAGATATTATTATCAGTGAAGTTGAGGACTATCATGGGATAGTTCTGCAAGGAGGTTTTTTTTTCCCCTTATAAAAATATATAAGCCTATATATAATTATTTAGGATAAACTGCAATTTAGCAGTAAAAGTATTTAGATTAGGAAAGCTGCTATAACCGACTGGTTAAATGACAAAGCAGGTACTTGGATGGTGTTGTCATAAAGAGCATTTCACTAACATTATATGGTTTGATTGCAAAATACTCGTTAAACTTCGCCTTTCACAATATATTCACCAAGTGAACAGTTTAATAAATAAAAACCATAGTGAAACATAAACTTTTATAATACCACTTCTAAAAATGTCTCTCTAGGTTTGACAATAAATGTGTCATGTTGAAACAATGGTGACAAATCACTTCAGCAAAGAAATCTGACTGCCTACAGTTTATTTCTTCATGAAATCAGAACATTTATCAAATAATTAGTATAATATTTGGTAACACTTTAGTAAGGGGAACACAAATTCACTATTAACTACAACTTCTGACTCAATAAGCTCCTAATTTACTGCTTAGTTAGTAATGTAGTTTTGTGGCGTTTAAGTTTAGGTATTGGGTATAGGATTAAGGGGTGTAGAATATGGTCATGCAGAATAAGCATTAATATGTGCTTTATAAGTACTAATACACAGCTAACTAAGCTAAAGCTACTGAAAATATAAATGCACACATATATGCAATATGGAAAAAAATCACTACAGTGAATGAATGTTTTTTTCTTCTTCATATTGCATATATATGTGCAAGTTTATATTTTCAGTATAACCTGGGTAGACTCCTTACCGCTGACCATTATGGAAGGTGAAAGGTCAGTGCACTGATGATCAGTAGGTCATTGACTATACAATGACATGCTCCGCTGGTTTAGATGAGCTTATCAAATATGCAAATTTTAGCTTCTGAGAACTACAGATAGCACTGGTGCACACTGGCCACCTAAAAATGTTTTTGAATAAAAGTTTATTGTGAAACAGAACCACCCTTTAGCTCACTAAATACACTTTACAAGTGAACTGATACATTTCATGAACCCTTTTTCAACAAATTTTATATAAATGTGAATAAATCTGTTTTTCTAAGGGCGTTTCCCTCAGATTACATTGTTATTATGAGAGATGGTGATACATAAATGTATTTCAACTCAGATATAAAATCTTATAGATTTGTTAAACATTTTGGCAACAGTGTTATTGTAGTAGATTATTTAAAGCCTAGCAGGCTATTTATTAATAGCTTACTACTTTTTATATTTTCAGTTTTCATTTTAGTATGAGTCATTTTGCTTTCGTCATTTTTATACATTAAATAATTCAATTTAGTACTTCAACTTTTTTAATTTTGTTTATTTCAAATGTTCTAGTTTTTCGTCGAATGTTTAGCCTATATTTTATTTAGTTCAATTACCGAACAGGATTATCAGTAGTTTTACTTTTACTTTTAGTTACCAAAAACAACGATGGCATTTCAATAACAGCAAAGTTCCGAATAATATAAAAAATGGACCACGCCAACAAACCCTGACGTAAATATACAACTCGACATCGCCCCTAGTGGTACCAAAGTTGTATCCCCATAATAAAGTATATTGACATAATACAGGCCAATCACAATTGTGTTTCCAGGGATTTCCTTTGAACGACAAGAACCTGAGCCAATGAATAACAACCGCACGTTGAAGCAGCTAATGGGAAGTGTCTGTAGTTGTAAGTGGGCGGGCTCTAACCTATCAGGAGGAGAGGGCCAAGTAGTAGTTGCAAAGCGGAAAGAAAATGGCGGCCGTGGCTGCGGAGCCAGGAGCTGCTGCGGCATCAACAACAGCGGGGGACGGGGTGGAATACGAACCCGAGCCAGGAGAGCATGTGGTCGACCTAGAGGCACACTCCGTCCCGGAAATTAAGCTTTGTCACCAACCAGAGGATGTGGATGCAGTTCAGGAATGCAGCCAGGTCCAAATGGAAATCAGAAGGCCGGACCTTCAAGCCGCGGGAAAAGCCCTCGCTGCCCATGCGGACGGTGAGTGCACCGAAACGGGGGGTTCCTGGGGCCGCTTGGACACAGCCGAGCAATCCGTGCTTATGGACTACAGGTGTACAGACGTTTCTGATTTCGGGGGATCCTTCTCGCCGAAGGTGCAGGCTGCAAACGAGGTCAGTCCTCTCGAATCCAGCCCCTGCCTTTTGCTCCCCAGCTCCATCTCCCACTCCCAGCCCTCCGTCGTCTTCTTGCATTCCCTTCCCGCTAAGGCTCCGTCGGAGCCTGAAACTGGACTGTCTCTGGCTGTCGAATACGACTCCAATCCCGTGTCAAGCCATCCTACGGATCTGGAGTGTGAACTCATAGGCTTCACGCAGCCTGACCCGGAGCCCGAACCCGCAAGCGATGCTCTCGGGTCGGAACTCAAATCTCACGAGGATGCTTTCCATGACATCCCACACCCCGCAAATCACCTGGACTCTCTGTTCAATGCAGAGGAGACCTCGCTGGGAGAATCGGTGGGTCAGAGCTGCATTAGTGACTTTTCTACTGTTTCCAGCAAGGACTCTCCAGAACTTCAAGCGGTGGTGGATCAGTCGCTCATCTCATCGGTAGAGTCAGAAGAAGTGCGCTCGCATCCTCTTCATCATCAGAGCTTCAAAACGGACCTCAGTGAACCCGAGAGTGTGTCGGAAACGAAAGACCCACCCGAGACGGCGGAGCGCCTGGTGCCTGGGTCCGAGGTTCGAGTCTCGCTGGATCACATCATCGACGATGCGCTCGTGGTGTCGTTTCGCTTAGGCGAGAAGCTCTTCTCCGGGGTTCTTATGGACCTTTCGAAAAGGTAAACATGGTAGTATTTGCCCAAAGAATTTCAGTGTGTCCACTTATTCATCCAGCAAAGTTGGCTTTAGTAGGTAGCTGTCAAAAAGATGTAGTAAAGAGCATCTTTATCTTTTTAAGTTATGAACGATTGTCATAGTTTAAAGTAAACTGTCAGTATAGTTTGGAGTGTAGGAGTTATAAAATTAAGCGTGTATCTTCTTGTTTTTATCTATCCCATTTCATTGCTTTTTACTATTTTTTTTTCTCCTGTAAAGAAAAAATACTTATGTACTATTTTTATTTTACTATTATTTTCACTGGTGTGGCCGGTGAAGTTTAAAAAAATCTATTTAAATCAACTTTTTTGCTGTATAAATGGTGATAAATTAATTTACAAAGTATTCAAGGTCATAAAAATGACTATACAAGCATAAACAAAAATAGTGTTGAAGTCTATTATTGGAGGACACAACCATTACTACTTGAATTTTCATGTCAACTACCCATATTCAGACATGTAACTAAGGAGTCAAGATCATAATAACCAAGGGGGGAGACAGTGTTATGCTGGTGATTAACACCCTACAAATTGCTCCCACAGTTTGTCTGTCTCAACACCCTTGTTCACACGTTTTCTCTCAGTGTCAGATATGAATCATAGCTGTGCCCAATTTATAGTGCCATCCATGTGGCCTGCAGTGGGATCTCCAGTCTCTCGGTTCAGTTCTCACTCGAGAAGTCGACATGAAACATTCTTGTGATGTTGCTGTGTAGAGAAGGTGTCCCGAAGAACCTGTCCAGCAACATTGTTAGGAAGTTATTATTACATCAGCTGAAAATTATGGAAGATTTCTCTACGCTGATAGACCACATAAGTTAACCAATTAATTACATTTCAGGCCAGATTGGTTTAAGCAAGCGATGGTGTTAAAAAACTCTATATATATCTATATATATATATATATATATATATATATATATATATATATATATATATATATATATATATATATATGATGCTGAGCATATCCCAAAGATTCCTATAAACTTTATTCTAACATCACTGACATTGGCCAGGAGTTCACCAATTTTTTTGTCAGCAGGAACCCCTTAGGCGCAAAATATTTACTTTAAAAACCCATTGAGATTACGTTATTTCAATAATTTAACTACTCATTTGAATGTTCACAGTTCTGTGATGTCAGTTAATTGTCACATGCAAGTAAATGGATAAACTGATTGTAGATGGACTTTAAAGTGTATGCAGTTGTGGTTTATTTGTGATAGTTTTTCAGTTCACATACTGGTATTTTAGAAACCCATTGAAATTGAATAATAGTAATAATGTTTCATCTAACTAAAATGAAGCCAGATCAATATTACTGTGTGAATGACATTTTGTACTGTATAACATAAAGTAAATAATAATTACAATAATGATTTTACACTACAAGTTACAATAATAATATTTAGGTCTTAAATCAGGGGTGCCCAATCATGGTCATGGAGATCTACCTTCCTGCAAAGTTCAGCGCAATACCTGATCAAACACAACTGAACCTAAATTAAGATTTTCAGGAGCACTTGATAATTACAGAGAGGTGTGTTGGATCAGGGTCAGATCTGAATTCTGTAGGTTGGTAGATCTCCAGGATGGGCCACCCCTGTCTCAAATTCTTCACATTCAAATTTATATTGGTGGAATAATAATGAAACTTCTGTAAATAAACATGTTGTATATTTTGAGGTTGTTTATATAAAGTAAACCAAGCGCACGTAGAATTCATATATATAAGCTAACTGTTAACCAAGCTGACAACACCAGAGCATGAGCTGCCCACCCTACACTTTGAAACATGCAGCGCATCAGACTATACAGTTGTTTAATTACATTGTTAGGATTTGATTTGATTACCACACTGTGTCATACTTCGATATCATGATTATTGTGCAGCCACAATATTTTACTTTTTCATTACAGTTTTAAAAAGCAGCTAAAAATGTATTTGGGTAAACTTGCTTTTGTGTAAGCTCTTTTCTGTCACTCTTATTTTGATTTCCTTTTTATGTTTGGATGTAAATCACTTTGTGACGTTGCTCTAGAAAGGTGCTATAGAAATATAAATTATTTGCATTCACTATAATTAATTATCTTTCCACCAACTCACTAACCCCCTGGGGTGTTTGGGAAACCCTGACATGGCAGACCACTATTTTAAAGGAATTTTCTGAATTTAAAAGTTAAGTTTAAGACCTCCATTTGTGCATGCTTGTTTTTTATTTGTACAAACTATGGGATGAAATTAAATCATGTTCTGTACTTCACAGCATGTCACAGATGCTGCTATTGAAGCTTAACTTAATTTAAGTCTTAGTATTCGTTTAGGGAACCCACCATTGGTATTTTGTGCCGTAAAATGTCAATTAGGAAATATGTTGCAGCGCCGAATCTCAAACAGAAGCAAAAAGATGTTTTTAATTGAGAAAGTGTCACTAGCTCAGCTAATTTCATGCTTCCTGTGAGTAGTGCCATCTGTGAGAGTGTGGAGAAACTCAAACTTCCTCTCTTTTTCCATTTAGTCTTTAATGGATTCAGTGTAATTACTCATGTTTTGGAGTGATGACACAAAATAGACATGGATGAATGGATAGATGGATATTCACTCAATAATTTTTTTTAAACAACTAATGTCAAGGGCTGCGTTTCCCAAAAGCATCGTAAGCTTAAGTTAATTGTAGAACAATTGCCACCAATGGTCTCTACGATCAACTTAGGCTTAAAATGCTTTTGGGAAACCCAGCCCAGGTGTGGAATATTTTCTTCTGAAGGTCCCACTTTTCTGCTGTGACTTAATAACCGCAGAAGATAAACTGAACATCGTCAGTGTCATGGCGTTGAAGTGGTTTGCCAGACTTACTGTCCGATTTATTTTTAGCTTGCACTCTAAGGGCTATCTTCATTTGCATTTTTCAATGTTAGGTCATTCCCAGGTACTGGATGAAACTTCTAATGGAAGAAAAGCAAATCTCAGGATTGTCGGATTACTCATTCCTAAAGCATTAGCTATTGCAAGTCAGGAAAAATGTTCTCTGATATTCAACAGATCACAGGCTCAACCCTTTTTTTAAGGGACAGTACTTCGATGTCAGTTTTTTTACGCTCTTTTATTCTACACCACCAAAGTATCAAAATCATTTGCATTTTGTCAAATTCTTTGGACGATTTTACATTGTGGTACAGAGAGACAGGTGGTGATTCTGAAATAAGCTGTATGGTTAGCAGAATATGAATTATTAATTTTAATTGTAGTGTAAGTTCATCCTGGCCCACATTGGATGTGCAGCTGAAGTGGCATTTTATCCTCACAAGCATTTTTTTGTTTGTTTGTTTGTTTGTTTATGTACTCCTGCTTTGTCAGTTAATCATCATTCTTCCCATCTGTAGTCATGAATAGACATATTTTTTGTGAAACCTAAGGTTTCTGTCCCTCTATTGAAAACCAAAACCGAAAAGGCATTGTGAAACAAATACGTATTGAATAAAGTGGTTTAATCCAAGATTTGTGAAGAGATAACATTTAAATGAAACTAGAGCAAAAGTGTGACTAATGCTCACAATGTTTTACAAAATAATGATTTAAAACCCTCCAGAGTAACAGCAAAATGACGAAGAGAGACTAGACCATGAATGTAATGGTTCAAGACCTCAGAGTAACTCTTCAATTCTATGACTGAACAAACAACTCTGCTACATTTCATTGTTGCATTTTAGTATCCATAATCTAGTAGTAGTAATCTTGTTATTTTTGTTTAGATTTGAGGAAATGGGGATTAGACCCCAACCTCACTGTTCTGTTCAGTTTAACCTTAGTGTCTTTTCTTATCCTCTGTACCTCAGGTTTGGACCTTATGGGATTCCTATAACTGTGTTCCCCAAGAGAGAGTATAAGGACAAGCCAGAATCTATGCAGCTGAAGACGGAAGCATTCCAGTCAGAGACTGATAAGGGTGTTGCTCAAGGACCTAGTGATGCCCCAATTAAGGACCCTGTGGATGCTCTGGATGCCCCTCTGAAGGACCCTGCTGAGACTCCTGCAGCACCCCAGCCCTGTCCGAACCCTCAACCTAACCCATGGACCTCAAAACCACCTCCTCTGTTTCAGGAGGGGGCCCCTTATCCACCTCCATTGTTCATCAGGGACACCTACAACCAATCGTTACCTCAGCCTCTACCCCGCAAAATCAAGCGGCCCAAACGTAGGCTGTATCGAGAGGAGCCCACTTCTATAATGAATGCCATCAAGCTCCGACCAAGACAAGTTCTGTGTGATAAATGTAAAGGGGCTGTGGTGCAAGGGGACAAGCGTGAGACACGCAGAGGCCCCATTTCAGACTGCCGGAGTGATGATGCCAAAAGACGGCGGAATGACAACGCGACGGCAGCTGCTGGTAAGCGGCCCCGTAGTGATCCACGTTCTGAAGAGAAGGGCCGTAGTACTGATGGGCCCAAACGGCAGGGTTCAGCCATACGGGTGTCATCATCCACCGCCTCTTCTCTGGGCCATAGCCAGGTCAAAGGTGCAGCTGCTGGGAACAAAATGGTAAAAGGGGTGTCCACTACAACAACGTCCTCGGCCAACTCTCGAGTGCAACTCAATGCCAAAAAAGTGCTTCAGAGCAAAAATGTTGACCACTCCAAAGCACGAGAGGTGCTGAAGATGGCCAAGGCTCAGAGAAGACAGAAAGAGACAGTCACAGGCAGTAGCGGGAACACCAAGGCCATAACCAGGGCTGCAGCCCTCCAGGAAGCCCACCAGAAGGTCCACTTCACCCGGCGACTGCAGCAGATTAGTGGAGGTCCAGGTTCCAACCCCCTGCCACCCAGGATGCGCATCAAGCCCCAAAGGTACCGTAATGAAGAAAACGATTCTTCCTCATGTAAGCCGCCTTGCTTGGAGAAAGTGCCGGGAGGGGGCCGTTTACCACTGCCTAAGCCAGCCGTGCCCCGCTGCACCTCCACACGCTCCTCCTCCTCCTCCTGCTCTGCTAGCCAAGTCGCCACAGCTGTAGAGCCCCAGAGGCCAGACAAACCGATTGAATCCCTTCTCAGCCAGGCACAACCCGATCCCCTCCCAGCTCCGGAATACAGGGAACCCCAGGCTGAGACAGAGGAACAGGAGGGGCAGGAGGAAAAGCGGGAGACGCGTGGGAGCAAGGCTGGTAACCTAGTGGTCTACATGACCCTTAACCCCAGCCAGCCCGACTCCTCTAGTACCTCCATGTGCAGCATCGATAGTGCAGATGACTTAAAGTCATCAAACTCTGAGTGTAGCTCTACCGAAACGTTTGACTTCCCCCCTCCTGGTGATTTGCGTTCGGCCCCTGCCCCTGGCACATCCTCCGCTTTTGCCTCTGCCTCTCCCTCTCCCTCTGCTCCTAAGGACGACAAAAAGCGCAGTAAATCCCTCAAAGCTGCCGTCTTTTCCAAAAACGTCACAAAGTGCGTTGCCCTGGATGGCAGGACAATATGTGTAGGGGACATTGTTTGGGCCAAAATCCTTGGCTTCCCCTGGTGGCCCGCCCGCATCCTAGCCATCACAGTGAGTCGCAAAGATAATGGGCTCTTAGTCAGGCAGGAGGCCCGGGTTTCTTGGTTTGGGTCGCCCACCACTTCCTTCCTGGCCATTACTCAGCTTGCCCCGTTTCTAGAAAACTTCCAGTCTCGCTTTGACAAGAAGAGAAAGGGCCTGTATCGTAAAGCCATCACTGAGGCTGCCAAGGCTGCCAAGCAGCTCACTCCTGAGGTCCGAGCCTTGCTAACTCAGTTTGAGACGTGAGGTGATATGCCTCGGTAAGGTAGGCAAAACAGGCACCCGAGCTGGCCCTGTACCCCTTCTGAAACCTCTCAAACTTTGCTGTACCCAGTCAGCTTCCAGAGTGAAACAGAAAAATGGCAGCCAGGCAACCAGGACTAATTTATTTTTGTTGAGAAGGCAAGAGAAGGGGGTTGAATTGAATGGTTTTCATGTCAAGTATCTAATGTTTGCCCCTATGTAACCAGTCTTTTGATCTTGTCATATCATCATACTTTTATTATAATGGAAAGCGGATGACTGAGATTTGTAGGAAAAGGTTTTATGGGTTATTGAGTGGCCACAATATTTCAGTTTGCCTTGAACTTGGTTATTCTTGGTCACTGTCTGCTGTTAAAGGTCCCTGTAAACATAAAAGCAAATGCTCTGAGTGGAATTTTTATTGATCTTGAATAGCTTTCATGAAGAATTAGGTGTGCGTGAATTTCTGCTTGAACCCATTCTCAAATGATTACCAACTCTTACAAGTTGATTGCTACTTTGTCTGGATCCCTAACTTAGCACAGTTAATGCTTCCTTTTGGATGATCAGAGGAAGTGTAATAGGTTCACAGTGTCAGATCATTCCTGCTGCATTTTCTAACACTACAGTGTTTCTAGACAGTCTCTCTGTCCAATTGCCCTAAGATTACATGAACTGAATTCAAGTTAGACCATCCTTTAATTGTTTTCTGTTATGGAAGTTGTGTAACTGTAAAAGTTGACCCTGTTGGGTAACGTAGAGTGCCTCGCTCAGGTAGAAAAAGGGACTTATTGGTGCTGATCTTTCTCAGACGTTCTGAGATGACTAATCCAAGTTCAGTGATCCGAGCAGACGGCTGTTGATCTGGGCGTGGCTCTTGGCCAGCCGTGGCTTTGTAGCCAGTCGAGCTGCTGTTACGGGGGGAGGTGCCTATAAGCCGAAGTCACCTCAAGTGCCACTGTGAGGAGAGCACAGCGACTCTGTAAACGCAGAGAGTACCACCTCAGACACAGAGAAACCTGCCAGCCTAACTGTGCATCCTCTTTCCCAACCCCTCGCAGCTACAACATCTGCTTCCCAAGCTCATTCCTCCCTTATCTACTTGCCCTGTTCACAGCTTTTTTTCTCCTCCTCCACTTGTTTTGCTCCCTCCTGCCGTTGTCATGTTTGTGTCTTGGAGATGCTTTTTATATATCTGATTATGGCAAAAATGTTCCTGTTGTTCAGCCAATCCACCGACTCGACTTTGTTTTTTGCATGGATTTGGGAGTGCATATGTTAAATTGAATAATGAGCATTTTAATGGCTCCATATGTTTATCTAAATTAGGCACATCATATCACAAAGCAAACTATACGTTTTTATGTAGCTGCAGTTGAAATGCAAAACTCTTAACACGAGTTCCATTAAATCATTCAATGAAAACACTTGTCCACTGTGGTGTCCTGCCGCAAAGTGGGGCATTGGAGCACAAGGCAGCAGTTCTTATGTGTGATTGTTCGTCATAATTATGGGCCTCTGGCTGGTTTAGTTGTTCAGTGATTTGTTCCGATTCCAGTATTCATTGTCTCTCATCTGAAATGTTTTGCTAAGGATTATTGTGTTTTAAACTTATTTGTTGTGCCTGAACTTTATTTTCTGTCATTTCACTATTTGCATAATAGGGCTGAAGGTCTGGAGTACACATATGTATGTAAACTGTTCAAAATGTATTTTGCCTGACTGATTGGAAGATGAATGGCCTGGATCTTATTTCAATGCTGAGAACCAACGATTTTATTTGTGTGGATGAGCATTCTTTTTTTTTTTTTCTTGTCTGTAATCATGGTTCTGTCCTTGCATTGCATACCCATTGGCATCTTAAACTGTCCAGTTGTATTTACACATCTGAGAAGGGAAATATACTGTATGATATCTGGGTCTTTCCACATATGGCTTAACAGGTAGAGATCGAAGACTTGAGGAAAAAACAATGCTTGGTAGACCACACTGACTGACTGATGGAGGTTTGTGTAAAGGAGTAAAAACGGTATTTATTTTGGTGGTTGGCTTTGTTTTATTTCAGCATCTTTTTTACTTTTATTTCTATCTGTTTGCAGGTCAGAGAATGCTGTAAAACCATTGAGAAAAAAAAGTAACAGTTGAAGATATTGTGTACATGTTTTCTGATGTTTTAAGAGTATATAAATAAACTGTGAACTTCAAGAATTTTATCTAGTTGTCATTATTGTTGTATTTTTATCTTTCTAATATCATTTCTCACCTCAAACCATATTTGTCTCAGGTGTAGCCCAGTGCACAACCCTGTTTTGGAAAAGCTTTTTCCATTCTAACCCGAAAATGTCACTCAACAGTCAAACCAAGACTGTCATTTCACAGTTAACCAATGCATGAAAAAAGACATTTTCATACCTGCAAACAGATGAGAAAACAGTAGGGCAAGACTTTAAAGTATATTAAGTCTACACTAGACAGTAGATCAATTTACACTAGACAGTACATTATTAAGCTTATATAGTCTTACTGATTTGACATTTCAGTCGATCTGTGCTGCGTCCACGTGGTCCTGGCTTTATAAGATCAGACATTACAATAGAAAAACAGCTGTGCATGAGGATATTGATCACATGAAACGTTAATTCCATCATATGTTTGGTTTGCTTTTGAATATACATGTTTAGTTGCTCTAAACTAATGTATGTGGTGCCATGCCTGGCATCTTGAGGAAATATTCATCAATAAACTGTAAATGTACAGAATGTGAGAAATGTAACAGTGTAAGCTAGGGACTTTTTGTGAGATTCTATGAATCAAATCTTCTGTACATTGTCAGTTTTGGACCAGGATTTTTCCTAGATAAAAAGTCAGATTATTTCAATTATTTTAAGCGTAGTAGGTCTATGGTTCATCATACCAACACAATTAGTAAAGGGAAGATTTTCTCTGTTCCTCAACCATAAGATTACTGATGTCAGAATTTAACTAATTCAGTTTTTTAATAAACTGTTAGTTGGTCAAATTATTGGTTACACTGAATACGTTTCTCACACTGTTCTTTAAGGCCATAGAATCTTACATAAACTCTCAATGTGTATAGTTTATATATAACCTGACAGAAAACAATTCTGACCTTCTGTTGTCTTTTTTTCTGCAGTGCTGCAACTCTGAAGAGCTGCTGATTGGTCTGTTGCCTAGAGCACTGCTATTGGTCAGCAGCCAGTCAGATGAGAGGAGCCATCCACAGTTGAAGCAGGTGTAATGGAGAAAATATTTTTTATTTAAGAAAATAATTATATATTTATAACAAGGAATTACAGACTCTTTCCTGATCAATCATGCTGAAAATCCTTTTTCAAACCAGATTTGTCTTTGTGCAGGCTTTAGTGTTTAAAGCATGTGATGGAACACTTTCAAATACCGTACAGCAGTTACAGCCGTTGTGGATTCGAAGTGGCGAGTCGGCATACATTAATGCAGGGTTTTTAAGATAACTTATAAAGATTTGTTTTTAAACTGATGTAAAAATGCAATAAATATTGCATGTGCTATATTTCACAGTACAATTACAGAGGATTGGGTCTTATTGTGCTTGTAGTCTTGGATGAAATCCCAGTGTTCTTTCCCAACATCTATGCTCCTTTATATTGAGAAATTCTGAGCCTTAATGCAGTCTAGACTGTTCTTGAAGAGAGCTTGAAGTTTTCCACTCTGGCACAGCTTTTATGAAATGATCAATGCAATCTGTACAGCGTTACAAACCACTCTGAGCCAGTTTAGTTGACGTTCCCCTTTTTTGTGCTCCCCTGCATTTATAAATGATTTTCTAATTACGACAGTAAGAACGCATCTTTTCTATCTCAGTCATATAATGCTTTTTCAGATTGTTCGCCTCAAGGTTTTCCTAATAGCCGTGGGGGGCGTCATTCATTGCACATGCTTAACCTGAGTCCTGTATATAAAAAAAAAAAGGGAATTAAGAGCGAGTGAGGAACAGCTGCTGACATGCTTTCGGTCTTGCTGTTGTACATACATGCGTTTCAGTACAATCGTAAAGCTCTCCTGACTATACATATGAAGATGGTGGTCATGGGAATACATTTGTTTTATTACTGTAGTAAATGTATATCTCTTTATGAAATTAAACCTGTTTTTTGTCTTGTACCAAGCTGTGTGTTTTGTATTCTTTAACAAAACATGCTGTTTTAAGTACATCCAAGAAAAGTCACAATACACAATGCTGATTGGATCTCAATAAACCACTGGTTTAATGTGAACGCAGGAAAGGTTGAGTACAGCACACGTTTTGGATGAGGGGATGAAGGCCATAATGCTCAGTGATCCACAGACTTGTCAGTCCTGAGCAATGACTCCAGCTTCACTGCACACGTAACACTCTGGCATGCCTTGGAAAAAAAATATCTAAATAATACAGACTTAAAAGCCACCTGACATAAGTGGATAATGGAATTTGATTTGGCCAATGGAAACAGCTTGCGTTACATGTCCATGACAAGCAATTCTGCAAAAATGCATCAGTGAATTAGTGCAGACAGGGAATATGACGCACATTTGAATGCAGCAGTTGACAGTTTATCACTGTAATAACACTGTAGTTTGCTATCTGTTGTTGTTATTGGGATTCTGAACAAAATTAACAGAGTAGGATCCGGTGTTGGAATCTTGGTTGACCTGAAAGTTGGAGGTGGAGAGACCAAAGGGCCGTAAAATCATGTTGCCCAAGTCTTTCAGCTTACCTGAGAAGACAGAGAAAACAAATGAATGATTTACTAATACACACACACACGTCTCTTAGGCCGACTAAGGCTGCATTTATTTTATGTACATCACAAACTGAAATCTTGTGATTTAATATTTAAAATAACATTTTATTATATTTTAAAATGTAATTTTTGTGATGCAAAGCTGAATTTTCAGCATCATTACTCCAGTCTGAAGTGTCACATGATCCTTCAAAAATCATTATATTATTTGGATTTGCTGCTCAAGAAACATTTCTTATTCTTTCTTATTAATTTCTTATGTTGTAAACAGATGTGCTGATAAATAGTTTTTTTTAAGGATTCTTTGATTAACAAAAGTATCAAAAGAACAATTTATATAATTAGAAAATTTGTCAGTCTCCTACGCTGTTGACGTAGTGTAAACAGTGCAGCACTTCTGAGTTCTACTGTCCATCATTGGCTAGCTGCTGCGTCAGCATTATGCGCATGCGTCGTGGTGCTCAAGTGAACAGTGTTGGAAGAGCTGCACTGTATTTACTACATCAACAGCGTAGGAGACTGACACAGAGGAGAAGAAATTGTTGAATAAAGTCATCATTTTGGGGTTCTCGTCGCTTCATAAAATTAAGGTTGAACCACTGTAGTCACAATAACTATTTTTAATGATGTCTTTACCTCCTTTCGGGGCACTGAAAGTGGTAATTAAATTACCGTCTATGGAAGGGTCAGGGAGCTCTCTGATTTAATCAAAATTACAGAATTTTAATTTTTGGGTGAACTAACCCTTTAAATGAAATTGAAATGAACAGTAAATATGACTGTACATCAGTAATAAACATTTTATTGGATTTGCAATTAATGCGATTAAAGTGTGTAAATGCATTAATATAGGCTAGGCTTCAAATGCAACTCTCAGTTTTATATGTAGGGTCCCACAGCTCCGACTCTATACCAACAAGTTGGCCTGAAAAGGTTGAAGACTCTAAAGGTCTAAAGCGATTATGGAGAGCTTTGTCTCTGTGACTGGGACTGCAGTGAGATCCATATGAAGTGTTCAACAGCAACACCCTTCACTGTGAGCTGCAGGAAGTTCAGCCTGACAGCCACAGTGGAAATCTGATCTTTAGAGGAAACATACAGAGTTTGCAACATTTATTAATACCTTAAAACAGAAAATACCAGCATGTGCACTGAGAAAGCATAGCAAAAAGAACAAGAATAATTTAACCAGTAATGAAAACCAGAGAAAATTGTAGTTGTTTTATACTATACACTTTTTAGCCAACACTATCATTTTAGTTTAAAAAAAATATTTCATAATACAAATGAGAGTAATGTTAGAGCTCAGCTGATGTTGTTTTATAATTGTCATATATATATATAATTATCTTTATCAACATTTATTGCTATCAATAATCATAAAAAATGTAAATTATGACAAAAGTGGACTCGACCTGTTCTATACAGCCAATTTATGGCCAGAAGTCTTTGTCTCAATGTATTGCACTTTATGGTCAAGAAAGAAAAAAATTAAATAAGACTGCATTAGAGATTTCAAATATGATTTATGCAACAAGGTTTTTTCAAGCCAAGGTTCTTTGATTTACAAGGACTCTTTGAAATATACTAATTGATGGAACTTTATAATGGCTTAATCATTTTTCCCAGACAACCTTCACAATGAATAGTGCTGCTACACTGAAACATTCAGACTAATGACATCACACAGAATATCACCAATTCTGTAGCCGTATGAGTGTTTCCAAATTACACGATTTTTTTGGGGTGGGTGAATAAGTATTCAGCAAGGGATACAAAGGAGGATAACATTGTATGTACTGACCGTCATTTGACTTTTGATTATACAATGAACAGTTTTGGTCAGATGCATACAAACTCCTGTAGAATTACTGCACAACGTTTCCACGTCATCAGGGTGCATCTTTAAGGCCAGCTATATTGTGAGCAAGACACGGAGCTCACTTCTCTCTTCTGACCCTTGAAAAACTGCATTTTTATTAAATTTTAAGTCTATTTGTCCATCAGCGTGATTATGTTTGCATTGATATTTCTCTTTTTTAAATGTTTCAGTTTGCTGTATATTTATTTGTCTGTTTATAATGTATATTTATGTTTATATTTATAATTTTTTTAATTAATTTTAAAATATATTTGTTAAATTCCATGTTTTTTAAGGCTGCTATTTATATCAGGTTTTTTTGTTTGAGTTCTAATCTCAGAAAAGTTCATGTGATGTTTGCCGGTGTCGCTGCGGCAAGATTTATGCGTGTGTAAATGCTTATTACTATGGTTTAGTATTTCTACCCAGATTAATCGACAAATGGCTTAAATGAACGACTAACAGCCGACTAGGAAAATCAGCCCTAAATAAAAAAAAAAGGGACCAAAAAAGAAAATACATTTTTTTTTATTAAGTACTGCCCTAAATTAATTTAATAAAATAATCTCACACCTCTTGTATCTGACTATAGACAGACAAAATATTAAATACAAAAAAGATTTTTTTTATCTTACTCATCATCTCTTCTTTCAGCTTCTCGTTGCGCTCTTCGATTTGCCGTGGCAACCGCTGAAAGAGAAATTTAGAGACAATGAAGTTAATTTGTTTCATTTATTCATCCTCATCCAAATCAGTATACAACAGTATACAAGTCTTCCATTTTACAAAAACAACTTATGTTGGGGCTCTTATCAGTCAATAATGACTTTTTATTTTTAAGAATTTAAGATCATGGCATTTAAAAAGAATGTGATGAAACCTTTGTGATTTCCAATTGACCCTGTAACACATGCATTAGAGATAAATATATATATTATATATTAAAAGGTGCACTATGCAACTTTTCCTTCCACTAGAGGGCGCCTGTTCAAAATAAAGGCATAGATTGATGACGCCAAGGTTGAGCGCAGCATCTTGGGACATGTGGTCTTCACCTCACAGCCGGTGGAAAAGAATCGGGATAGGACTCTGGCAGAAATCATGTTGATGGATACGGTTATTAACGTTACTGTAGTATGAAGCAGAGCAGGGGTGAGTGCTATGGAGCTGAGCAAGGCCGCTGGAGCGATGGTTAATGTGATTAACAACACACGCCTCGCGAGCAGCAGGACTTTTATTATGACGGGACACAGTCGCCGGGCGCTATTTCCGCTTTTCCGGTCATGAGTATGAGGTAACGCAGCTCTGTTTATCATATTAGATACATTTGAGTGTGTTATGTTATGGCGTTACTTTGTGCATTCGCTCGGCGGCTGCTGTGACACTTGTTCTGCCAAATAAAACCGGAAACCGAGGGTAAGATATGACTCAATTGACAGGCGACTCCCTCAGACGTCCCGGCTCCTTGGTTAAAATAGCAATTTTCTCACAATTTACAAATAGTTGGAAACATTTGGGATATTGTAAGTACTCAACTGAACAAAATATATAAACGCTGGCCTAGTGGTTTTTGGAGATGATTTTACTGCAAAAATACTACATATTGCACCTTTAAGCCACTACAAATCAACATTCTTCTTATTTTACATCACCCCCTTAACAACCAGGATATCCATGGATTTGGGATATGCTGGATAAATAAATAAGCCTAGTTTAAAAGGTGTGATCAAAACGTGGGAACGTCATTTAAATGTAAAACGTCATTTTACTAGTTGTGTCAAGCTCTGAAATATTTTATTGTGTAGAAATTAAGAGTAATATATATCTAGGTCTATGTATCTATCTATATATACACACACATCTATGCACACTGTGTGAAGAACAATAAGTTCTAAACTTCTGGAATCTAGATATTTAACTGGAGGAGTCAGGCTTTTGGGAGCCAAAAGGCCACTGGCATAGAGACACTCACCATACACGCCTCTCTAGCTGCAGGGATGCCCGGGTCTTTCTCCAAGACAGTTTTATAGTCCTCTAGAGCTTCATCAAGTTTTTCTGTCTTCTCGTAGAGTTCTGCTCTCCGCAGAATGGCACGGACGTAATTTGGATTCAGTTCTATGGCTGTGGGTGACAGAGCAACACAAAACATCTTTGTTTCAAATCACATTTACACAGGAAAAGGAAAAAAGATACAGAAAATAAAAATAGCCAGCAAATGCAAGTTGTGAGACTTGTATTTTCTCTAGATACAGAAAACAATGTGTGCAAGATATACTCTCACCTTTAGAGCAGTCACTGATAGCGCTGTCTTTTTTATCCTGTCAGACAAAATTATGAAGTTAATATGCACAACTATGAACTGATAGAATATCTGGATAATCACATTCTGAGAGAAAAAAAAAGAGCACTTGAAGTAGTGATTGTGATGACTGGTTCAAAAATACAGTAGCAAAAATTCAAGTTGAAAAGTTTAAAACACTATTAACAAACATGTTACTGATCCATGCTTATGCCACAAAAACAAATGATGAGAGTCTGCATATGATTATAAGAACACATTTTAAAGTCAGCATGAAACAAAAGTTGCCACTGGGTGCGTCTCAATCAGCTCCCTAGTTCAGTAGTCAGGGCACTGATCAGGGAGTCGGCAATTTAAAGGGCTGTCTCATTCGCAGATTCCTTCCACTGCACTGAAATGTTCGCTTCCTAAAAAGTCCCAAAATGCACAGCAAAACCCACGGTGCATCGTTGCTCACTTTGTTCACTTAACGGAAGTTCTGAAGCGCGGCGTTAAATCTTGTGAGCCAACGCACTACATATAACGACCGATATATGGTTTTTATATTTCAGCAAAACATACATCATTAGACAGGTAAATGAACACAATCTAGCAAACATTTATCATTTATTTACGTCTAAAATGTTGCATGTGTATGTCACAAGTAAAGTATTTACCATAATGTACTTTACATTACAAGTAATATCAGAAAGATAGCAGCTCTGCTGTTGTTCATAAATACCAGTAATGATGCTGTACAATGAAAACATTGTCACATCGGCAGAAATAGAGTCATTAGTGTCTCAATGTGTAGTGAGCAAGCTTCTTTCACCTTATCACCTTACCAGTGCCTGAACTCATATACAAGAGATATACTGATTCACGCGCTCGGGAGCTAGGGAACTGAATGAGACACACCCATAGTATTTTCTTCACTATTCCTCTACAGGTCCTTCTAAAAAAATTAGCATATTGTGATAAAAGTTCATTATTTTCCATAATGTAATGATAAAATTTAAACTTTAATATATTTTAGATTCATTGCACACCAACTGAAATATTTCAGGTCTTTTATTGTTTTAATATTGATGATTTTTGGAATACAGCTCATGAAAACCCCAAATTCCTATCTAAAAAAATTAGCATATCATGAAAAGGTTCTCTAAACGAGCTATTAACCTAATCATCTGAATCAACTAATTAACTCGAAAAGATTCCTGAGGCTTTTAAAAACTCCCAGCCTGGTTCATTACTCAAAACCGCAATCATGGGTAAGACTGCCGACCTGACTGCTGTCCAGAAGGCCATCATTGACACCCTCAAGAGAGGGTAAGACACAGAAAGAAATTTCTGAACGAATAGGCTGTTCCCAGAGTGTTGTATCAAGGCACCTCAGTGGGAAGTCTGTGGGAAGGAAAAGTGTGGCAAAAACGCTGCACAACGAGAAGAGGTGACCGGACCCTGAGGAAGATTGTGGAGAAGGACCGATTCCAGACCTTGGGGACCTGCGGAAGCAGTGGACTGAGTCTGGAGAAACATCCAGAGCCACGGTGCACAGGCGTGTGCAGGAAATGGGCTACAGGTGCCGCATTCCCAGGTCAAGCCACTTTTGAACCAGAAACAGCGGCAGAAGCGCCTGACCTGGGCTACAGAGAAGCAGCACTGGACTGTCGCTCAAATTTTGCATGTCATTCGAAATCAAGGTGCCAGAGTCTGGAGGAAGACTGGGGAGAAGGAAATGCCAAAATGCCTGAAGTCCAGTGTCAAGTACCCACAGTCAGTGATGGTCTGGGGTGCCATGTCAGCTGCTGGTGTTGGTCCACTGTGTTTTATCAAGGGCAGGGTCAATGCAGCTAGCTATCAGGAGATTTGGGAGCACTTCACGCTTCCATCTGCTGAAAAGCTTTATGGAGATGAAGATTTTGTTTTTCAGCACGACCTGGCACCTGCTCACAGTGCCAAAACCACTGGTAAATGGTTTACTGACCATGGTATTACTGTGCTCAATTGGCCTGCCAACTCTCCTGACCTGAACCCCATAGAGAATCTGTGGGATATTGTGAAGAGAAAGTTGAGAGACGCAAGACCCAACACTCTGGATGAGCTTAAGGCCGCTATCGAAGCATCCTGGGCCTCCATAACACCTCAGCAGTGCCACAGGCTGATTGCCTCCATGCCACGCCACATTGAAGCAGTCATTTCTGCAAAAGGATTCACGACCAAGTATCGAGTGCATAACTGAACATAATTATTTGAAGGTTGACTTTTTTTGTATTAAAACACTTTTCTTTTATTGGTCGGATGAAATAACCTCAAAAAATTAGCATTTCATGAGCTGTATGCCAAAATCATCAGTATTAAAACAATAAAAGACCTGAAATATTTCAGTTGGTGTGCAATGAATCTAAAATATATGAAAGTTTAATTTTTATCATTACATTATGGAAAATAATGAACTTTTATCACAATATGCTAATTTTTGAGAAGGACCTGTATGTATATCTGAGTGAAATGGCTTCTGGAATAAAAAAAAAAAAAAAAGGTAGGGCGGGACTTGATTTCATTCTTGACAATTGATTAGATCGTAGAAAGTTGGCCGTTGCTACATAAATGAGGGAGGGGGAGGTTAATTTATTTGATCAAAGATCATGAGTGCACAGGAATTTAAACAAAAAAGAATGATGTGAACAGATGAATCATTTAATACAAACACTGACTCTAACATTGTGTAAAAATAAAATAAAAGATCCATTTTGATTTCATGGTGACTTTAAAAGTATAGTTCACACAAAAATGTATTGACCCTCAAGCCATTCTAGGGTCTATGATTTTCTTCTTTCAGCACAATCGGATTTATATATATAAAAAATATCCTGGCTCTTCCCAGCTTTTATAATGCTACTGAATAGTGACAGAGTTTTTGACACTCCAAAAACACATCCATCCATGATAAAAGTAATCCATATGACACCAGTGGGTTAATAAATGCCTTTTTAGTAAGAAAAATATCCATATTTAAAACTTTATAAACTATAATCACTGGCTTCCGGCAATGGCCGTACCTGCATTCAGTCGGAAAGAGAACTCAAAAGAGTTCAGGCAAAAGCGTGACCTCTGACCGGACGTATGCGTACCGTAAGCTTAGGTGAGAATAGACGCCCCTATTTCAGTAGACAAAAAAAAGCTTTATACAGCTTTTTACAGTGGATGCCAGTGAAAATACGATAAATCTATCTCTCACAGCCTCGCTTTCATACCTCTCATGGTGCTGTTCTGAATAACTTCTATAGTTTATAAAGCTTTAAATTAGGGCGGGACTTTAACGCTGCGTTAATTAAGATTAATTACGCAAAAATTGATAACAATTTTAACTTATTTTTGCACATGAACGCTTTTTTAATTAATGAGTTTCGACGGACCGCTTTATACTGGAACACCAACTAGCGTTCTTGACTTCTGAACACAACAAACCACAGTGAACATGAACGAAGAAGCTGACGAGACAGCTTTGCTTGGCAAATTTTGTTTTAAAAACGAAAGGATGGAAGCGTCGACAAGAGCATGGTTGTGTGGAAGCTATGCAACAAGGAATTTGACGAGCCTCTAATATCACCTCAACGCAAAACGCTGGACATAAATAAATAAACAAAATTTTGTTGATTAAGCTTATGTATTCAGTCATTATTCAATGGTATACTAAAAGTCCATGTGAAAAAAATTACTTCTCACTGTTCTCAGGTCAAATATTTATATGCAATTAAAATGCGATTAATTTCGATTAATTAATTACAAAGCCTCTAATTAATTAGATTAATTTTTTAATCGAGTCCCGGCCCTACTTTAAATATGGATATTTTCCTACAAAAACGCTTTTTGGAGCTCCAAAAACTCAGGCACTAGTCAATGCCATTACAAAGCTGGGAAGAGCCAGAATATTTAATACAACTCAGATTGTGTTCGGCCGGAAAAAAAGAGTCATATACACACCTAGCATGGTTTGAGGGTGAGTCAATTATGGGATCATTTTCATTTTGGGGTGAACTAACCCTTTTAGCTGTTTCTATGCAGTGCAGTACAGTAAGCAAACACTACGTGTCCTCAGAACACATCTCTTTAAACAAACCTTTACAAGGTTTATACAGACAGTGTACACCTAATTCTCTCATTAGAGAATAAAAAAGAAATATACATTCTGCAGCAGTTCCTAAACAATTAAAAGCTCACCTGAAGCAAGCGCGCAGCAGCTCGATTAGAGAAGAGTATGGATCTCTCTTTACTGTAGCACACAGGACACACTCGCAGGGCGGCCGTGTAAGACTCCTCAGCATCTACATGCTCTGTAAACAATCACATGTCAGAAGAATTTCTGTAATAAATATGAAGCTACCTCAAGGAGTAGTTCAGCCAAAAATTTAAAAATGATGGCATTATTTACTCAGCTTCTTGGTATTTTTAAACAGTGACACTATGAAATATTATTACAATCTAAAACAACTGTTTTCTATTTAAATATGTTTTAAAATGCAATTTATTCCTGTGATGGAAAAGCTGAATTTTCAGAAATCATTCTAATAAGTTGATTTGCTTCTCAAGAAACATTTTTATTATTATTAATGCTGAAAACAGTTGTGCTGCTTAATATTTTGGTGGAGTCCTTGATTTTTAGGATTATTTGAGAAATATAAATCTTTTGTTAACATTATAAATGTTTTTACTGTCACTTTTGATCAATTGAATGCATCCTTGGTGAAACTTTGTAATGTTTAATACTCAAATTATACTTATATGAAGCTTTATGTTGTTGTTATTGTTTTTATGGAGCTGACAGTGGCCTGTTGCACAAAGCTGGTTTCAGTTGCTACCCAGGTAAGTTGAGATTAATTTGAGCAAACTCTGGTTTTTCGGGCTCAAGAAGGTGGATTGGTTTTTAGCAGTGTTAATCACCATGGTAACTTACACTACACAACTAACCTGCTCTGGAGCAGGTTTTATTCTGGGTTAGAGATCAAAAACTCAAACTGGACCAATCAGCTGCAAGTAAAACTCACACCACCTGTATCTCTCAAATTAAAGTAGTTTATAGTGAAAAAACTTTAGAGACAAAATTGCTCATCTTTTGGTGCAAATTATTTATTATATTTATAATATATGAATTAAAATCACTTAATTCACATAATATATTCATATAATTATATTATATTGACAAGTAGCCAAATATTAATATAAATATAAAACATGCATTCATAATTCTTTTAAACAACGTGTATTTATTTGAGCTCTTTGTGAACCTATAATTATTAGGCATATTTCTTTGATTCACATCATGCATTGATATAGTCAGATATTCTTTCAGCTGCCTTCTTAAATTGACGCTGCAGCACAAGTGTTTATTCTTGCTTTAAACGCATTTAATTTCATGATAATTTTCAGAACGATCTCTCAATCTTCAGAAGAGAAGTGAATCGAACAGACACTGTGATTGGCTGTTTGCCGCATGTGTCACGCTTTCAGGTGCACGCGCTTCAGTGTTAATTGCAAACTCTGGATTGAACCTGAGTTGACAGAGAAAGTTTATACCAAGCTTTGAGAAACAATTGAACTTTATCTAAACCAGGTTTGATTTATCTGGATTTGTCAACTCTAAACCTACTCTGAAACTTAGAGTTTGTTCAGCTAGCTTCATGCAACAGGCCTCTGATGTGATGACTGAAGTGTCACTGTTTAGAAAAGAGCTTTGTAAAGACTCTTCAAAAATTAAAAAATAACATGCGCAACCACGCCAACTTGAGGGTGAGCAAATAATGACACTATTCATATGTAAACAGCATTTAGTACCACTTCACGAATTAAAATAGGTGGGAACGGACGGTAAAAAAACAGTATATCTTTGACTGGTTTTGTCTAACCTCCACTCTTGAACTGCATGTTGCCCTTCTCCTTCAGCTCTAAACTCTCCTTTCTTCTGCTCTGTAATTGGAAGAAATAAATAAATATAACAAGAGACTGTGAGCACATCAATGACAATGCCATTAAATATGGTACAGGCAGAACTGGATGTGAAAAATAATAGGAGAACCTCTTTTTCTTCTTCCGTCAGGTCTTTCTCCAGCTCACGCAGGTATTCCTCATCATACTCGGTCACCTTGACTGCCTCTTCTTTAAATTCTGAATCTGAGTCACTCTCTCTCTTCTCATCATTGTCCACAAACCTCTCCCATTTCTCCTGTTCTTCATCATTGTCATTCTCAGGACTCAGATCTTCATCATTGTCTTTCCCAGGACTCAGATCTTCATCATTGTCTTTCCCAGGACTCAGATCTTCATCATTGTCTTTCCCAGGACTCAGATCTTCATCATTGTCTTTCCCAGGACTCAGATCTCGTGTTAATGAGTCATGTCTCTTTTCAGCCGACCTGTCCTCATGCACGTCAGAATCCTCTGCTGATGAGTTATCCAAACACAACCGGTCAGTGTCATCCATGTTTTCTAGTCTCTCAGTTTCTAAACTGTTGTCTTTTTCTGTCCTGGCATCTGACTCCAGTCTATCGCTGTGAGCCCTCTCTGGGAGTTTAACGTCAGCGTGTCCATCTTTTGCGGGTAGTGTGTCCTCGCAGTCATAGAAACAGTCTTCTTCCTGGTCTGTAGTGGTTTCTCTGGTCTCTGACACTTTTAATGTGTTTGCCATGGAGGCTGAGAGCGTCTCGGACTCCGTCTCCATCTGGAGTTGTGCTGTCACCACAACCTGAACAGTAGTTAAGTGAAATTAATGTAAATGACCTTAAATCATATTCACATCAAATACGGGAAAATATTTTTAAATTAACATACATTTCGAAAAAAACAAAAACAATTACATTATGCCCATGTCACGTGCTGCCATATAAAGCAAGTATGCAATCTTCACTTTATACAACCATGTTCAACTAAATATGCTTAAATATTACAACTTTGAATCGCCGTATTGTCATCGACATTAATGTTATGCTTACTTCAGAGCTGGTAAACATAGTAACAATTTATACTGGAATGTTTCTGCATTCAAGAAACGTCATTAAATAATAAAGAGAAATCACAACAACATTCGACAATGGAATATAGTAGCTTAGATTAACAGATTCATACCAAATATATCAGTCAAAACATACTATTAGCACATGTGTTAACAGGACTGATTTCACTTCATCAGCTCTGCACTCGTCAAACACGAACGCATTATTTTAAAGTTCAACTTGCACTTGTATGATTATTTATACGAATTATGAAAAACACATATTCTGAACAGAACATTTTAGATAAAAACAATCACTCAGTACTTCTTCCTCACCTTCTAGAAATGAGCCATAACGTCTCTTCCGGTTAATCGCGCACGACCTGACGCATGGGAAGAAAAGGATTCTGGGATATGTAGTGAGAGCTTGTATTTGCTTACTAGAATATTTATTTGTGTTTTGGAGCGTGGTTAAATATTGTATTTTACATATCAGAATAAATAAATATTTAGGTAAAGTGGGACCAACAATTTTCAGTATTGATTGTGCTTTCAATATCAAGAGACAATTAAATGTAAATAAACTATTTTTGTGATGGTTTTATATGCACCAATATATGCAAAACATTATTACCTAATATTGAGTTAGTCCCCCTTTTGCTCCCAAAACAGACCTGATCCGTCGAGGCATAGACACCACTAGACCACTGAAGGTGTGCTGTGGTATATCTGGCACCAAGATGGTAGCAGCAGATCATTTAAATCCTGTAAGTTGCAAGGTGGGGCCTGGATCGGATTTGTTTGTTCAGCACATCTCACAGATGCTCGATTGGATTAATATCTGGGGAATTTGGAGGCCAAGTCAACACCTTAAAGTCGTTGCTGTACTCCTCAAACCATTCCTGAACCATTTTTGCTTTGTGGTAGGGTGCATTATCCTGCTGAAAGAGCCACAGCCACCAGGGAATAACATTCACATGGATGGCAGGACCCAAGGTTTCCCAGCAGAACATTGCCCAAAGCTTGCCCATTTTCCTGCTTCTAACACATTAACTTTGAGGACAAAATGTCCACTTGCTGCCTAATATATCCCACCCACTAACAGGTGCCATGATGAAGAGACAATCAGTGTTATTCACTTCACCTGTCAGTGGTCATAATGTTATGCCTGACCAGTATATATGTAAAGTGGGACAAATATTTTTCAGTATTGATTTGGCTTGATCAGGTGACAGTTAAATATAAATACATAAATAAATAAAATGTGTGCCTTGTAATGTTTACATTTAACTCAATGACTGAAAATATAAAGCTTAACAATGGTCCAACATCGGTTTGCATAAACATCTACCATGACAATGTTTTGTCTAAGCTGCATTGTTTATTGTTTGTATGTTAGCATGTATATAGGGCTAGTCTTTGACCCTGAGTGTATGTGCAACAGTGGTTAAGGCCAGCAGAACATGAATACTAATATGAAGCCAGCCAGTTTTGGCAGTCTTCCTCTCCAATTTCCAAGTTCTCACATGGGCAGCTTGATGTGTTGAGGAGATGAGAGAATGACATGATAGACAGTTCTGGCTCATACTGTGTCCAGTTATGTGGCTGTGTCTGGCTCGGCTTTGGGCCACCTGCACATCCTGGCACAGCAAAAGATCATAAAACCCACTGATAGAAATAAATTCCCTTTAAAACTTAACATATAAGCCCATATTTTTAGTGTATGACTTCACGTTTTCCACTGACAAAAGTGAAAATAAACAGAGAAGGACCAAGATAGTTACAGAAGTCTGTGTGACATCCTGGAATGTTCATGCAAGGTCTTGTGATACATGTGATATTTAAATATAGAAGCAGCGGCGAATGTGACATCCAGGGAAAATAAGCAACACAAAATACTTTTTAACATCAAGCAGACCAACAAATAAAGCATTACAAGAAACTGCCAGATGTGTAGCCATAAAGTGAGCCACAGAAATAAGGTGAAATGTTATTTGGATAAAGTTAGTGTGATAAAGAAAAGTTTTTTTCCTGTATCTGTATTCAGTAACCTTAGTTGTACAAATGACAGTGCAATAACATCAGTATGTTTGGGTTAGTTCACCAAAAAATGAAAATTCTGCCATTAATTATTCACCCTTGTGTCATTCCAAACCCGCAACTACCACTTTCAAGCTCCAGAAAGGTAGTAAAGACATTATTAAAGTAATCCATGTGATCCCAGTGGTTTAACCTCAATTTTATGAAGAGACTGCAAGTGTTTTGTTTGTGCAAAAAAAACCCTGATAATTTACCACTTTTTTTTACAAAATATTAATCTCCAACGAGCATGCGTGACGAGCATGTGTGGAAGAGCAGATGTTTTTAAGTAAACGGGTGTTGGAGATTATGGTAGAGTGGGGGAAATGCCCCCCTTAAGGATTGTGTTTTTTCTTCTTCTGGTGAACAAAAGTTATGTGTCTAAAATAGTAATCCCAGTGAAAATGACCAGAGTTTCAGTTTTCATGTTATTGGATTTTTAACAAAAATGTAATTTGTCCAGAAGTGTGGTTTGCCCCACAGGTGGGGTAAAATGCCCACACTCTGACAAAGCAATTTGCTTTACATATTTACACCAAAATCAGAGTACAAGCAGTTTTAGCTTAAAAAGACAAGCTAAAAAAAGCTTTATTCAGAGAAATATGAACATTTATTAATGAACCATGCTGGAAAACAACCTGAAAATATTGTTAGCTCACTGGCTAGTTAATATAGCGGGTGCTAACTTGACGACATTTTTTTAAATATTTTAATTTAAATACGTCCAATTTTATTTTTTCAACCTAGTTAAAATACATTTGATGGAAAAACATGTGATGTTCAGAACATGGTAACTAAGTTACAGTAATTGTGATGGGGTGTTTTACCGACTATGTTTAAAAAAATGTAAATTTGAAAATAGAATTAGGCCTATATTTCCCTTAAATAACATGTTCTCCCTAACTACAGGCCTTACTATTCTCATATCATATTTAACTGTTATGTTCTGCAAAACAACAAGCTTTAAAACACCTTTTTTCTTACTGTTAAAATGATATCACTTAAGTGTTTTCTCTCAGGTACGTCGTCAAGCTTCCCTGTGAATACTGGAAATCACTGAATCACTGAAATCACTGGTCAACGTAGTCCATAGCAACAACAAAAACTTTATCTAGTGGTTCTTTTGGGAAAAATAGGAGGGGGGGCATTTTATCCCACGCTTATTTTTTTTGTAAATAAAGTGATAGGCTAAGTTATGTTTTTTTTTGCAAACAAAGCAATTTTATCAAAAAGATCTTCATTTGTGTTCCGAAGACGACATGGGGGTGAGAAATTAATGAAATAATTTAAATTGTTGGGTAAACTATCCCTTTAATACAGATATGTTTATTTTTCTTTTGAAGTAACAAATTATGCAAGAAGCCGGTTTCCTGGGTTTTCTTACTGAATTTAGATGCAGTTTGTTAATGTAGAAGCAAATGTGAATTTTGGCAGCCATCACAGATGTAATCAATGCAATGCATTTTACTGGAGCTTCACTTAGAAAAGCTGATCCAAGTTGTCCTGGCTTTGTAAGGCATTGCATAAACTGGCTATTTCAATAATTGTTTATGCATAGCATCTATGGATCCAGTTATTACATGAATGGTTTAAGAAAAGTGTAGTGCTTCGAAGTCATCAAAATAGTCACCTCACCTAACAACATACAAACTCAAACCAGATGAACTTTCTAAAAGAGTAATAGTGACTTTTGACATTACAGGAAATGTATATTTATCTCATAAAACATGCTTTACTTTCTCTTTACATATAAACATGTTGTCTATATGCAAATATCACAATCACAGATACAATAGGGCTCATTATGTAGCATATTAAACACCCTAATTCACATCCTTTAATGTATTTTGCATTTAGCTTAAGGTATCAGCTTAAATCTTTTATGTTGAGCACACACTAATAGACTTACATGATTTTTGTTTTGTTTAATAGAACACAAATTACAAAATCACGGTGACCTTCACAAATGAAATATATTTCTTCATTATGCACTTGTCTTGAAAGAAAAAAATATTTCTTTATGTACTAAAGCACATGATATAACACTTTCAATATAGGGAGACACATTTTATATGGTCCACTTAAGATGTACAAGAGAAAAACATACCAGAAGACATTTTTGCTAATGATGCACTGATGTTTCCTTTAAAAGAATAAGGCTGAATTAAATTGAAATTGAAAGATATTTTCCTTTTATATCCACTGAATGGTTGAAATAGAATGGTAAATGAAGTACCATGAGCATATTTTCCTAGTACAAAGTCTTGTTGTATAACACATTTACACCTTGAAAGAATCCAATTTGCTGGTTCAGAGCACATAAAATATGTTGGTTTGTGCCTTGAATTGTTCAGTCAACCATTAGCTTTTCATGCCATCCATTCATTTGTTCAAAAGTGTGCTGTAATGACCCAAAAGCAAAACCAGTTTAGACACCTGACATCCTCAACAGCTTCACCTATTGAACTGGAGATCACAAGGCGTCATGGATTTATTTCCAACAGAATAATCTTGACCGGGCCAATAAGCATTATTATAAAACTGACACAACCTGAATAACATGAAGATCAAAAAGGGATATAAATAACGGAGGTGAACAGACCAGCGAGCAAGTCGTCCTGGGTTTTATCAGCGCTGCTCACAGCTGTGCACATCCAGGTGCAGAACTGATCCCTTTATTCATGCAAACGTTACTATCAGACACAATCAAACAGGCCAAATATAGACTCTTCATAATAAATTTAAAACAGTATGTACACAATAATACACAATATGAATGTTAAAAGGCAAATTTTGGTATATCATATAACCCCAGATTTCCTTTCCAGATTGTTATGATGTATTTCTACAATAATTGGCTGTGTAAATCTAGCAGTCATTTTTTATATTCATTATTCACTTGTAACAGTGCATCAGCTGGGTTCTGGAAGTAAAAACCGTATTCATTTTCTCAATACATTGATTTTTAAAGGCAGACCTACTGTGAGCTATGAGGTTATCATCAATGATATGCGTTTGTTTAAGCCTTCATGATTTCAACATATTTTTAAATTGACTCTGAAATTCCGGGTGAAAAACTACATTACTGCATTATGCAAAGAAATCGCCACCAATCAGAGAATCTAAACAAGCAGATCGTGCCAAAACAACTCTTGCCCGCCCACTGCCATGAAGCCCAGCGAATGATGTGATGGAGTCAATCTCTCTAAACTCTTACACGAAGTTAAGTTTAAGTTTAACTAGAGTTACTAGAGTTACGAATTTAGAGAGATAACATAATGTGAGTTACGTAATCAGATAACTTTTTTCAGGTAAAGTATACATTATTTTTTCAAATAAGTAACGCAAGTTACTTTGTTTTCCCATGTATTGACTAACACTCTTGTCTGCATGTTGAGAGAAATGTATGTGTTTAATCTCACCTTAAGTTATTTGCTGTTGACCTTTGATAACCAAATTAATCTATACTAATGAGCTAAAATTACTTTATTTAAACATCACATTTGTGTTTAATTATTTTGTTTTTATTGCTGAAGAGTGCTGAACTTTTGGTGTGAAAAGAGCCAAAAATAAAACTTTAGTTATTTTGTTGTTAAAAAACGCACACAACCAAGTCCAGCACAGGTGTGAAAAAGTAACACAAAAGTAATGTTACATTACTTTCCATACAAAGTAACTAAGTAATGCAATTACTTTTAAAAGTAACTTTTCCCAACACTGATTATACATATGCACGTTTTGCAATAAATGTAATATATATTTATTTATTTTACTCACTGAAACTGTTAAGCAGCCTACCTTTGACTTTTTTCCATCAAATCAAAGTTTGTAATGTTGTGATTCACCTAATAGTCGGGTGGTTATGTTCATGTCTTATAACTTTTTAGACATTTTAAAAATCTCTATATGGGAATATAGTAGGAAAAATACTTTCGGAACAAAGGCTGCTAAAAAAGTGGGTGGGTACTCTCACTCGCATGCCCTCTATATTCACTGCCATGGCACCGTATTCAGACTCCTCAATGCAAAACCGCCATTATTTCATGTCTACAGTTTTGCTGTCTCTCATTTTACACAAACGCAACTACTGCCATCTTGCATTTTAACTGCCAATTTGTGGCGAAAATGACCTCAGAGGACTTTAGTTAATATCTGCAATATTGTTGCAGCCTTGTTGCTAGGTAAATTGATTTGTGCATTGCAATGGACTTTGTTTTGTTAGCGGAAGCTTTAAGACAATAAGCAGATAAAATGATAAAACTCAAATCACATCAAAGTATTTATTTACTTATTCACATCTATGTCCTGATCACGTTGTTGGGGTTTATTTTGCAATAATTACCAGCTGACTGTACATTATCCCTTACATAGCTACTGCAACTCTCAAATGAAGCAATGTAGACATGCATGACAAGATGCCCAGTGTATTTCACATCTACAATAATGTATCAGATCCATCCACAAACAACTGAAAGATCACTGGCATGTAAGTCACTCTTGACACCAAGCTAGATAGAAGTCTCAGGTGTGTTTCTAGATATTTCCTCACGCTTTGTGTCTTGCTTCCCATTCTGTCCATTGGCATGCTGAGGTCCTTTGGAATGGTGCCCACTGGGTAACAACAAATCCATCCTGTTAGATTTGCAGGAGCTGGATCTCTTCATTCCAGGACAAGGGCTCCCAGATAGGGAGGAAGAGGAAGAGGAGGTACAGGGGCCCCAGCCTGGAAGAAGGCTTGATGCTGGACGAGAGCCCACGACTCTGCTGAATAATGTTGGGCTGGGGTGCGTTGGGGCCAGGGTCTGCTGACTGCCGTTCATGCAAATGGAGCTGGTGTCTGTGTAGACCTGGATGGCCGAGCCCGTCTGGACGCGGTAGTTGTACGCCTTCCAGCCCTGTTGTTTCCTCTGCTGACACTGGCACCGGAGGATCCGAATGAAGGCCTGCTTGAACTCACGGCTGTAACAGGGGTAAATAATGGGGTTCAGGCAGCTGTTGAAGTAGCCCAGCCAGAAGATCACTTTAAATAATGTTTCAGGAGGTCGTAAGCTGGTGTTAAATGACCCTAAAAATAGAGGAAATGAGAGGTCATTTTTGTGAACAATTAGTAGGCTTTTTCATCTGTCACCAATAGATGGCAGACTTCTACTACTACTACCAACTCACATGTACTATCAACAGAAACACAACCAGAGTCTTTCTTCCATCACATTCAAGGTTAAATCAGCAGCTTTACCTTAAAGAACTTAAAGAAGCATCAAAGGCAGTACAACAAATACTATCACAACGTGTACAAATGCATTAGATTTTTTTTTTTTTACTTTATACTAATAATGTAATCTTTTTCAATTATTATTATTATTTTGCATTTTGATAATGAAGGGTGGGAAAACAATTGTCATTAAATTGTCAATTTTATAAATCCATATATGAGATTTATAATATTATGATCATAATTATACTTATATAAACAGTATTATCATTTTAAATAATAAAAAAGTCTCAACAATAAAAATTTAGCAAAATATAATTCCTTATTTCGGTGTTTATGATCCAAATGTTCTTGACTGGTTTCATGAGATTAATATTTTTCCTGGCAGCCTCTAGCAATAATTTGGTCTCAGTCTTAAAATGCAAGTCTATTTTCGAACACTCTGATCCTGCCATAAAGAGCATCATTTGAATAACTTGTTCTTTGCTGTGCACTCTGTAAGCTTTTATTAAAACTGTTATCTTAGGTTCTTGAATTCAAAAATATTATGAGGAAGATTTATAGTGCTTTTACAATTTTACTCCAGCTTCAACCAGCTATCTATTTAAAGCAACAACCAAAAGAATCTGGCTCTTCTAGAGGTGCCATTTTCAAAATGGATAACTTTCTCAGGTTTCACTCCCTCACTCTCCAAAACATAAAAAAAGGTCACACAGATCCATCATGCTTTTACAGACTCGGGCTGTAGCTCATCTCCGCTAATGAGTTTACCAACTCCCTATTCCCTGAGGAATTCACCACTTTTTCACTAATGTAAATGCCTGATGCGCAGCCCATACACTTTTTGGGTTTCGTCTCCTTCCCTCTGGTCTGACCTTACTAATAATTAGACAAAATAAGTCAACAAGATATAACTCAGTTCATCTGAAAGATTATATATGGTTTATATTTTCAATAATTCCTCTGACTTTTTCTTTTCTCGGAGGAAAAGGATGGATGACTGAAGCGAGAGATGATTTGGTCTAATTTGCTATGGTACATATAAGTGCAGAGCTGGATGAGACTTGGGTTCATTACCACACTTCAAGAAGAGCCACAGGTGTGAAGCCTTGCCCTCCGGTCAGCTTCTGTCTCTGCCAGTAAGTGAATTATTCCATTACGCTACATGTCACTCAGAGATCTCTAAGCCAGAGCGTCTATAAATTTAGACAATCTGCGCTATAAGAAGTCAACAAACAATCTTACAGCAACCTTGTTTTTTTAAAGGAAAATTCACAAAAAAAAAAAGTAATTAATTACTCACCCTAATGTCGTTCCAAACCCGTAAGACTTTCGTTCATCTTCGCATCTAATTTTTTCCCCGATGAAATCTAAGAGCTTCCTATACCTCCACTGACAGCTACGCAAATACCACTTCTAAAAGTTCATGAAGAGATTGTAGAAAGCATCTCGGTTACGACTGTAACCTTAGTTCCCTGAATAGGGAACGAGACGCTGCGTCACCGCTTTGGGAACGCCTCTGCGTGATTGCGTCGTGAAGCACGTATGTCATCAGTCCAATAGAGAGACGGAACGTCATCGGCGTGGTGACGTCGTAGACCCGGAAGCTATATAGCACACTGGCAAACACACGCCGTTAGCTTCTGATAAGGATGAAACAAGGCGCTTGCGAGCATGCAGGGAGTATGGCTGGGTGACGCGGCGTCTCGTTCCTATTCAGGGAACTAAGGTTACAGTCGTAACCGAGACGTTCCCCTTCAAGGGAACTCGAGCTGCGTCACCGCTTTGGGAACGAGAATAACCACGCCCCCATAGGAGCCGAATGCCCGCCTGTGTCATGATTAGGAGGCGAGCACCCGTGCCCCAGGAGTAGCCTTGATGTCAAGTTCATAGAACCTGACGAAGGTATGCGGCGAGGACCAACCTGCCGCATCACAGACCTCCTGCAGGGAGGCCCCTGACAGGAGTGCCTGCGAAGCAGCCATACTCCTAGTGGAGTGGGACCGGACAGCCAAGGGAGAAGGCTGTCCGCCGCCACATAAGCAAGTGAGATAGCCTCGACTACCCACTTGCTCATCCTCTGCTTTGAAACCGCCCCCTCGAGGAGGCCCGTAACAGACAAATAACTGTTCTGTTCTCCTCCACAGGGCAGCTCTGTGGACATAAGTGTCTAAAGCACGAACAGGGCAAAGCAGATTGAGTCGCTTCCTGGTCTGACGTCACAAAAGGCGGAGGACAAAGGCTTGCAGCACAACAGGTCTCATAGGGTTAGTAAGAACCTTAGGAACATAGGGTACAAGAAAGCCTTGGCCATGCCGGCGCGAACTCCAAGCACGAGGGTGCCACCGAGAGAGCCTGTAGATCTCCTATTCTCTTTAGAGAAGAAATTGCGAGAAGAAAGATAGTCTTTAAAGTCAGAAACTTCTCGAAACTCCTCGAGCGGCTCAAAGGGAGCCTCGGAAAGACCCGAAGGACCACCGAGAGGTCCCAGGCCGGCACCCTGGTGCGTACTGCAGGTCTCAACCTCAAAGTGCCACGAAGGAAACGAGTAACCATAGGGTGTCGCCTAAAGAAACACCATCCAAAGGAGTGTGGTAAGCACCTAAGGCCGCCACATACACCTTTAGTGTGGAGGGCGCTAACTCAGCGGAGAATCTCTCCTGCAAGAAGTCCAGCACCGCACTCGCAGGGCAGTTAACTGGATCCCACAGGCGATCTCTGCACCATAAGGTGAAGAGTCTCCACTTCAGTGCGTACAGTTTCCTCGTGGAGGAGCTCTAGAGTGTAGAATGGTCTCAACAACCTCAGTTGAGAGACCAGAACTTATGAGCTGGGCCCCTCAGAGGCCAAGCCCACAGTCTCCACAACTCTGGGCGAGGGTGTACGAAGACGCCGCCCGCCTGAGAGAGAACGTCCCTCCTGATCGGAATCTCCAGGGGAGAGCCGGCGAGGAGAGACACAATGTCCGAGAACCATACTCGGCCTGGCCAGAATGGGGCTACTAGCAGTAGACGGGCCCGTCGGCGCACTCTCTCTAGAACTCCCGGAAGCAGAGCAATCGGGGGAAAAGCGTACAGGGGCAGCCTCGGCCACTCCTGTACCATAGCGTCCAGTCCGAGAGGAGCTGGAGGTGCTAGGGAGAACCACCGACGACAATGCGTATTCTCGTGAGTGGCGAACAGGTCCACTTGAGCCCTGCCAAATCTCTCCCAAAGGAGCTCCACCACCTCGGTGTGGAGTCTCCACTCCCGAACCTCGGCCCCTGCCTCGACAGGATGTCCCTTCCACATTCAACCGCCCAGGAATGAACATAGCCCTCACTGAGAGCAGTTTCCCCTGGGACCAGAGGAGGATAAGGCGCGCCAGCTTGTACAGCTGACGAGACCTCAGACCCCCCTGATGGTTGACATAAGAGACCACCGATGTGCTGTCTGTGCGAACGAGCACATGATGGCCCCTGAGATATGGCAGGAAGTGCTTCAGAGCCTGAAACACTGCCAGCATTTCTAGACAATTTATGTGCCACAAATGATGGTGTTCCTGCCATAAGCCCTGGGCTGAGCGACCACTCATGGCCGCCCCAGCCCGTAAAGGGAGGCATCCGTGCTCAGAGATACCCGCTGGCACGGTGCCCCCAGTAACGGGCCCTGGGCTAAAAACCACGGGTCCTTCCACATGACCAAGGAGCGGAGACACCGCGCGTAACCTTGATCACACGAAAGGATTTCCCCTCGGGAAAAGCCCTTGGTTTTGAGCCACCACTGTAACGGGTCTCATGTTCAACAGGCCGCATGGAATGATGTTGACGCTGCTGTTTTACAGTGAGTGACTGGTCTAGCTTCACCCCCTCACGGCCGGCGGATCGACCCTATGCGAGGCTCTGACAATCGGGCCTGCATAGAGACCGAATCCCAACTCACGCCTAGATACGTTATTCTCTGTACTGGAGAAAGAACGCTCTTCTTGGAGTTGAGCCTCAGCCCTAACTTCCTCATGTGCGCGAGGACAACATCTCGATGTTGAACGCGAGACAAGCTGACTGTGCTAGGATCAGCCAGTCGTCGATGTAATTGAGGATGCGAATCCTGCATACGCAAGGGGGACTAGCGCCGCGTCCACACACTTCGTGAACGTGCGGTGAAAGTGCTAGACCAAAGGAAGCACCCGATATTGGTACGCTTCTCCCTGAAAGCGAACCTCAGGTACTTCCTGTGGTGTGGGAGGATGGAGACATGAAAATATGCATCTTTGAGATCTATCGTGACAAACCAGTCCTCGGACCTGATCTGAGACACGATCTGTTTGAGTGTAAGCATCCTGAACTTGAGCTTTGCTACACAGCGGTTCAGAACGCGAAGATCTAAGATCGGGCGCAGCCCTCCATCCTTCTTTGGCACTATGAAGTACCGGCTGTAAAGCCTGACTCCCTGCCAGGCGGGAAACCTTCTCTATAGCCCCTTTTGCAGCAGAGTCTGTACTTCTTGAGACATAACCAGAGCCTGCTCGGGGCCCACCACCGTGGGCAGAACCCCGTTGAAACTGGGTGGACGACATCGAAACTGAATGGCGACCCTTCCTTACACACTGCAGGACCCATTGAGATATATTCGGCAGATTCTCCCACTCTGCCAGAAAATCTACTAAGGGTACCAGCCTCTCGAGACTGGCCTCTGATGTACTCTGCACCACGAGTGCAGTGCCCTGAAACGGCTGACCGGCAGGGAACCACTGACTCAACAGCGCCACCTCCCTCCTCGGAGGGCGCGAGCCATCCTCGAACGACCCGCGAGGGCTCTCCACGCCCCGGCGCTCGGGCGGGGTTGGTGGATCGACCCTGTGAGGGCACCGAGGACAGACGGGTACCGTGTGCTGAGGTAACCACCGTCTGCCCCCGGAGGGGATAACCCTCACAGCCCTGGACGCCGTAGCGTCAGGACTTCTTCGACGCAGCCTTCCTCGAGATAATAACTGTCCTCAGATCAGCTCTACTCGTGGAAGGCTGCGCCTGAGAGCGCCGCCCACCAGCCCACCCTTTCTGTGGGGGTGCGTGAGTGGCGACGCTCTGTTTTTGCTGCGCCCTGTGCGAGCCAGTACTCGGCGCCTGCTGCTTCCCGCCCAGCAGCAGACGAGACTTGGGGTTTCCGAGGGAGGAACTGCTTGAGCGCCGCAGATTGTTTCTTTGCCTCCTGGAACCTGTCGGTAACCGTGGTGACCGCCACCGAACAGGCCTCCAGGAGTCAGTGGCGCATCAAGCAGAAAGCTCTTGTCCCTCTCTTTGATCTCGGTCAGATTTAACCATAAATGCCTCTCCGTGGCCACAAGGGCTGCCATAGAACGGCCCACACATCTGGCCGTCTCCTTGGTGGCACGGAGAGCGAGATCTGCCGAAGATCGGAGCTCGGAGACCACATCAGCTCCGATCTCCTGGCTTTCCCCCAAGACCCTTAGCAGATCAGCCTGGTATGCCTGCACTAATGCCATAGTGTGCAGACATGCGCGCCTGACCTGCTGCCGGTATGCTTTGCCCACTAACTGAGATGTTACTAACGGCTTAGTGGGCAAAGATGGAGCCTTCATGGCCGATGCTGATTCGGGCGAGAGATGGCTCGCGAGCGTCTCTTCAACCCGTGGCATCGAACCATAACCATGCCTTTTCAGTCCCATAATGTTACTATAAACGGATGTATGGGGACTGAACACACGTGAAGACATGGGCCGTTTCCACGATCTCGACACCTCAGTGTGGAGATCAGTGAAAAACGGCAGGCTCCTCCGTGGAGGCTGAGATAGGGCTGGGCCCGTCTCAAACCCCTCCGTCAGATCCATTTGCGAACCCCACGACATGAGCTGCCGCTGTGCCTCGGCAGCAGCGGGCCCACGCCGCTGGGAGCGCGAGCCGACGCCTCAAGAGCGCCCGGCGGGATCGCAGCACACGGAGAGGCAGAGCCTCACAGTGCTCACAGCCGACACCCTCGAGTGCCGACTGAGCGTGCTGCTCAACCAAACAAATGATGCACATAAAGTGTGTATCCCCGTCCGTGATGTAACGAGGACAGGGAGGAACACACTTTCTGTACAATCGTTCGCTCGCCATACTCTCTTGCCCAATATCAGTGTGAGTGCAAACTTGTGAAAACAGGGGTCTGAACTCAGACACAAACAGATATTTAGACAGACAATGACACAGAGCGCTTGTTGAAGACAACAGAAGCTAACGGCGTGTGTTTGCCAGTGTGCTATATAGCTTCCGGGTCTACGACGTCACCACGCCGATGACGTTCCGTCTCTCTATTGGACTGATGACATACGTGCTTCACGACGCAATCACGCAGAGGCGTTCCCAAAGCGGTGACGCAGCTCGAGTTCCCTTGAACGGGAACTAATCCATATGACTTGAGCGGTTTGGTAAAAAAACTTTCTGAAGCGACTTGATCGCTTTATATGATCAACAGACTGAATTTAGAATTTTATACAGATGTACAGACGTAAATAGAACATGAGCAGACGTAAATAGAAGCTCAAACGAACCTGCATTGGTTCTTGCAGAAGCTCAAACGTACTGCGAAACACACAAGAATGAACCTCATTGGTTCTTGCAGAAGCTCAAACGTACTGCGAAACACACAAGAATGAACCTCATTGGTTCTTGCAGAAGCTCAAACGTGCTGCGTAACACAAGAATTAACCTCATTGGTTCTTGCTGAAGCTCAAATGTGCTGCGTAACACGAGAATGAACCTCATTGGTTCTTGCTGAAGCTCAAACGTGCTGCGTAACACAAGAATTAACCTCATTGGTTCTTGATGAGGCTCAAACGTGCTGCGAAACACACAAGAATAAACCTCATTGGTTCTTGCTGAAGCTCAAATGTGCTGCGTAACACGAGAATGAACCTCATTGGTTCTTGCTGAAGCTCAAACGTGCTGCGAAACACACGAGAATAAACCTCATTGGTTCTTGCTGAAGCTCAAATGTGCTGCGTAACACGAGAATGAACCTCATTGGTTCTTGCTGAAGCTCAATGTGATGTGTAACACAAAAATGAACCTCATTGGTTCTTGATGAGGCTCAAACGTGCTGCGAAACACACAAGAATAACCCTCACTGGTTCTTGCTGAAGCTCAAATGTGCTGCGTAACACAAGAATGAACGTCATTGGTTCTTGCTGAAGCTCAAACGTGCTGCATAACACGAGAATGAACGTCATTGGTTCTTGCTGAAGCTCAAACATGCTGCATAACACGAGAATGAACGTCATTGGTTATTGCTGAATCTCAAACGTGCTGCGTAACACACGAGAATGAACCTCATTGGTTGTTGCTGAGCTGCTCAATCGGGCTGTGTAACGCGAGAATGAACCTCATTGGTTCTCACACGTCAAGTGAACATGCTTGAGCATCCGTTTACAACTGATGTGTGTGTTGATCAATGTTTGTATGTGAATGAAAGCCTAAATTCAAGCTGTTCACCATATAAACAATCATATCTTTTCAGAAAATTTGGACTAACCCGGACTCTTTTAAACTTTAAGAACTTTTTGAAGTGTCAACGTTGTAGTTGCGTAGCTGTCAATGGAGGGACAGAAAGCGCTCAGATTTCATCAAAAAGATCTTCATTTGTGCTCCGAAGATGAACGAAAGTCTTATGGGTTTGGAACGACATGAGGGTGAGTAATTAATGACAGAATTTTTGGGTGAACTAACCCTTTAAGCAAGTGTTTTCATTTCTGATATCCAGCTGGCATTGTGAGAAACCTTGCTGCACATGAAAGGCTTGTTAGGTATTTAGTTAATTTGTGATAATTTTAAAGACTTCAGAAATCATTGCCCAAAATAGAACATCAGCTTTGAGAAAACACATTACTTGATGGATAAACTCTCAAATGGGTCTTTGATTTTATTTCAATAATCTGTATTCAACCTACCATTAAGAAAAGAAAATGAGTTATTCAGCTAACTTAAAGCAACACTTAAAATAAAAGTATTTGTGTAAATAAAACAATGGATAGCTTGATTAAAAATGAGAAAATCAAAATTTGCCTGAAAACATTAATCATCATGGCCAAATATTGATGCAACACAACCAGAAATGACAATCTTCACATATACCAGGCAGTTCACTCCAATATTAATAACATGGCATATGAAAACAAAGGCCACTCAAAGAAGGGGAGTTAACTCCTCAAGGTCAAACACATGGAATATATTTCCCTTCAAAATATTTCCTTACTCATTTGCAGGAAAAACATATCGGCCCATCTGCTAAGGTCACTGGGAGCTGAACTTACGGGTCATAAAGTTAATATAGGAGAGATTAAATTTTGACCAGATTTTTCTGTGGTGGGAATGGTACCTCTTCAATATTCCCACACCTCATCAGAAAATTCTGGGTTCAGATAGGGAGTGAGCCTGGGAATGAGAGAACTCTGAAGACATTGGCATCTCCAGTGCATTCCACCAGGAGACCTCAGCAAGCTTCAGGGACCAACTCTGTAGTTACTCATCCATTGCTGAATTAAATGACCACACATCGGGTTACCATGACAGACCTCACGTTCAATTCAAACCAGCACACGAGTCGAGGCTTCATACATTGTCATGGATTGGAATATATTGCAAAATAGAAAATGTAAAGTGAGGTCATGAATTGTGCCCTTGCAATTAACCTTCTGCATCTGTTCCACTGGCTCTCGTCCATGACAGAACCCAACGCTATTCTTTTCCGTGAGTAAACAGTATTCAACTCTAACAGTTGAAGACATTTTGGACTAAGAGGTCTAACCAATGAAACGTTTGAGCTGGAGACGTGAAGTTTTTCCTGGCAACATGATCACATTCTAAAGTGACAGAAGTGGCACTATCTTGACATTCAATCTGTAAAATTACTGCCTATGATTATTTTAAATCATACCAATAGCAATGTGACTGTGCAACTGTTCATTCAACTGTATAATACCCTTGCACGTTTTATTAGTAACTACTAAAACAAAATAAACTATAAACATGTACATTTAAATATTATATGCTTTTTTTTTTTTTTTACAACATATGGTTTCTTGCAATGCATGAAGCAAAAACAGCAAAGTGTCACAATGAAAGAGTAAGATAGGCCTAAATAAGGCCCTAAAAATATTTACATAATCCATATTCCCGCTATAAAAGTGCGATAATGTGTAATACATCTACATGACATGGTTCTACAGCCGAAAGAATATGCTGCATGCATTCAACTGTTAATCATCCACCTCAGGAACGGGTGTAATTTGCGATAAATTACATAAAAGACACGCTGCTACAAATATTTATGAAAATCTAATTATTGTGGTAATGTCACATGGGTTTGTCTCTTATTTGTCCAACAAGGTTGAACTTTATCTCTTATCATGCACTAATGAAATAATGGGGCAGACTGTCTCTAACTGTACGTCCTGGACTCCTTTATGCCACAACAATAATACTTGTGCATGAAATATGTAATGCAAGAGTGGTTTGGTGATTAGAAATATGCATAATGACTAAATGTTGCTTTGCACTGATTTAAATGTGGAAGGTTGAGCAGATCATGAGCATGAGTTTACAGCCAATATGCTACAATTACTTTATATCCAAATAATTTTGTCAACAACATGTATTAATTACTTCAATAAGCTAACTGCATGATTTGTATATGTACATTTCTGAGATTACATAACTTGGACACAGTCACCTGTATTGTGTATTGTGAAAAGTGTAATACAAATAAATGTGAATTGAATTGAAGTTATATGTTTGCTGCAATATAAAAACTACAAATCTGATTTCTAGTAGGGCCCATTACACATTGATCAGGCTGGTAGACGATATTGTCACACCAAAGACCATGTTCTAAAAACATTGTTTTCAAACAGGGACATGGACCTCATTTTCATAGACAAAAAAGTGGAACTTTTTAAGCATATAAATTGCAGCAAAAATATAGACATATGCTAAGCACTGGTTGACTTGTACTGATCTGTCCTACTTAAAGACAGTTTAAAGTTTAGGTAAAAGTAACAGTGCCTGGCATTTTCACATTCAAATTATGTTAAATGTAAATATTGTTCAGGTACATTTACATGTAGGTGGGTGTAGAACCACAAAAAATTCACAGGCTGAAATAAATAAACTTACCGTTAACAAATGTAGCTACCGTTTACAAAATTCAATATTTCAATTAAGTGAAACATTTAATTTGTTGACAATGGAACTTGTGAAGACGGTGTGTGAGGGCCTACTTATACTTAAAAGTTTGCTTTTGCTTTTTGGTTGTAGGCAAACTAATAAAACATACATACCGATGGGTAGAACGAGGAAAAATGGTAACCAGCACAGAATGAACATGCCCACTACAACACCAAGAGTTTTAGCAGCTTTCTTTTCTCTGGAAAACTTCAGTAATTTGACTGTCAGCGAGCTCCTCAAATGGCCTTTGCTGCAGTCATCCTGCGTCTGAGAGCCTTTATAATGGATCCGGAGCGTCAGCTCATTGGAGTCCATGTGCTCCTTCATCATTCCGGCCTCGAGGTTTTTCGTGGTTCTTTTGGCAACTATATACACGCGGAAGTACATGGCCAGAATCACCGCTAAAGGGATGTAGAAGGAGCCGAGCGAGGAGAAGAGCGCGTAAAACGGTTCCTCTGTGATGACACACACAGTGTCATCCTCTGAAGGAGGCTCTTTCCACCCGAGCAGAGGTCCTATAGAGATGACGAAGGCAAGAACCCAAATACCCAGCATGGCCAAGAGCGCTCTTTTCTCGGTCACAATGCTCGGGTACTGCAGCGGGTAACGCACCCCTATGTAGCGGTCAATGGAGATCACGCACAGGCTCATGATGGATGCGGTGCAGCACAGCACATCCACCGCAGCCCAGATGTCACAGAAAATCCTCCCGAACACCCAGTAGTTGAGAATTTCACGCGTGGCAGACACCGGCAGGACAGTTGTGCTCAGCAACAGGTCTGCTATGGCTAAATTGATGATGAAGTAGTTGGTTGGGATGCGCAGGTGCCTGTTGCACACTACGGAGAGAATAACGAGAATGTTGCCCACGATAGCAAACACAATAAAAGCGCCCAGAACCATGCCCAGTGGAAGCGCGCGGCTGAGGCTGAACGAGCTCGGTTCGGTCCCGTTACCCGCGGAGCTCGAATTGGACACGTCGGACAGTTTGGAGGAAGCATTACTCAAGAAGTTCACGGAATGATCTGTATCAGAACTCATCTTGCCTCTGCAGTACCTCCATACCAAAGTAAGAGCAGTTTTCACCTTCAAATGCGCAAATTGTTATTTCGGTATTCCAGAAAAAAGGCACATGAAAATGACTAATTCAAAGGATCCGTTCGTTCGTTCGGGTGCGCAACAAGCGTGAAATAGGAAAAGTCCACAATTGTAAAGGTTGCAGAACGTCCATTTGAAGATGTGCGTGTCCACAAACTTGGTTGGCTGAGTTCTCCGCAGTGTCTATCCCGGTGTTCCCGCACTGCCTCTGACCACTCCTGCTTTCACCAAACCCCCTCCCCTATGGAGAGGAGACTATAGACCTGGCAAAGGGGTATCTGCACGGCCTATTAACCTGACATATTGCAAGCCGTTGTAACCTTCATTCCTTAAAACCTTTACTTTTACTAGCATCTATTTTTTATATTACTTATATTTATTTTTACAAAGCAATCCAATAGAGCCATTTTACTTTTAATCAATTAAACATATCTATTTTATTAGTCATGATTACTTTTTCCTTTGCCAGTCATGTGCCATTCAATTCTATGGTGTAGATGTTGAAAGCTAAAATATGTTGATAAAATATGTTGCTTTATGCTAACCATTTAAACTTTGATTTTCCTAGTACACTGTTACAAAAATATGATTAAGCTAATAATAATAATTAATGACCACATGTGTTTTTACATTGCTTTAATTGTCAAAATAAGTCATTTTCAACTTTTTAATAAAGTTATACAAGATTAAAAAATTAGGTTTAGGTTTAATGTAATTTAGCTTGAAATTACTTGTATTGTATTAATTTTCATAAATTTGTACATCCCAAGTTGATTGTAAAAATGTAAGGCAGCAACGTTTTTACATTGTAGCAATTGAATAGATTTGTTCCGGTGTATTTATTATTAGACAATGGTATGTATTTGCATTTTTAATAACATTGAGCCCAAACGAGCCACTAAGCCATTAGTGTTTACAAATGACAAGTAAAATAAAATCATTTGTAACTAGTTGCTGGCTACAATAAAATCTAATGGCAAAAATGTGTGACCTGAGGAATAGTTAGGCCTACTTTTCACTACTAACACTACTAGTCAATCTATCTAATATATCAATCAATCTATCTAATATATCAATCAATCTATCTTATATATCAATCAATCTATCTAATATATCAATCTATCTAATATATCAATCTATCTATCTAATATATCAATCAATCTATCTAGTATCTAAAGAATAGTAAGCAGTGACAAGATGCTAGTCACTACTGAATTACTTGCTAGACTGTAAAAGATACTAGTTGGTTTTAAAGAATAAATGTCACAATAGCTTGTCATATTATACCTATTTTGTCGTCATGGTGACACATGCAAATTACAATAAAGGGGTCTCCAAAGGCCCCACAGCTTGCTGTCAGGTAATGTAACACAATGTCAACAGGATAGCATGCCAACGCATGCCAACCGCTCTATTCTTAGGATCAATTGCAATTTAAAATATGGAAAACTTGCAAACAATATCAAGGTTGTTGATGCATGGTGCTATAGGTTCAAATATAATCTCAAGGACTTACTGTGCAGATATACAATACCAAAAATGTCACACATGCCACTTGTCCACAAGTTTCTAAAAACAAGTACCAATTTAATGTCCTAGAAAACATTTTCCGTCCGGTCCTATACACAAATGAACTGCAGAAAGCACAAAGTCATTCACTGGCTAAGGCTTCATCTTTAAAAACTGCCATGAGTGTCCAAATATTCCTGCAAATCATCTGTAATTTTATAAACTAGCCACTAACTCAATCTCTTTGCAAATGCCAGCCAAACAGCAATATACTTTGACAGTGATGAAGCACTTAATGGCTCGCGCCAAAAAACAAAAACAGAAAACAGATAACTCAAACAGATGGATGAAAACCCCCAAAAGTCAACTAATTTACACAGAAATCCAAGTAAATTACATTTAGCGGGAGCTGTGAAAGAGGAAACGAACCTGCTGTCGTGCAGGAATATCCTTGTTGAGAAGAAATTAAATAAGTCTTTTCATTAAAGATTCAGAGCATAGACTCTGAGGGAGTTTGCACAGAAGCCCAAACCTTAAGGATTGTTCATTTCAAAATTATTTAGACAAAGCATATAGATTCAGGAGTCTTTAATTGCACTCTCACCAGAGGCTAATGGGAAACAGCAGAGCATGTGACGTGAAGGGGAAAGTTATATCCTTTGCGGATGGGTCGGTAGGCGATGCCATCAAATGTATGGCTGACGCATTTCAACCCAGACGCCACTGCTGAGCTCAGGAGAAACAGCGGCCAAGCCACTGTGTGACCACTGCAATAAATACACACATGCACACATACCCCGCCACGGCACTGTATAGCTCTTGAAAACCACCCAAGAATTTGCTCAAACACACGCCAAGTGAATTAAGGCGATTACAGTTAATACCACCACCACTTTGGATGATGCATGGCATAAGGTGATGTGAAGTGAAAGGTGAGATTTGAAGGCAGAAATATGCTGAGCTGTCAGCCACACCACACTAAACGCATCTTTTCCCAGCGCGGTGGCAAGCGTCTGTCAAATGGCAGAGTTACCGTATATATATATCTCCACATCAGAGAAAGCATTTCTTTATGAATTAATCTCTTGAATTAATTACATTTACATTATAGCCACAGACTATATATGTTCTCATTCTTGAATACAGAACTACTTTTAAAATAATGAACCAAAATATTCATTGTTATGTGAAAAGATACTGAAAAAGAAAAGCTAGAGGTGTTTTGCAATTCGATGCAGTGCGCTTAATTAATAAAGCATGGGAAGGAAGTGTAATTAGTTGGCATCCTGTGAAGCCATATTATCTCAGATGTCAAATTGTTTCTTCATCTTCCATAAGGATGAAAAGCACTTTTGTCTAAAAAATGGGCTTATTAAAATGCACGTCGAATAGTCTATAACAGTGGAGCTGATTTTGTTTCAGACACAGATTTGACATCAAATTGAGGCCCAACATTTTATTGCACAAAAATAGACAAAAATGTCCTTCAATTCAAACAATTAAATGCATTAATGTTACATCTTGAATCATTAACAACAAAGGCTAAATTGAATAATTGCTTTCTAAAATTTTGCAATCACATCTCATTAGAAATCTCATTAGAGTTGGGGAATTTGTATGATTTGATTCATATCATTCAAATCATATGGTTTTTTGAAGAAAAAAAAGATCCACCTCTAAACCTAACCCCTTAATGAGGGTGTGAACAGGTCGTGTGAAAACATGAATTACATTGCACAAGTATGCCACCATTTCACCGAAACGTAAAATTGTTATGCATAAGAATGCGTTGTTGTGACACAAACTATTAACCATCTTTTAACAGAAAGTTGCATGGGAATCCAATGATTACTTTGTTCTACATTTAAACACAGATGTACGCCTTGCAACACTTTCAAAGTGAAATGTCCAGTGAGTGGTTTTAAAAGCAGGTTCAGTTTTCTCCAAAACAGATGAACATAAATCTGGCAACGTTGTATTATGTTGGTTGTTCGCGGCATACCACGGCAGTTTGCACATTAAATGCCAGGTGAGTGGTGCAATAAAATAATGTACCACCTACACTAAACCATTTGCTGAAGCAGCCATGCCATTTTAGCTTGCTTCTACAAGTATTTGAGCTCTTTTATTGTGACTAATGAGACTCGTACCAGTGCACACAGCATCACAAGTGCAGTGCTGCAACAGGTGATCTAACAAGCAAGTATACTATGTCAGAAAAGCAATACATATGGAGCTGGTTTTATGATGCAAATGTAAAAATGTATTAGTTTACAAACATGCACATGCATGGTAAAAGTGTTTTGAGGTCATACGCCTTTTATTAATCTGCCCCTGTAATCATATGTACTGTAGGTGTAGAGAAATTTTTTTCTCTCCAATGAGGCAAAAATAAAAGTTCTTTATTGGCATCTATGGTTCCATGAAGAACCTTTAACACCCATTGAACCACTAAAGGTTCTTTACACTGTAAAACGTTTCTTTAGATTACTTAACCCTTAAATGCATTATTACATATTCGGGTCGTTAGCGACCCGGAACTATATCTAACATGGATGGATCTCTTCCTGTCGCGGTAATATAAAACTCTCCTGATATTAGAGTAACAATTGCAGAAGAATAAAATAAAGCATATTTTGTTAACTTTTGGAGCTTGGAAGGGTTCAGTTTGAGCAGATGCTTTATAACATCATCACTGTCCGCATCAGAGTACATTCAGCAACTGGCTCAAATTTGCCATCTCGAACATATTCTAAAAACTATCATTTTCAACATCTTCAAAATCAATATTTTGATCGCTGACAGCTTGTTCACAAGATCCACCATCAAGTGACAGTGACACTAATATTTGATTTCATTTTGTACCTTTAAATTTAGCTGATGATACTTAAATACTCTTCACACCAAGAGAAAAAAATTATTCTTTTAAGAACTGGTCACTGAAAGGTTTTTGGGGGAACCAATATATGGTTCTTCTCTGTGACATCGCTACAAAAACTCGCTTTTAAAACCTTTATTTTTAAGAGTGTAGGTTCCAAAGTACACAAGGGTATTTTAGTCAAAGGGGCTCCTTCTACAAATGACTCTACATCAGTGCAAATCCTGTAAGGCTGTTTAGTATGTTTTACCATCACACCCAAGGTTTATTTAGGACTAAGTGATGAAATAATTAGTATGAAGAGCTATTTCATCATTTATGAATTAGACAGCTGAGAAAGATGGTTATGATATTATGGTATCCATTAGTATTTCAACATTAATCTCCCAATCTTGTAAGAAGGGCACAGACCATTATGGAATCTAAGCTTTTCTGAGCGACTCCTGTTATGGTAGCAAGAAAAACTCATCGTATTTCATCTGTCTGGACTGTGGCCAAGGGTACGAGACATTAAGCTACAGAGTTGTGAAGGTTTTAGTGAGAAAGGCACACAATATTAGCATAAAATATATATATATATATATATATATATATATATATATATATATATATATATATATATATATATATATATAAATACAAAGGTTTGTTTAATAAAGTAAAAGCGATTGTAAGTTTTGTTTATCACTTCTTGACGGTTTAAGAGACAAGATTGAAACTTAATTAATGACAGTGAATTCCTTTTGAGCATTGCTTAAAAACTCTGTGATGAAGATAATAAAGCTACAGTTATGTAACTCAGAGTCACATTATAAAAATGTTTGCTTACATGTGTGGGAACGTTTGAATTTTGCTGCCGCCCTACCATTTCAAAACCCTCCCGTCAGCACATAAAGCAATTGTAAAATGACTGGTGTATAAATATACAGTAATATACATTCAGATGTATATTAATGATTCCCCAGAGGACCGTTAATTTATTAGAGGATCTACATACGCCACATATGGTATTTTACTGCAATATACTATTGTTTATTCTCATGTCTTATTCTCATGGCCTTTTTAAAACTGGCTATTGCAAATGTTTATTTTGCACTTAAAGATATTCAGTACCATTCAAGTGTTTTTTAAAAATAAATGTTTCTTCAGCACCACATCAGCATGATTGATAATGATGCTGAAAATTCAGCTTTACCATCACAGGAATAAATTACATTTTAAAACATTAAAATAGAAAACAGTTATTTTAAGTTATAACAATATTTGAAAATATAACTCTTTACTTTATTTTGATTAAATAAAGGCAGCCTCGTGAGACTTCTTTCAGTGTCATTTTATAATTAAATCACTAATTATTGTAATTAAATAATATTGCTCTTGACGCCTGCGGAATATTCGAATATGAGCATTATTCTAAGACACGGGTTTGGAAATATCACACAGTCTCAAAGGCAGAAGAGAAGAATGCCAAGAGTTTATCATGGGACACAAGCCATCAGTCCATGAGATTTATCTTAGTATTAATATCCTGGATGTTATTAGGATAGCATCTCTTACCTTTGGTTTTGTGCTTCACATATTAGTGCTGGAACACAAAGTACACGTTGATATAATTCGCCCATTGCAGGAAGTGGCTCCTTTTGAGTTCCACACTAGATATGAGATAGTTAGATAGAGTGAGAATACAATCAAATGACTATCATATACCCAGACCCATTGTTGATAATGTAACAAGCTTTATCTAAAAGTAATGCATAGAAATAAGTAAATTATCATAAACTGCAGAATTGGATTTCTAGGAAAAACATTAACATAAATGTAGGCTACATATTGATGATTCCTGCATTTCAGAACCCTTTTCCTCTTCCCGCTTTGGGAAATGTACTTAATCTATCACTCTTTCCCCTAGATTTTAATGTGGGACAGAATAGAGAGATGCAGGATAGAGATACTGGAAATAATACAAGGGTCATATTGCCCTGGTCAAGGAAAACTCCTGAAATGGAAGATCACAGTGAACACACATGAATACTAATTTTTTACACTCATTAGAGAGCATTCACAGCAAAGGCTGTACTCTAAAGATAAAATTAACGCAAAAGAGTCATCAGATCTTCATTGCATTTTACATAATTACATAGCAGACACTTTTAACCTAAGTGACTTAGCTTGAAAATCACAAGCAATTACATGCAATTTCATGAGTAATCCAGAGTAAGCAGGAGCGTGACTGGAAAAGCTGAGGGAAAAAGCATGCCGTTATTTGATATTAGATTTATACACAGATCAGACATAACATTATGACCAGTAATTTTAATATTATGACCACCTCCCTTATATTGTGTTGTCCCACTTTTGCTGCCAAAACAGCCCTGACCCATTGAGGCATGGACTCCAATAGACCCCTGAAGGTGTGCTGTGGTATCTGGCACCAAGATGTTAGCAGCAGATTCTTTAAGTCCTGTAAGTTGCGAGGTGGGGCCTCCATGGATCGGACTTGTTTGTTCAGCACATCCCACAGATGCTATATTGGATTGAGATCTGGGAATTTGGAGGCCAAGTCAACACCTCAAATCGTTGTTCTCCTCAAACCATTCCTGAACGCACCCGACCACACACGTGATGTGAAAGAAAACGTGATTTATCAGACCAGGCCACCTTCTTCCATTGCTCCAGTTCTGATGCTCACGTGCCCACTGTTGGAGCTTTCGGCAGTAGACAGGGGTCAGCATGGGCACCCTGACTGGTCTGCAGCTATGCAGCCCCATACGCAACATACTGTGATGCCCTGTAATCTGACACCTTTCTTTCAGAGCCAGCATTAACTTCTTTAACTATTTGAGCTTGTCTAATTGATCAGACCACAGGGGCCAGCCTTCGCTCCCCATGTGCATCAAAATGTTCACTTTCTACCTAACATATCCCACCAATTAACAGGTGCAGTGATGAAGAGATAATCAGTGTTATTCACTTCATAATGTTATGCCTGATCTGTGTATTTGTATATGCAGATTAAATGAGTAGGATGGTCATTGGCATTCTCAATGCAGTCTACTGAAACACTGCCATATATACGTATTGGTGTCCACTGATGCATCTGTGTATAATAAACATGAGGCATTTGCTTTAAGATATTTATATAAAGTAGTGGCTTTATTGAAAAGCATAAAATTAATACATATCAGATAATTGCCAAAAACTGGCAATAAAACACAAGATTTGTAGTTTTTTCTTCATTGGTCGGGCTGACACTTTCTTCTAAATAATAAGACATTATTTTATATTTGTAGCACCTGGTGTGTTTTTCTTTCTACTATAATAACTTGAGACTTCTGCTGCATTACAATGATGTCCAGACACTAGATCCATTTTAAATAACGGTCTCCCTTGTAAATAATAATAACTACTATTTACTTTCTGTTAACATCTGACCTAACCCTTAGCCCTTTGTCCACATTTGCAGCAGCTGGTTTCGCAGTGCTGTCCTCCCTTGTGCTCTAAAACAGAGCTACAAAAATCAGGACAGCAGTCAAACTCTGGCTGCAGTTTATTATTGTTTACTATGTAGATGTTTCTTTAATTTATGTTTGGTTATTACTATGAAGCACATTAAATAAAGCGAGTTGTAATCGTTTGTTAAAAATACTTCACGTGTTTGTCTCTGCTTGCTGTGGCTGAAACCTTTTTTTTTTACTCTATTTTTTAAAATAAATTCTTGTTACATTTTAAAGAACAGTGAAGGCACATCTGAATGTCATTTATATTTAATCTACAAATTCCCAGGTAATTTTGATAAATGTGTCTAGAAATAGAGCGTACGAAGTAACTTCAGTAAATGACCCGTAGGGACTCGAGAAGATTCTCCATGCTTCCGAGTTTAAATGAGTTTTGCACATTTTCTCAGCTCCTGTGAGACTTTCTGGAAAAATTGCAGAATTTCCCAGTCTGTGGGCCTGAAAAGATGTGATTTCACAGTGATTTAGCGTTCTCAGTTTGTATTGCTCAGCAGGTCTCTGTTGTCACTAGACTGGATTGAATGACGCTGGATGTACGTCGGAGCTGGAGGGTCAACGTGCATCTCCAGTAAATGTGGAGTTGAGTTTCGTCACAGCCTGACGTCCAAAAAAAGACTATTAAAAAGTAATCTATCAAAATCAGCAACTTAGATTGGGAAGCATAAAAAACTGCTTACAGCACAATCATTAAAAGTGAAAAATAACCTCATCCAGGTTTGGCCAAAAGACATGGAAAAGTATAAAAAAGATAGACCTTAAAGCTCTTCCTGCTGGGATCAACAGTCATCAGCACTCATACCCAAAAAAGGCAGACTGAGGGAAGCCTAAAGCAATCAATTACAAATTGGTCTCACTTTGGTCCGAACTATACTGTAGTTTTACACTCATGATCCAAAATATTCTTCTACTCTTCAGCCAGCTTATACAGTGTATTTCTATTATGACAACTCTCTGAAGATTTTTAGCATGGTAATGGATATGACAATGTGAATGCATTTGGTCTTAGTGGAATAGAAACTATAGCTACTGCCAATACATACACTGATATACTGCTGTGAGAATGTAAGACATGTAGCTTCATAAATAGAATATATATGACATTTGTTGTAGCAGATCTATACAGGTGGAGCTGGGGAAGGAGAGGGGTTTCAGAGGAACTCTGAAAGCACTGGAAACTGCTATAGTAAACGCTAACCAGCCATTTAAATGTTGAGCAGCAAGCTAATTGGCTGCAGATGCAACAGGAACCAATCAGCTTGTGCCATGTAGTTAGTGATGTCAATATCATCAGGTTGCATTATCAACCTGGGCCAACTAGATTTTCAGGAGATAACTTGGTATATAATATATAATACATATAATATAATAATACAATATAATACAGTTGTGCTCAAATGTTTACAAACCCGATTCCAATGTTTAAACTGTATAATTGTAATTTTAATGGGAAAATAAGTTCCAAAAAGAACTTCAAATTTGGATTCGTCTGACCACAGAACAGTTTCCCACTTTGCCACAGTCCATTTTAAATGAGCCTTGGCCCAGAGAAAACGCCTGCGCTTCTGGATCATGTTTGGATATGGCTTCTTTTTGACCTATAGAGTTTTAGCCGGCAATGGCGAATAGCACGGTGGATTGTGTTCACCGACAATGTTTTCTGGAAGTATTCCTGAGCTTATGTTGTGATTTCCATTACAGTAGCATTCCTGTTTGTGATGCAATGCCGTCTAAGGGCCCGAAGATCACAGGCATCCAGTATGGTTTTCCGGCCTTGACCCTTACGCACAGAGATTGTTCCAGATTCTCTGAATCTTTGGATGATATTATGCACTGTAGATGATGATAACTTCAAACTCTTTGCAATTCTTCTCTCAGAAACTCCTTTCTGATATTGCTCCACTATTTTTCGCCGCAGCATTGGGGGAATTGGTGATCCTCTGCCCATCTTGACTTCTGAGAGACGCTGCCACTCTGAGAGGCTCTTTTTATACCCAATCATGTTGCCAATTGACATAATAAGTTGCAAATTGGTCCTCCAGCTGTTCCTTATATGTACATTTAACTTTTCGGGGCCTCTTATTGCTACCTGTCCCAACTTTTTTTGAATGTGTAGCTCACATGAAATCCAAAATGAGACAATATTTGGCATGGCATTGATGTGTCTCACTTTCAACATTTGTCTCACTTTCAACATTTGGTATGTCATCTATATTCTATTGTGAATAAAATAAAAGTTTATGAGATTTGTAAATTATTGCCTTCCTTTTATATTCACAATTTGTACAGTGTCCGAACTTTTTTGGAATCGGGTTTGTACATACCCATTGCAGAATCTGTGAAAATGTGAACAAAATAAGAGGGAGATATTTATTTAGTACTGTCCTGAATAAGAATAAGTTAAGAAAAAAAGTTTACATACAGTCCACAACACAAAAAAAATACAGTTTATGTAAAACATTTTTGGAATATATATTTCTAAATCCATGATTCAAAACTAAATATAATTCTAATTTTCAAACATTACCACTGTCATTATTTCAGCACATAAAGCGGGCTTTGAAGTTTACTTAAAGGATTCTGTGTACTTTTAATCTTCGTTATCTGGGAGGACATTCTTTGGTAAATTCCTCACAGTGATAAAATAAAAAATTCTGGAGAAATACAATTAATAACAACCAAATCACATTCCAGGAATGAGATAAAATTTGACTTGGGCATTTGTAAATAAATCAGAAGTTACAAAAATAGACAGGCTTATTTTGTGCCATGTTGCAGCGTGCTTTCTTCAAGACATTAACAATAGAGATTAGACGGCTGTTTTTAAGAGACACAGTCTTCAAGCCACTGTTTATTTCGCTCAAAAATTATCATATCATGTTAAATCACTACAAGATAAATGCAGTTAAGTCTGGAAATCATGAGACCAGCTTGTGATTGAACAGTTCTGTGTGGCTGCATTCTGATTCATCACCCAAACAAACCATTGTTTCTGTCTGTCTGAGCGGAGTAGCAGATGTGCATGTGCATTGAAGACCTCATGTTTTTCAAATATAATAAAAACATCATTATTGTTGTGCTGTAATGTAAATCCACAGATGAAAACCAATGACATTTTAAAGGCTTTTAGAGTTGTATACAGTATGAGGAGATATTGGATGTTATTTTTAAAATGTCACTGAATTTAGACAATGAGTATTATTCAGCATAAAGGGTATTACTGACCTTAAAGGGATAGGCTATGTCACCTTAAAAACATAGTTTAAAAAAAATGACACTGGCTATATTTACATGCAATGAAATAATCCATGAGCAATTGGATTAACGGCTCAATCGGACTGAAAAGCCGCTATGTTAACACCTTAATCGATCGGATTGAGCTCGATCCGAATGTAATTTTGATCGGATTGAAAGGAGTGGTTTATTCATTTTCTAATCCAATCGAAAGGACATGTAAACCCTTGATCAGACTAAAAACCGAAACTGAAAGGACTGTGCATGTGCAATGGCGTAGAAATAGTGTAATGATGTATGACGTGCGGAACAAGCGGTTCTTCCTGTTGTGTAAAGTGTCATATAAATGAGTGTCCTGTCATTCTAAAATTCTCCTTTCACTCAGCGCCTGTGAAGTGGAGCAAGACAATGTCCCACCAGTCCTTATTTTGGATCCTCATCCACAGACTGGTTTTGGGCACGGAGGTGCAGTTTACAGCGTGATAAATATAAGCACGGCAAAACATTGTTCATTGTCATTGTTTCCACATTATGAACAGAAATGGATAAATATTAAGTCTGTTGTTTAAAACAAATAAAGAACCAAATGTAGGAGAATAATTACTACGCACAAACAACGGGAAACTGCATATTTGCGCAGTGTGCGCATGTCAAAAAATCTATTCCGATTTGAAGCTTGTGACGTGCACATCAACTCGATCACTTTGTTTAGCGTTCACATAAAAACTACATTCAGATTCATCAATTGGAATGAATTCAGTCCGATTGAAACAAGAATTGTGCATGTAAACATAGCCACTGATTCATCAGTTGGGGTCGTATTGATTACCATTGAGTTCGTTTTGTGTGGTTTTCAAAATGTCAACTTTGGGGGTCCCGTCCCGTTGGGTGTTAGAAGAATAAGTTGACATGCAGTTGCAAAGTTACTTATTGTCACCGTTGGTTGCAGCAGATATGAAGCAGGATCTATTTTTCAGCAGCTTTATTTAAAAGAATTCAAGATCTTACAAAAGACCCGGTCCACAACAGGACCAGGAACTGAGCAACCAACATAATGCAGCGTAGAACTGACCACTGAACAGGACAAAACACAGGGCTTAAATAGACAGCAAATGAGAGTAGCTAATTAACTAAACCTAGGCAGCTGACTTCTTGCCTCGCTGCATTATCAGGCAATGAGTTATTAGGCAGCATTTGCGCATGAAGGCACCTCACAAAAACTGATTTGTCACAGAATGAAACGCATTGGATTGAGGTATATCAAAGGCAGTGAAGGATACATCTATGCTGCCTTCAAAAATCAATCAGATGAAGCTCTCTTAGGAGACAGGAAGTGAAGCTAATGTCGTATTCGATGCCTTCCTGTCTTACAATGTGTCCTCCAAAGGAAGCATCTTCCAGTTTTCGGACACAGCCAGGGAAAGAAAAAAAGGAGGACTACTGAACTAATTAACAGACTAGAAAACTTAGACTGGCCACACACTTGAAGATTTTAAGCCAGATTTTGAGCCCGATTTGCACCCTTAACAGATCTGGGGTCATCCAAAAAATCCTCAATTGTGTGGTGTCATTACGATTTTTTTTACAGCTCCTGAACGTATCAGGTCGGGCTGCCTCTGACGTGATACCAGCGATAGCCAATGAGGCAAGTAAGCTTCACCCACCAGATGTTGCGTGCTCCTAGCTGAAACTTGGCAGTGAAAAACATGCCATGAAAGTGGAGTAATTGAGAAAGAAGATCACCCATACTCTATTTTTTCCCCTTTGTTTTACAAAACTTACACCATGGAGAACCTGCTGACGACGTCGATCATCCATCTTTGTTTTTTTCTCATGTCACGTTCGATCTTGCGATTCTCTGTGAGATCTCGTCTCACTGTGGAAATGTTACTACAAACGACAGGTGTGTGGTCTTGCAATCTGGACTAATCTTCTAGTGTGTGCATTCGGAGGATTATATTGCTAAAAATCGGTTGAAACTGCCCTAATGTCTGTGGTCTCCCACAAATCGGTTAAGATTTGAAAATAGTTTTGAAAATCCTCTAGTGCGGGGGTGGGCTATTCCAGTCCTGGAGGGCCACTATCCTGCAGAGTTTAGCTCCAACCCTAATCAAACACACCTGAACCAGCTAATCAATGTCTTCAGGATTACTAGAAGGCTACAGGCAGGTGAGTGTGTCCCAGGCATAGACTATAAAAAAAGATGGACGACGCAGCTTCACTCTCTTCTGTTGACATAAGTGAAGCCACCAGTGTTCAAATGGCGCTAGTAGTAGTGAGCGCCGAAGTAGAGCCATGATATCAAGGTCCCGCCCACACTCCCACCTAATAAACAACATTTTGTGAAATAAACAGTTATGGAAATGTCAAGATTAAATTAGCTGCAATCTCCTTACGAAGTTCCTGAAAAATGTCTGTTAGTGCCTTAGAACGAACTAAAGGGTTACCAGAAAGTCATATACATTTGGGAGGCCATGAGGATTTTGATTTTTTCAAATGTCACAAAATTACCACATTGCGTTCGCACATTTCACATTGTTGCCTACTACAAACTGTTTTTTTATTATTTATTTGTTATTATTAATTTATTTACCCAGAATTCACACCCAGACTTATTTTGAAAGATCCAAAGGAATTTGTGTTGGAGAACGTATTTTGATGCTGCTCTAAATAAATGCAAACCCTGAGATAGGACAGACTGGTATTTTTTAGTACAGTTTCACTTTTTCTTCCAAACATTTTTTCCTGAGGTGAGCATGCAAACATTCCTACAAAGTGGAATTTTCCAGGAAGTCAGAAAGTCAGTACACCTACAAACCTTTAAAAATCTCAGTTTCATTGAAAGCAGACTCTAATTTTAATACAATATTCTTTGCCATGTTTAATAATATTTCATTAAATTCACTCAGCACTGCTTGGCCTAAACACCATAATGGTACTGTGTCTGGCATGCGTAATTTACGGTGAAACAAATGACAGAAATCCATAGATTCTAACTGTCTGCATTACCAGACAGGCACGGCTTCTAGCTGTGAGGCTGAAGGGGTTCTGGAGTGACTTTGGAACAGGTACAGAGATCAAGGCGAGAAAATTAGGGGTTAATCTCCTGAGGATGCTAGACTCATCATGCCATACTTCCCCCACTATCTGCGGCTTTAAACTCTGTGAATGGTCTCCTTTTCCAACATCACCTGTTACCACAGTGCTGAATTGTGGTACCTATGTAATCATCAGAAAATCAATAGCTGCTGCTAGGCGAGTAAACAAGCTCAGGCTGAACCGCATCTGATTCATCCATGTAGTCCAAAACGGACTGCTGGGTGCTGGCTGGGTTTTAGTTGGTTTAAAAAGCTTAATTCGTCCTCACTATGACCTGTGACGACAATAGCACCTAGACGATACGGCATGAGCTGTTCACATTGGTTGCTTTTTTAAAAGAAACTAACTGATTCATATATTTAATTGAATAAAAAACTAAGGATAATTGGGAATACTGGATGCACACATTGCACTTGGAAGAATTAACGAAGCTTATCAATGGATGCATTCAAAATGCATGTAACATGACTAATTGAATGAATGAACCATGAGAGCTCCTGAATATGCATGAAGCATAAGAATAACCCCTTAATTAGCCCTGGACACTGAACAGTGAAGTCTGAAGTCTTTTCACAACCTCTCAAAGCTCTGAATGAGCACTCACACAAAAAGACTACGCACATACTGTATTATGAACAGACTGAATACATAAAATATATATCTTACAATAAAACTAATAATACTCTTGATTTTAGGTATGTTTTAACAATGTTTTTAAATTCAGTCCTGATTTTTATTATAATCATTATTATTAATAATAACACTTGCAATTGCAAGTCACTTATTTGATTAAAAAAAAAAGGTTACACTTTATTTGAAGGTGTCATTGTTACAGTGTAATTATATATTTAAGTACTGAGTAATATTATTTAACAACATGCACTCACTACAGGGTTAGGGTTAGTTGCATGTAATTATGCATAATTTACTGTTATTACTATGGTAAGTACATGTAACATATGATCTGACATTCACTGCCATTAAAAAGCTTGGGATATTATATTTTGTATTCATCTGAAAGAAAAATGTCATATACCTAGCATGGCTTGAGGGTGAGAAATCATGGGGTATGAGTAAACCATTTTCATTTTTGGGTGAACTATCTCTTATAGCTTTTATAAACATCCATTAGATCATAAAAACATTACTTGTATGAATCTTGAAACAAAATGCTTTAAGATATGTCAGTGCAAGTTGCTTTCAGCTAAAACAGTTCAATTGCATTTTAGTCTGGGACTAGCTTAAGCCTTGTCTGTGAAACTGGGGGATAGTGTGCTTGATTACGCTCTCCATCCCAAAAACAACATTTAGAGAAATTTAGAGGATAAGAAATAAATAAAACGGGCCTACTCATTAAGCAGAGGGAAAAACTGGAATGCTTCATGAGTGCTGACAGCTCTGTATACACTGCGCAGATTTAATGAGCCAGTTTTTCATCAAAGGGATGAACTAGATGTGTCCCCTGTCAAGAGGAGCAGATATGGATCAGCTACTAGAGGAACACTTAAATGTTGTGCTTCTATGAGAACCAGGCCAGCAGGACCACGTCTTCCCATCGAAACATCTCTCTTCTGAGCTCCACAAGGCTGAAGCAGCTCTACTAATTCCCATGAGATAAATCCCAGGCATGGCTCTCAGCCAGGTGGAACCACTGTTCTGTATGGAAAACACTATTTCTAATTATTGTTTATATTTTCAATGAGCTTTTCAGCTTTGTTCAGCCCATAAATATACTTTCCATTACTGTTGCTAAGGACAGATAAGAGTATAGTGCACTGTTTTGGTTCATTTGTTTTAAACATAGAACATCCTCACTCACAAACAGACAGCGCCTTCATGGGAAATCTTTGGGAATTGTGATGATTAAATCCTTTTAAAATAAATAAGTGGTTTTAAATGAAATGTCTGAGCCTGGCAGATTACTTTAAAGGAGGGGTTTCAGCAATGTGGAAAATCAAGTCTAATAAAGTAATGGTCTAAACTAAAACTAAAAATAACTCACTCTGAATTGGTATTTTTATGATATACACTACAATTCCGTTCAAAGGTTTAGGGATGGTACGTTTAAAAAATTTTTTTTTTGAAAGCAGTCTCTTTCTCAACAAAACTGCATTTATTTGATCAAAAATACAGTATACAGTCAAACGTTTGAAAACATGATCAAAAATACAGATAAATCTGTGATATCCTGAAATATTATTACAATTTAAAAGAATGGTATTCCATTTTAATATACTTTGCAATATCATTTATTTCTGCGATCAAAGCTGTATTTTCAGCATCATTACTCCAGTCTTCAGTGTCACATGATCCTTCGGAAATCATAATATGCTGCTTTATCTTCAATGTTGGAAACAGTTGTGCTGCTTTTTATAATTATTTTATAACCTATTGTTATTTTTGTCAGGATTCTTTTATGAATAAAAAGTTAAAAAAGAACAACAATATACACTATACCGTTCAAAAAGTTGAGGTCAGTAACTTTTTTCTTTCTTTTTTGAAAGAAATGAATACTTTTATTCAGCAAGGATGAAGTTCAATTGATAAAAAGTTATAGTAATAAGTGAATAAGTGAAAGTGAATTAATGCTGTTCTTTTTAACTTTTTATTTACCAATAAATCCAGAAAAAAGTATCACAAGTTCCAAAAAATATGTTGTTTTACTATTGTTTAATTGTTTCCAACACTGATAACAACTGAGTATCAAATCATCATTCATCATGTGACACTGAAGACTGGAGTAGTGAGGCTGAAAATTCAGCTTTGCATCACAGAAATACATTATATATTAAAGTATATTAAAATAGAAATTAAAAATTATTATTTTATTTGAAATTTTAATAAATATATGCTTGACTGAGCATAAGAGACTTATTTCAAAACATTTTAAAGTGTAATTTATTCCTGTCATGTTCAAGTAAATTTTTTTACCAGCCATTAATCCAGTCTTCAGTTTCACATGATCCTTCAGAAACATCAATTGCATTTCTGTTGAAATATAAATCTCTTATTATTGTATAAATGTACTGTTTTGATCAATTTACTGCTTTCTTGGTGAATAAAACACTAATTTATTTCAAAAAAGTTGCAATCCTTGGTTGGAAACACATTTTTAAGTTCATGTTCCTGTTTGCTCAGCTTTACTTTTAAGCAACCAATTAGAGAGACCACACTGAAAACCCTCTGCCCACTGCGTAATCTACATGAACTTATGAAGCACGACTCACTGTGTTCAGCTCAATTCAACAGATGGAGCCGTTGTGTAACGGGATAGCCAACCATGGCTTTTTCTGTTCAGAGGCCATTAGAAGAAATCTTCAAAAGAACTTTTTAAAATATCATGACCTCTTCCCAGAATCCTTTTTATAGTCATGCACTTAAGCTTTACCCATCATCAAGAATTTCAGTAGTGTTTAAAAAAAACAATGTTACTCCAAGTGTTAACATACATTAGGCGAATCTCCAATCTCGAATCTCAACAAGCAGCAAATGTGTATATTAGCCTGTATCTGATCTTCTCTGTTAGGACTTGAATTACCTTGTTTGAATATTAGCACTGAGATGCAGGTGTGTGTTATGGGCTTTAGGGCCACGGCTCCAAGAGCACCGAAGCTCTTCAACTGTGGAGATTTTTTGCACGAGGGCCGTGAACCTGCGGTGTCACTGTAACTCACAGCATTTGGGCCAGGGGACTGAATCAGCACTCCCTGCTGCCAACTTTCTCCTTCCCACTCGGGCTGATTTACTTTCACAAGAGGTGTAAAAGTCCTAATCGCTGAGGATTCATTTTTATAGACAGCAATGTATGCCACCCCCATGTTGTTCTGGGCTTGCCTGCTGGCTCACTATCTTTCTGTCAGCATTCACACATGAACAGACTTTTACGTAATCGACAGAAGTGTGGAAATATTCATTTTTATTTATTAATTTATTTCATGATTCCAATCCAATTATCACATCGAGTAAACCCTTATTATTTTGCTGGCTAAAATAGCTTGAACACAGCAAGATCTACAAGTTTAGTTTGAATATAGTAGGTAACTTTGTTTAGGCGTGAAAAAGAAAAGAGAAAGTTCAATGTCAAATCATTAAAATTCACTGTGATAAATAAGTCTGAGTAAAAATAAATGGCTTTGAAAAATATGGAGGGAAACAACAACAACAAAATACTTTTGAGTCACAGCCATTGAAGGAACTCTATAATAATAAAGAATTATTATACTTCATAGAAACAAAGTTGATGGCTTCATTAATTTTAAATTAAATACTATTATTGTAACATGTACCAGTATGTTCTCCTTTGGTTTAGTTTCATTGGGTCTCATTCACAAATAATTACGTGGATTCTTTCGAATTGTACGCACAGGAGAACGCACACGCCTGATTCACAAAACATTCGTACGCACATGAATTTGCTCTTAAAGGAATAGTTCACCCAAAAATGAAAATTATCCTATGATTTACTCACCCTAAAGTCATCCTAGGTGTATATGACATTCTTCTTTCAGACTAATAAAATCAGAGTTATATTAAAAAAGTCCTGGCTCTTCTAAGCTTTATAATGGCAGTGACTGTTGCTCTGTTTTTGAAGTCCATAAAAGTGCATCTGTCCGTAATAAAACTATTCCAGACGTCTCCCACATATCTAAATGTAGGAAAGATGTTGATTAAGCCCTATTTCTAAAAACGGTGGAGTGTTCCTTTAAAACTTTATAAATTTAAATTATCTAGCTTCCATCTCCAAATAAGGGCTTTCCGCACACGCTTTCCTTACAGTGTTACTCTTCAAACTTGCTGCTGTTCGCAGATGCCAACTTGCCAGGCTCCTCGAGCAATACCAAGTGTGCCATTCTCACCAGTTCTCACATTAAACACCTTTTATAAAGACCCAGATTACAGAGCTCGCATTAGCCAGCTGTACATACGCGTATATCTGCGTTATTCAGAGAAACCTCGCCGCTGAAGCTATTATGCAGCTTTTCTTACTCTAAATGTATATGATCGAATGTATTTAAGAATAGATGACATTTTATTATTTAATCATTTCATTGTATAATTTTATACACTCACCTAAAGGACTATTAGGAACACCATACTAATACTGTGTTTGACCCCCTTTCGCCTTCAGAACTGCCTTAATTCTACATGGCATTGATTCAACAAGGTGCTGAAAGCATTCTTTAGAAATGTTGGCCCATATTGATAGGATAGCATCTTGCAGTTGATGGAGATTTGTGGGATGCACATCCAGGGCACGAAGCTCCCGTTCCACCACATCACAAAGATGCTCTACTGGGTTGAGATCTGGTGACTGTGGGGGCCATTTTAGTACAGTGAACTCATTGTCATGTTCAAGAAACCAATTTGAAAGGATTCAAGCTTTGTGACATGGTGCATTATCCTGCTATCAGCCATTAGAGGATGGGTACATGGTGGTCATAAAGGGATGGACATGGTCAGAAACATTTAAACGATGCCCAATTGGCACTAAGGGGCCTAAAGTGTTCCAAGAAAACATCCTAGACACCATTACACCACCAACACCAGCCTGCACAGTGGTAACAAGGCATGATGGATCCATGTTCTCATTCTGTTTAGGCCAAATTCTGACTCTACCATCTGAATGTCTCAACAGAAATCGAGACTCATCAGACCAGGCAACATTTTTCCAGTCTTCAACTGTCCAATTTTGGTGAGCTTGTGTAAATGGTAGCCTCTTTTTCCTATTTGTAGTGGAGATGAGTGGTACCCGGTGGGGTCTTCTGCTGTTGTAGCCCATCCGCCTCAAGGTTGTGCAATGTACTTCAATGTAATTATATGTTAGGATGAAATATAACTTCTTAACACGATTATAAGTTATTTTTGCGTATGTGTGGTTTCAGTTGTTCCTACAAAATTCAAATCTGATTATTTGTGTATCCGATTGGAATCTGATCTAAAATTATTGACGTCCACACTGTGTATCGCAACTGTTCAGATCCTATTTGTGTGTCCATGCCTTTCTTTCATTTTCCGGAATATCTACATTGGTTTCTAAGGCAATGGCGTTGCGTTGGTAGGTACATGCCAAAAACAACAACAGCAACATGGAGGGGTTTGCAATAAAGATTTAGTCTTATTTACAACATGACATTGTGTAGCCGCCGCGCTGGATGACTGCATCTTCTGAGGAAGCAGCAGAACCATAGGAGGCTGGTATGAGCAGCTTTTAGCACAATTTATACTTCTGCATCTGTTACAACTTCTGTGTGTTACACGCGTAGCCTACGCCTTACCCTGACCTGTTCCACTCTAAAAATGTACCACTCAATTCTACGCGGACCGCAAGCGCTGTGATTGGTCTGCCAAAACCCCTCCCTCAGGGGTATAATGCGTCCTCTGCATGTATACCTGTGCGTCGCCACGAACAACGGCGCAGAAGTATAAATGAAAATCGGCACGGTGTAGAGGCTACGGCACAGGTCTCACGCAGAAGAGTTTATATCTCACAATTCTGACTTTAAAACTTGTAATTGTGAGTTTTTATCTTGCAATTCTGAGAAAAAAAGTCAGAATTGTTTTAATGTTCAGAAAATGTTTTATTCTGTGATGGAAACAACAGAATAACAACAGAATTTCCTTTGTTTCGTTGTCCAGTATTGTTTATGTTAAACGTGGTGTGCTTCTTCCCCTAATTTTCCTATATGTTCCTAGTGGAATTTAAAGACTCCTTTTGTTATCCTTTGTGATTGTGTGCTTACTACAGCCTACACAGTGCCTGACAATTATTTATTTTTATTATTTTATTTATGAAATAATATTATTTTATTATCATTTTAAACCCCTTTCCCCTGAGGTCCATTTATGTTACTTAAGTTATTTTTAATCAAAAATGTTAATGAACATTTACCACCTTCTCTCTGAACTTTAGAATAAAATGACTTTCTTCCTTCTTTTTGTGTGTGTCCTTTTAAGAAACGACACATTTACATGTGAAATGAGCAACAGCTAAGACACACGACACAGGGTTGCTGTCATGTGCAATATAGTTTTTAACTGCCCCATACTTCAATAACAGCCTCTTTGCAAAGCTTGTATCACATTTGTGATAGATTTGTAAAACAATCTGAGTTGAAAAGGAAAATTTGATTTCTCATAATATGACCCCTAAAAGCATTTATTTGTTGACAGCTGATCCCTATTGAGTTTCATCAAGCAAACCGTTTGAAATGACTGCGGTAACTCTTGGGTTTTACCTCAATTGTTATGAATTTATGATGTCTTGTCTATATCTGATGACCTGTTCATGCAGAAATAGATCTGTCTCACTGTCTATTATTTTGAAATGTATAAAACTAGTGCATGTCATTTCAACCCTTTATAATGCTCACAATGTTGAGACAAAAATATAAGGGTTCTTCAAAACAATATATGCAAACACTATTTTAGGCAGCAATATCCCTTAAAATTAAAAATCTAACCAATGAAAAAAGTAATACATTTCAAAATGATGCTTAGAAATCAAAAAAGGAAAGAAAAAAGTGCTGAGTAATTTCTTGAAAGGAACTGTTTAAGGTGGAGGCCATTTCCAATTCGGGTTTTAGATTTAAAATATTAGCCTGCAAATGAAGGAGGCAGACATTGGTGACTTGTACGTGGCCAAAATGAATGAGGAGTTCTTAATTTCATGGACTGAGACCCAATAAAGGCATTGACGAAAAACTCTGAACAGATGAATCATTCACAATAAGGCCAGCAATGTGTAATACAAAAACAAATAAGCTTAATATTATGCTAATATTATATATTTAACATAAAACTTAATAAATTAAGATTTTTATAACTCAGAGCCCCTGTGTTTCAAGAATTCCACTGATTCTCCGGATCTCTCACAGCTTATATCAAGATAAATCTATACAAGCGGAGATGTAATGTCATCTCTGCTCGTGTGATGAAATGAGTCACGTGTTCCGCTCCGATGGAGACCTCTAGCCACTGACTCATGATGAACGACTTTTTGCGAGTCTGGCAGAGTCTTGTTGAGCATACAGTGCGTATAAAAACAACTCCGCAATCAGCAACAAATCACTATGAGCCATGAAATGCATACTATAAATTATCCCTGGGTCTGAAGATGGAGCCCACTCTGTAATCACACCGCTCGATGATATCACTGGAATGACCGGTTATTGATTTCCACCATACAGGAGGTTTTGAAGAAAACTGAAATAATTTGGTCATAACGTTCATGTATTTGTGCAATATAAATGGAAGAATGTCTTGTAATAATATTTCTTCTTGTTAAAGAAGAAAAATCCTGGGAATATATATATATATATATATATATATATATATATATATATATATATATATATATATATATATATATATACTTTTATATTTTTAGTGTTAACTGTACGGCCTACCCTGAGAGACTTATACAGACAATCTCACTGTAAACCTTAATGGTCAAAATAATGAATTGGTTTGAGTAGGGTAAACTTAAATTAAACAAATTAGTTTAATCAAATGAACTTTATGAGTATTTAGAACTTTTTGTATTTAGAACTTTTTTTTTAGAAACTGACACATTTTGAGTTTTATGTTTGAACTTTAAGCTGCAGTCCGTAACTTTTTTTGGTTAAAAATGATCCAAAATCAAGTTGAGCAAGTACATAACCAGCCAGTGTTCAAAACTATCTCACCTTAGCCCGATTCACACTGGTCAATAAGCTTGTAGTAATTATAATTATAATGAGTGATACTGGTAGCTTTCTGCAGGAAATATTAGCTACTGCCATTCGTCTTTGCGTCATTACGTCACATCTGTTTACATAAAGGAGTCCGGGCTAGTAGACTGTATCACGTGTGTGGATGCTGCAGGTGGCGGAGCGTTTGTGGCCTCTTCTTACAGCAGCTAGAATGTAATTAAACTTGTCCTTTTGATGGCGGCTTGTAATCCAGAAAGTTCAAAACAACAATCATCGTTGAAAGACAACCCACACCTCAAAACATTTGATTCTTCCGCGGTGAGGAGACATGCCGGCAAATAACTGCCATTATTGAAACTGGGCAGGGATTTCTAATTCCCAGCATGCTTTGCCATGACACTCAAAATGGAGAGTAAATGCCACAATTAAGTGATATATGATGTTTTTTGTTTGTGCAATAATGTTAAGTGGGAGATTTAGTTGTCTTTAATGTTTTGCTATGCTAAATTAAAAGAGTTTGTTGTGATTTTTTTTTTTACCATCATGGTGATAAGTGGAGAATGAGCTTGGTTTGAGAACAAGTGTGAAATGTTTCTACATTGTCAGTCAGTCCTTCAACAATCGTTATGCTATGCTAATGCTATCAAAGCATTGTGCTACCAATGAGCATGTATTGAATTAGCCAGTTAAAGTTAGCCAAGTTTCCACTAGTGATTCCACTTACATGATGATAATTGTTAAAGGTGCACTTGGGCAGAAATCATGTTGATGGATGCGATTATTAACCTTACTGTAGTATGAAGCAGAGCAGGATGAGTGTTGTGGAGCTGAGCAAGGCCGCTGGAGTCATTGTTAATGTGATGAACAACACACGACTCGCGAGCAGTGGGACTATTATTATAACGGGACAGAGTCGCCGGGCGCCGGCGCTATTTCTGCTTTTCCGGTCATGAGTATGAGGTAACGCAGCTCTGATTATCATATTATATACATCAGATTGTGTTGAAAATTATGTTATGACGTTACTCTGTGTGTTCGCTCGGCGGCTGCTGTGACACTTGTTGCACACTGCTAAGAGTAAAGCGTTTCTGCCAAATCAAACCGGAGACTGAGGGTAACGCAGATGGCGACTCCCTAAGATGCTTTGCTCAGAATTCCCGGCTCCTTGGTTAAAATAGCAATTTTCTCACAATTTACAAATAGTTGGAAACACTTGGAACATTGTAAGTACTCGACTGAACAAAATATAAACCACTGGCCTAGTGGTTTTTGGATATTTTATGTACTAAGTTAAATGTATGACTTGAGTTTCTTAGCTTTTCTCAATCACTTTGACTCAATTCTCAAATGAGATTTAGTTTTTTCTCAAAATAATACATACAGAACAGATTTTTTTGATTACATATGCAAAAGAGTAAGTACAAGTGTCTACAATGTGCACAATGACTAAATGCACATGGCTTGTTGATCAAAACAGATGAGCTGATTCACAGTGAAACTGTCAAACTCTTCACACTTATAAACATTCTTTCATTAATGTGAATAATCACATGCAAAATTATCCATTCAGTGATTCAAATCTGTCAGACATGTTATAAATATGACATGGAATGTTTGTTAAATTGCAACACACACACACACACACACACACACACACACACACACACACACACACACACACACACACACACACACACACACACACACACACACATGTTGTGTTTCCATGTTTTATGGGGACATTCCATAGGCGTAATGCATTTTATACCGTACAAACCGTATTTTCTATCCCCTACACTGCCCCTGCCCCTAAACCTACCCATCACAGGAGACATGCTGCATTTTTACTTTTTCAAAAACATCACTTAGTGTGATTTATAAGATGTTTTCCTCATGGGGACAAAAAATGTCCCCACAAGGACAAAAATTTGGATATTGCCATCTTTGTGGGGACATTTTGTCCCCATACCGTAGGGATTACCAGTCCACACACACACACACACACACACACACACACACACACACACACACACACACACACACTTGCTCATTTGTACTTGCTCATTTGTATTTATTAAAAGTATATTTATTTTTGTTGAATTGTGTTGCATATAAGCTGAAAAATCTTGTCATGGAAGAGAAATAGGAAGATAAGAAGATATGGATGTGTTAATGTGTTAGATTAAAGACATAATAGAGTGTTTAAAAAAATGAACAAACAACTGCATGTTAAGCTTACATGCATGTAACGCATTTCTTCAAAAATATAAATGTTATAAATACAAATGTTCATTTTCTTTTCATGTACTACATTATTGACTTTTTCCAGGCAATTTGTATTCCAGTCTGAGTAAAAAGCTCAGTGTCATCCACAAGAGCATTGAGCTAGACAAAACTGACATTCTTGTATAGAATAGAAAGCAGTTAGTGTCAGCAGAAAACAAAATTTGTATATAACAAATATTTCCACGATGAAAAACCCTTTTGACCTGTGTGGCTCACAAAAACACGTTTTATTTGAGTGGCATTGGACAATTTACTGACACAATAACTAGCTTTCGAGGAATGAATTAAATGTTTTGGGTGATTAACTACATTTTGCAGACGTGCTTTAGAGTTATGATGTTCTGATGACAAACAGTTGTGACAAGTGAGCTTACAGTTACGAGAATGTTAAATGTTTCGAAAAATGTGCCAAAGCGATTGAGAAAAACTGTAACTTAAAAATTTGGATGTAACTGATTACCTCAATTTTCTTTAGTTTTGGCAACTTATTCGAGTTTACAGTTTGTCTTTCCTCTTGCTACTGCATCCTGTTACTTCCCTTCCCAACACCCACCTCTCAAGGGTTTATCCCTCACTAATCTATTTCCTCTGAGTGTGGGGACAAGTCTTTGGCACATGGTCATATCTCCAGCAAGGGCCTGCAGACAGAACCTCTCTCTACTCTCCAATAATGCTATAGGCTGATAAAGGAGGTGGCTGTATAGGAACACTGGGTACTCCAACTGTACGACATCAATGAAGCTATTAGAAATGTCCTTAGCGGTGCTAATCCATCTAGATCAGAGTTCTCTTACAGTATTCTCCTTTCAAGGTCTCTGGCTTAGATTAAACACAGACCATCATCTCGGATCAAAACAGAGTGTCTTATGTCATGTCAGACAACCCATAGATTTGGTGATGCTCTTTTGTGTTTTTTCTTCTTTTTGTTGTGATCTCTCAATGGCTTTGTGCAAATCGACAACAGAATGTATATTTTTCTAACACATCAGAACAGATTTATGGCTAGATTCGTAATCTCACAATAACTGTCAAAGCAGGTTTTCCGTAGCAGCTGTGAGCCTGTTATCAGCCTGGTCCAGGTTGTCCATGTGTCCAAGTTTAGCCGCAGCCAGTTATCCATTGAGACATTATGAAACATGCAGGAAGTGATAATTGGCTGCTTGTTATGCGAATGCTAGTCACAATTTCAAACGCCTAATTCTAGGATCCAGAATGCAAAAAGAAATGGCAGCAAGAAAGCCCCCCAAAAATTAAGGCTTGTGCATTCCATCGATTTAAAAGCTGATGTTTAACTCCTTATTGTATAATCGATTTAACCATGACAGAGGTATTTAATTTCAGCATAAAAATCAGTGTTGTATTTACTACCCAGCCCAATCCAGTTAAACCATGCAAGGCACTAAAAGCGACAGGCTATAGACCTTTACTGCTAATCCAGTTATTCTTAACTGATACAATCATCAGGAAAAAAAATATTAATATTAATATGAATTAATTAAATTTAAATATTATTAATAAAATGCAACTAACCATGAAATGGAAGTGTGTATATGATGGTAAAATAAACAGGCCTATCAAACTTAACAAGGGAGGGGAAAATGCTTCCCAGATCTTTTGTTATTAACATCAAAAGCAGATTTTCTGACTTAATTAAATTAAACTTTTAAACTTTAATTAATTAAAATCAAATATTTATGTCACTTGCTATAAGCTAGTAATATTCATGAAGCATACAGCATACATTTATTAATTATATGTTATAAATAGTAAATCTTTATGTGAAATAAAGTCTCAATGAATGAATACATTTGGAATTATGAGAAATAAAGTCAAAATTGTAACATTTTTGTTTGTTTTTGTACAATAAACAATTTTTGTTCAAGTTGAGTCAACACTTGGGGCCAGATTTACTAAACGGGGCAAATTGGCGTGAGAGAGCAGTTTAAAAAAAGCTCAGATGACAGTTCTGTGCGTGATCTACTAATTATACGCAGAGTAAAGAACAGACACAGCCAGATCATTTCCATAATGACCAATGCAATCTACCAGTTTTCAAACGTACTAGCGTCTGGTTTAAGACATGCCTTTTTTGGACGGTAAATAATGGCGCAAATACCAGTAAATTGATGAGCACAAACCTTAGTAAATCGCATTGCATGATTCATTTAAATACTCTCCTCACACATATATATGTTTGAAAGGAAAACTTTTACAAATGCATATTTAGTAAGGTCAGGCGCAAAAATAACCCTGTCCACGCCTGTCCACGTGTATTTAATAAATCCTGACAGTAGTCTTTAACGACAAAAGAGGGTTTGCGCTGGCGTAAGATGTTAGTAAATCTGGCCCGTAAAGTCTGATGTAAAATATTGGTCCTGAAAGAAAATCCCAAAAAAGGACCACTGCTGTAGGCTATATCATCCCTCCAGGATATGTAGGGTAAATTGAATTATTAGGTCACGATTGTAATGTCTGGAGCAAGCAATATGTCCCAGGCAGATTAGAAGCACATGTTATATGTTAAATCATCTGCATACTTCTATTTGTCACATATGCTTTCGATTCAGTGGCTCAAAACACTCTCTCCTAAGTCCCCTGCAACTTTAACTACGGGTTTAAGAAAATATCAACATGATAACACGGTCACAAAAGTTCAAAATTTGTAGAAGTCTAAAATAAAAGAGTAGGCACAGTTGTGCAAGTAGGAAGTGAAACTGATGGTGGAGTTCAAAATGTGTTGCATGTCAGATGTATTTTTGCCCTTAAATGTGTTTCTAACGGGTCTTTTTGATACAAATCAATGGATAAACTACCTCTGCACTGCATGGTGCTGCTCCTCTGGCAAAACACGGTGAGAGCTAATTCCCAGGAACAGCATAATTAATTCGGGAGCATGGCAGCATTTAGGAATACACAATGTTCAAGATTAAGGACAAGAACAGCCTGTTCAATTGAGTTCAATGTTTCATTTAGGATTCTGTTTGGTGAAGCGTATAAGACACGATTGGACAACAACAGGTTTGCTTCAACCAAAATAATTACTCACATTGAGCATACAGAGAATCTGTACAGAGGCCTGTTAAATGAGAAAACGCAAACTGCTCCGGATGGTTACGTCTGTGTTAAATATATCCATTAAAAGATGTGGCAGAGTTTCAGTATATCAAGCACTAATCTGTGTCATAAAATATGGACGTCCACGCCTGTCATTCTTACAAGATGCTGACAGGGCACAGAACACCGTAATCTTTGAACTAAACTCCCACAGGTTTATTGCTGATGAACAAAGTGAAAGTATTAAGTGCACTGCAAATTTGTATCAATATTGTCTGCCATGTTTGTAATAATGATGACTTGTGATAGTCTTGAAAGCATCAGTAGTGCTGAACACTACAAACCGATCAGTAATGTTTTATGTCATTGTTTTCCAGTAAAACTGTGTTTATGGAATTATGGAGTTATGGATTATCCACCTTATCTTGCAAAGCAGAAGTAAGCTGTTTTCTTATGTGAATGTGTGTGAACTGATTCATTAGTCACTACAGGTATAACAAAATGCAGTAAATGGTCAAATAATTTGCGCTACAAACCAGTGTGTTTATGATTACGACAATAAATTAAAATAATATTATAACAAATAACAGAGTGCAATATCAAGCAGAATAACAAACTGTTGTTGTACAGCTAAAAGTTTAGCCTTGCAAGTATGTTTTGAATGGCATAAATTATGTCTACTTAGGGGACATCAAAGGGAGAATGATCATGGCATCCTTGTTGAACACCAGGAATCGTTCCAAACACAGGTTTCCAAAAATAGTTGCCACTTAATGGTGAAGAAAGGGATTTCTTACAAACCCAGTTGAAAGTGGGTCAGACCAAGCACCACAGCAAACTTGTAGCCAATCAGCAGTAGGGGGCGTGTCCACTCGTGATGGGGGAGGAGAGAGAGTGTGCATGAGGGAGATTTGTAGAAAGAGAGATGACTAAGAGACATTACAAAACAGAAAAGTTCGGTGAAATATCACGGGAAAAAGGAAGTTGATGATAAGCAACCTCTCACCCCCAAGGCATCAAAATCTGAAGCATGGTCAAGTGCTTTCCACAATGAAGACGCTAAAGGTGTCCCTATGGATAATTTTTCGACGTGCAGGGTACTCCATTCATTTCAATGAGAAGCCTTTGGTGTCATACACAGATGCATTGGGCACGGAAAAGTTATTGTCATGATGCATTGGGCAAACAACTGAAATGAATGGAGTACTCAGCGCGTCGATATAGTGACGCGCCTGGGGATACCTTTAGTGTCTTCATTGTGACGCAGAAGGCACTTGACCATGCTTCAGATTTGGACGCCTTGGGAGTGAGAATGGGTTGTGATAAGATAAGAGCTTTATAGGACCCACATTAATATTTGAAAAGCTTTCCAGCACTTGAGAGACCTAAGCGGGAAGATCCGCTATTTCTGCTTCATATGTGAGAAACATTGGTTTTGCTTCGTTTCACAGAACCAATATATGCTGTTGTTGTAATTTTAGCTATAGTAAAATGACAGTTTTGAGCATCAATGCTTGTCTAGAGCTGGTGTCCTGCGTGCCACTAACAAACAACTCTTTAGTATATGTGTCGTTTGTTCATCATCTTCACTTAATTATTTTGCTTCACTTCAGCTACGATAAAGAGACATCCATTGCGTGTTCATGCATTTTGGGGGCGGAGAAATTAAAGGAGGGGTGTGTTTTTTTTGGGTCAGATTCAGTATCAACAGTGTTGGTCAGAAATTGCTTACTGCGATCTTTAAAAGGGCCCCTGAAATTTAAATATTTTTTTCCACGTTCAACTGACAGACACTCTCAGCCCGGACTAATTAAGCAATTTATTAGCATAAAATATTTGCCATATTAATATATGTATTCCAAGGGAAACTGTCATGAAAGTACAGCTTGCGAAGCTTATTATAAAAACTCAACTCAAAACTAAAATCTGACAAAATGCTTTAACTTTTAACTTTAAATCTATTGATAGGCATGATATCTTTCACCATTTTTGTATAAGCTCCAATCCATCAGAATTACATTTTATAATAAGCACACTTGTAAAAAGCAATAACATCTTCAGGTGAAATTCAGCTGAAGTCGTGTTGGTCTGTCAGCAGATTAGCTGCATATCACAAATATATATTGGGGAACATAACATAGAACACATTACTGGCTTAAACAACATTGATACGAATACAATTTTGTATCCCAATATTGTATTAAACCAATTGGGCTTTTAATGGAGAGCTAAGTTAATGTTTAAATATTGTTCAATCAACAAAAGAAATGTGGAGGAGGTCAGTTCACATTGACTGCTCTTGATTCGTTTAAGGATCCATAGGCTAATTAACATAGATTAGAGAAGTGCTTTTTAAATGACCAAACTGCATTTAATGGGTTTGCTTTGTAATATGTTTTCACACAGAAATCTATAAAGACATTTTTCTGTTTGGTCACAATCAGTGTTGGGGGTATCGTATTACAAGTAACTTGAGTTACGTAATAATATTACTTTTTCAAGTAACTAGTAAAGTTACGCATTACTTTTCAAATTTACAACAAAATATCTGAGTTACTTTTTCAAAAAAGTAACGCAAGTTACTTTTTCACATTTATTTGACTGACAGCTTTCCTGTCTGTCCCCATGAAATCAAGAGTAATTACAGAGGCGTTGTGTGTGAACATAATAGTTATTGTAGTTCAAGAATAAATTTGAGCATTTATTCATCTCACTTGCATAAAGATTGAGTATTCCTCAAAAATAATAAAATCAGTCAAATGCAAAATATGCAAACCTCCAATAATTAAATGTTAAATAAAACAAATATTTTTATACATTTAATCTACCTTTATTGACCAATTTGCTGCTGACCTTTAATGATTCAGTTAAATTATGAGCAAAAATTACTAGATTTTTGTATTTATTGGTAAAGCTTTTTTTCTCCTGCGTCCTATTCTTCCATTACCCAGAATGACAGAGCAGAAAAAGTAAAGTAATGCAATAAGTTACTTTTTAAGAGAGTAACAATATTGTAATGCATTACTTTTCAAAGTAACTTTCCCCAACACTGGTCACAATTAACACTGATGTTACCATTGTGACCCTGTTTCAAGTGTTTCAAATTGCAACATTATTCTAACCGTATATTTTAATTACTGTATTGTATACCACCCTACTATGATCAGCTTACTGATTAAAATTAAATGAATGAATGAAAAAAGAGATAAAGTTTAAAATTACAAAGTCACACTGTGAGATATAGTTGCAATTGTGAGAAAGTCAAAATGCAAACCAGTCACAAATTAAGAAACAAAGTTTAGTTGAGAGATCTAAGAGGCCTGAACATGTTTTTAAGTTATGGACATAATAAATTAATGTAGAGTTAATTAATAATAGAAATAAAGGAGATAAAGATGTGCATGCAAAATTGTAATGAAAGAATAACTTCATTCATCTCCTGACATTCTGAGAAGACCTATAATGAGCAAGATGCTAATTACTACAGAATATTTTTTCACAGGTGTGAACACTTTGTCATTTCTATTAATTGCTAATAGTACTTGACAGTGTGGGATGCTGCTGTTGAATGGACAACAAGACAATAGCTAAAGCCTTGAATACCAAAAACATGAGTGTGTACAGGTGCGGTGCATCCACAAATAAGCAAATGATGCTTCTCCTTATTATTAAGATATTAAATATTTAAAAAAATTATATATGTAAAATGAGTCATATATAAGCCCATGCATCTGCTTATGTTACATGAAAGGAAAAAAGAGATGCCTGCAGCCTTGTCCAGCACATGTACCAGCGCATGACCTGCGTCAGCTTTTATATTGCATTTACAGCCTTAAATAAACCTCTTGTCCTGTCTTCGGAATGTTCCTCTGGAAAAGTGCAATTACCCAGCAGGTGAGTGTGATTCTGGATGGTGGTCAACCTGCAGTCAACTCAGATAAGAGGTGATCTGAAATTGAATCACACGCCAGAGTGCGCCTGCATTTAAACATATTGACTAGGTTGTTTTCTCAGAGGAAAGCAGAAGGTGCATGAAGCATTCAATGTCTACAAGATTAAAAATAAACCTGTTTACTTGCATCTGTTATTACATCAAACAATTACGACACGCTGCCCTGCATGTTCAACTTTTCTTGGCACTACTGGGTTATGCCACTGGAACAATACTCTAACTACAATTCACGAGTTCACACTTACATATAATTTGTAGAGAGTTAATTGAATTGCATATTTGGCGTGCTGTCCGGGGGGAGGGCTTTGAGCTCGGACTTCAGCCCGAACCCAGAGTACTCCCCGTATGTAAGTGGTTTAGAACTAAAAGATAGAGCAAGATGTGGAGAAGGGGTGGTGGAGGGATGCTGAAAACTGTCAACAAAATGAAGGTAGGACGGCTGCGTATATTTACCTCTTTGTTGATTAGCTGAGTACTCTCCACCTGTGTCAATTATCTGACATGTTCCTCCCGAACCTTGTTTAGTAAAACAGCATTTCACGAGTTCACACTTACATATAATTTGTAGAGAGTTAATTGAATTGATTTGGCGTGCTGTCTGGGGCTGTTTCAAGCTCGGACTTGGCCCGAACCCAGAGTACCCCCCAAAAAGCTAGTAAGCATAGGACAGCCGCCTGCTAATTACCCCCCAAGAAGTGCCGGGCTTAGCGGCTGGCATGAGAGAGGGGCCTGGTTGTTTGACCGGGATGGCCGTGAGAGGCTTGTGTCACTGATGGGCGGCCCTGTTGGTTCACAAATCGCACGGTTCTTGGTGAGAGCAGGGTGTGGTCTTGTATGTGGGAGACCGCCCTTTCCTTGCTGTGTGGAAAACTGCCCACTTCTAGCTGTGTGAAATTTATCCTTCCTTGTTGTGTTGAAACCGATCCACTTCTCACTGTGTGGAAATTTCCACTGCCTTACTGCGTGGGAACGTTCACTGATTTACTGCGAGGAACGTGCTGCTTCGCTGTGTGGAAACTTCCACTGACTTACTGCTTGGAACTTTCCACTTTCTTGCTTTGTGGAAACGTTCTGCTGGTTTACTGCGTGGGAACTTTTCGCTGATTACCTGCGTGCGCTGAGTTATTGCCTGGAAACGTGCCAGTTTCTTACTGTGTGGAAACTTTCCACTGACTTGATGCAAGGAACTTCCGCTGATTTATTGCCTGGAAACGTGCCGGTTTCTTGCTGCGTGGAAGACTTTCCGCTGACTCGCTGCGTGGAAGACTTTCCGCTGACTCGCTGCGTGGAAGACTTTCCGCTGACTCGCTGCGTGGAAACTTTCCGCTGACTCGCTGCGTGGAAACTTTCCGCTGACTCGCTGCGTGGAAACTTTCCACTCTTTCGCTCAGCATGGCAACTTCCTGCTGACTCGCTGCGTGGAAACTTGCACTCTCACTGCCTAGAAACTTTCCACTTCTCATAGAGCACTGAAAAACATGAAGGAAAATGAGTGTGTGACCGAGAGATTTCTTACTGTGTCCAATGGGTTTGCATGAGGGAGGTGGGAGGGTTATACACCAGGGCTGCAGATGTCGGTGGTGGCCTCACGCTTGGTTTTCCTCTATGGTTTGAAAAGAAAAGTTGGTTGGATGATAGGAAGAAAAGTGGGCTTGTACTTAAGGTGTGACTTGTACTTAAGCGGAGGAAGGCTCACGCTTGTTTGCGCCACTGGAGCTGCAGGCCACTGGACGTGGGTGAGGTTATAACCTGTTGAAATGATTGGGCCTGTGCAGCTAGCTGGATGGTGCCTCACGCTAGCGTCTGAACTGCACTGTGCACTGGTTTTATTGTGCGACTCGCACAGCCCATCGCTGCTTGGTGGTGGAGAATTTAGCCAGAGAAACTGAGCTCCTGCAGGAGCAGAGGGAACAGCCCTACTGTGGTAGTGGAGGAATTACCCATAGAAACTGATCTCCTGTGGGAGCAGAAGGAACAGCATTTCTGTGATAGTGGAAAAATTAGCCAGAGAAACTGAGCTCCTGTGGGAGTAGAGGGAACAGCACTGCTGTGACAGTGGAGAAAATTATCCGGAAAAACTGGGCTCCTGTGGGAGCAGAGGGAACAGCACTTCTCTGGCAGTGGAGACAATTATCCAGAGAAATTGAGCCCTTGTGGAGCACAGGGAACAGCACTGCTGTAATAGTGGAGAAGATTAGCCAGAGAAACTGAGCTCCTGTGGGAGCAGAGGGAACAGCACTGCTGGGGCAGTGGAGAAAATTCACCAGAGAAACTGAATTCCTGTGGGAGTAGAAGGAACAGCACTGCTGGGGCAGTGAAGAAAACTATCCTGAGAAACTGAGCTCCTGCGGGAGAAAAAGGATAATGTAGGTGGACAAATAGTGAGAGACATTGTGTAACCGAACGGGACTCTTATTTTGAAATGCCCATGCCTTATTATTGTGGGATGCTTGTTCAATTCATATGAGGGAGACAAAATATATAGTCTTACACTGTATACAACATATTACGATATAAACCATGGTAAAGAAAACGTTGTAATTGTTCATAAGAATTTGTTTAGCATAACTGCGTTTTTCATTGATTGCGAAATGCTCTGAAACTGAATCCTTCTGAAGAATTGTTTTGCAAGCCAGTAGAACGCACAACAGCGCCATTTTCAGATTTGAAACATGAGTGCTCACATCTATTCAATTAAATCAGTACCTTTGCAGTGTCATGATTATTATTTTTTTAAACCTCAGATATAGATGCTGTACAACAAACATTGATACACGTGTTATACAATAGCATACTGTAAGGTATTTATGTAACATTTAAGAAAATGGGTGCTCCCAAATACGACCGTGCTTATGTGTGCATCAAGTTTGAGAAATATTGAATCAAAGACAGTGATTATCTATGGAGTCAATATAATGCCACATAGTTTTGCAAAATAATAAAGTATTACAAAAGAAAAAAAAGTTTTGCAAACAAAAATAAAGTATTGCAAAATAAAAATAAAGTATTGAGAGAGAAAAAAGGAAAAGGAAAATAACGTTGTTTCATTTGCAACACAACTTTTATTCTGCGCAGCGTTTCAGTGTGCTTGCGATACCGTTTCCCCTGTGCGCTTCACTTTACTGTGCGTGTCTTTGTGGCACTGTTTTGACATGGGGGTGGAGTCAAGAAACTGGGGCGTGTTCAGCTGACATAGTCACGCCTCCCTCCGTGTGACATCATCTCCTCGAGAAGCAGATCAGCACAGATGAAGGCACCATGGCTGAGCTCATGTGGGTGGAGCGTTTCCTTGTACTCACACTTTTACTAGCATTAAAACGGGCATGATTTTGTTTTGTTATGAATAAATGTGTATTAAAAGCGTTTGCTGCGTATACCTCTTTGTTGATTAGCTGAGTAGCTACTCTCCACCTGTGTCAATTATCTGACATGTTCCTCCCGAACCTCGTTTAGTAAAACAGCATTAGTTGCACTGATTATGATCGGTTCATCCTGTTATAAGAAATTATATATAAAATGAGATTAATGATTACAAAATTTAAATAGTCTGCCTCATGGTTTTGTGGAGCACTCTCCCGATCTACTGGCAATTACAGAAAATGAAAAGAGAGCTCTTATATGACTGGGGGTTATACAAAATAATTACCAGTAGGCTACCATAAAAATTATAATGATAAATGCCCTCGTGGACAACCATGTGTTTACCCTTCCAGCCATCACAGTTAAACAGCTGTTTAAGTGCCTTTTTGATTTCATATTATAGGATTTTTTAAATTGCATTGACCTCCAGCCAGGCGAATGGCCAAGCTGGCATTATCATTTAGAGGAACTGTCTCCCAAGTAAAATAAAAAGAGTAAGCAGCACCATTACAGTAATGCCCTGAAAGAGACAACCAACAGAACAAAAATGCCAACTGGGCAGGACTGCAAATAATTCGATTTTGTGATAGCTGATGTCTCTGTTCAAAAGTAGTTGTCTTCATTTGAAATTTGTATTTGATTTGTAGAGTTAGAGAGGATTCTATTTTGTTTTCTGCCAGAGAGCATGAAAATCTTTTAGCAGCCATGCAATAAAACAGAATTTTCCTTAAGCCAAGAAATGGGTTGTCATTGAGAGTCCAGGATATTTAAGAAGAAAGGGGGGTTAGAACATCTTCCCCTGGTTTCACAGACAAGCCTTAAACTGGTCCTAGACTAAAATGCATGTTTGAAAAGGTTTAACTGAAAGCAACTTGCACTGACATCTTAAAATATGTCACTGCCATTGTTTCTTCTCAAGATGCACGCCAGTAATGTGTTTTTTGTGTGTGTGTTTTTCCCCCTCCCTAAGGCACAATTATAAAATCTATACTTAAATGTCCTAATTGAACTAAGGCCAAATCCTGGCTCAGTCTAAGCCCTGTCTGCGAAACCGGGCCCTTGTGTAATTGAGACCCAGACTCATATTTCAATAGAACAAAAGTTAGTTAAAGCTCAGTAGGATAATAAGTTGATGTGGATGATGATTTAAATAAACAACTTCATCCACCCTTCATAACATGTTTTAAAAATGTTGAATTATTTATATAAATGTATGGTGAAGTGAAAGAATGGGTCGCTCTCAGGAGCTCAGTGAATTCAAGCGTGGTACCGTGATAGGTTGCCACCTGTGCAATAAGTCCATTTGTGAAATTTCCTCACTACTAAATATTCCACAGTCAACTGTTAGTGGTATTATAACAAAGTGGAAGTAATTGGGAACAACAGCAACTCAGGTTACGTAAAATCACAGAGCGGGTCAGCGTGCATGCTGAGGCGAAGTGCGCAGAAGTCACCAATTTTCTGAGTCAATAGCTACAGACCCCCAAACTTTGCATGACCTTCAGATTAGCTCAAGAACAGTGCATAGAGAGCTTCATGGAATGGGTTTCCATGGCTGAACAGCTGCATAAAAGCCTTACATCACCAAGTGCAATGTAAAGCATCGGATACAGTAGTGTAAAGTTTGCCGCCACTGGACTCTAGAGCAGTGGAGAAGAGTTCTCTGGAGTAATACGATGGACGAGTCTGGGTTTGGTGTTTGCCAGGAGAACAGTACTTGCCTGACTGCATTGTGCCAAATGTAAAGTTTGGTGGAGGGGGAATTATGGTGTGGGGTTGTTTTTCAAGGGTTGGGCTTGGCCCCCTAATTCCAGAGAAAGGAACTCTTAACTCATACTAAGACATTTTGGACAATTTCATGCTCCCAACGGAGATAACTTGATGTAATGCAGATGATGGAGCTGCCAAAGATGGAGACCCTGGAGAGGAGGACAGGCTGTTGAGCCCACACGGCACCGATGGTACTGGAGACCGAGTTGGAGCTGCGGTGACGAGTGTCTGAGGTGGAACCGGTACGAGGAACGTTCTTAATACACTCAAATACACAAAAATGTCTGTTTGTTTACGGCAGAGCTGCCATTGAGCACGGTAGACACGGTAGACACAGAGAAGAAGGCAGAGAATAAATCGCTCACAAACGTAGATTTTATTGCGTGAAAAGTGAGATTTGAGAATTAGACAAGTCTATTGCACTCCTCTTTGAGAACCAGCCACAGCAAGCACCAATTAATGGTGAAGTGTGTAATATTTAATATTGGTACTATTGTAATGAATGTAATGCTACCCTGTGTTTTTATTGGAGGCTAATAGACTTGAACATCCAGTCTCTGTAAAAACATATTACTTTGCAGCTATGTATCTGATTGATGATGCCATGGCTTTCTTTTCTGGTTCAATGCATTTGACTTAGTATGAAGAGGAGGGTACTTGGAAAGATGAACATCAGAAATTAGAAAATTGTTGTCAAACATGCCTGAATTATATTATGACTATTTTGAAGTGGTGTAATGTTATTTTGTAGAAACACTGACACTGAAAGATGGAAACCTGTTCGAATGCAATTTGCAATGAGGTTATCGTTACCAAAAACGTTACGCCACCTTTCCTCAAACTGAGCCACCAGTCTTAAGGAAACATGACTGTCTAGACTTGAAACGGCCTGTCAGGAACTGTATTGTCAGCAATGGTCAGTGTAAAAAAAATGAAAGTCCCCCATAAAAAGGAAGTTGACAAAGGTACTTTTGTGGCCATCAATCTTGTTGAATTAGACATACTTTATTGACCAGCAAGGGACAATTTGGGGATTTTCTATAACAGAATAATGCTGCTTTCTTGGAAATTAAAATATAAAGATTACATATTCAGTCCAAGCATTGACAGCTAACCATTAATTTTCAATGGTTATATATTACCATTAATAAATAAATTCATGCTTTTCATGCATGTACACAAACTGACACTTGAAAAATGTTCCCAACCGGTTTTAAATAATACTTAAATTACATATTTCATCATTAAAGATTCTCTCTTTTATATACACTACTATTTAAAAGTTTGGCGTTGGTAGGACTTTTTCTATATTTTTGAAAGAAGTCTCTTTATTTGATCAATCATTTGTTTGAATTCTTTTGTAACATCCCTTTACTGATCAATTTAATTCTAGCTTCTTCAGTCTTTGCTGAACAAAAGTATTAATTTGTTTTAACAGGACCTTCTATCATACTGACCACAAACTTTTGAACAATAGCTATTAAAATACATCATATTCACAATTACAACAAGGATACAAATTCTCTGTCTGGCTTTGGAACCAATAGCATGTTGAAGATATTCCTATTGGCAAACAGCCGTCATGGAAAAGAGAAGTTGTATTTTTAGTATATGAGCCATTTACACATGGATTAGCGACTTAGTGAGTGTACCACAGCAAAGAAAATGATTGTTTTTCTATTTATCTCAACAAGTATACGTGTAGCAAGTAAGTACAAATAATACTTCTTTCAGTATGCTATAATTTACAATACTGTGTACTATATTTCATTCCTGTGCAGTGCAAAAATAGTATCAGTATTTTTTTTGTCTTGTTTTACCTATTTTTACCATTTTATTTCTTATTTTATAAGCATAAATCTAGCAACATTTAATAAAGGTTATGTTTACAAGGAGAACAAATGCCTAAGGGATACAAAAAATAAACAATTTACAAGGTTCTTTAATGTTTTTTTTTTTGTTTTTAAGATTTACAGGTATTTAAAACAGAATATTTTTTGTATACTGTTGTGTGTATTACTGTGTATCTTGTGCTGTTTTTTTCCACCAAGACAAAAATACATAGTTTTTTTACTTTCACTTCAACTTTATTTGATTAGTTTGATATGTAGCCCATATTGAAAGTTATGCCTTTATAAGGGAAAAATGTGTCAAATGCATGAGGAATCTAATAATTTGTTGCCTTATACATGCATGTTATATAATAATATAAGTGTTGCCACTTCTCTGTTTTTGTGCTGTAGCCTGCAGCGAGTCATCAAATTTGGTGTTTGGACAGGTTGGGGATACAGTTACTCTTCCATGTAAATACGACATTAATGCCAACGGCCTACTGAACGTTTGTTGGGGGCGACAACAGTCATGGTTTGGCTGTGAAAACACTGTTATCTCCTCCGATGGCTTGCAAGTGAACTACAGAGAGTCACAAAGATTCAGCTTGGTCAGTGGACTCGACCGAGGAGATGTTTCACTTACCATAAGGGTTGCTCATAAGAGGGATGCTGGGATGTACGTGTGCCGTATCGAGATCCCTGGACCTTTCAATGACATTAGTTACAATGTTTATCTGTTTATCAGCAATGGTGAGTAACCGGTCAATTTGATCTTTTTTTATCAATGGGGTTATGCTCAGACATGATGATGTACAGTATTCCTGTTCTTCCATAAAAGGACTGGATCCAAAGAGAGTCATCTCAGAAACACAACTGGTCCCTACAATGGCAAAGCAGGAACAGCAAGGTATGAAAAAACCTTGCAGTATTTACTTTTGCACAAGTGCTTCTCAAGTAGTCACAGCTCTGTTCTGAGCAGGGTAAAACAACGGTAAATGCTAATGCAACTAGCTGTTTAACCATGCATATTGTCTTTTGTTGCTGATGTCAGAGGTCGTACATCCAAGGACATGGTAAACATAGACAGGTTGCCTGACATCCTGACAAAGAACTTTATACTTGTATTCAGAAAGGGTGCATTAAATTGATCAAAAGTGACAGTTAAGACGTGTATAATATTACAAAAGATTTCTGTTTCCAATAAATGCTGTTCTTTTGAACTTACTATATTTGAACTTCTTCAAAATCCTTTTTCATTAAATCATTTCAATAATGAATCAATAATTTATTATTAGCCAATACACTGATTTACTGTATTCGTAACCATAATGTACTCACTAATATGAATTACCAGTACTAATATAATAGTTGGAACACAATGTGCTGAAAACATTTCACCAGTGGTCAAAAATCATTAACATCATACAAGATAAAATAACCCTGAATAACCATTTTTGTTTTATACACACAGTCTACTATGTATCAGACCCTACCACACTCACTACTGAGCTTTATATCATATCAGAAAAGATAACTGCAGGTATGAATATAATCATAACCACACTTAATCAACATTAAAAGTGAGATAGAAATATGAGCCAATGTCAGACAAGAGTAAATGCAGATATTGATCTATTTCAGATATTACTGACATCTACATAGAAGAACCCATTGCAGTGGTCCATACTGAGGTATTGCAATCATCCGTTTACAAAGACAGAAACATTAGCATTTCTGCTTTCGCTGTCAGTCTATATTTTGGCTTTAAAGTGTTAGTTCATCCAAAAATGACAATTCTGTCATTAATGACTCACCCTAATGTCGTTCCAAACCCGTAAGACCTCCGTTCATCTCCGGAACACAGTTTAAGATATTTTAGATTTAGTCAGAGAGCCTTCTGTCCTTCCATTGAAAGTGTTTGCCAACTCTACAGTCCGTGTCCAGAAAGGTAGGAAGTAAGGTATGAAAACATTAGAGATGCACCGAAACAAAATTCTTGGCCGAAACCGAAAACCGAAAAAGAGGAAACCAAGGCCTAAAACCGAAACACCGAAAGAAATGATGCCAATTATTAGTACCATTGCATTTATGGCTATGACTGTGTAACTTTACTAAAAATCAAGGCATTGCAATTGCATAAATTAATATTAAAGTTTCAAATAATAAATCAATTACAAATTATGCAAAGATTTATTTAGCACATTGCAACAATGCACAGTATAAAATAAAATTCAAATTAAAAATGTTGAACTTGACCTCACTCATGTGTACATTAAATAATAATGTACAGGCCTACTGGCCTGCAGAAAGGTACAGAAATGTAAAGTAATCAAACATAAAATAACTGCATATTTAACTGTTTAAATTAAAGATTAATCCTTATTAAACTTACAAAAGCTATTTGTAAGGCCGCTGAAATCGCTCCAATGGCGGCAGCGAATAGCGGCGATAAGGTAGTTGCGCGTTCGGTGTTCTCAGCTGGGCAAAATGGATCTAATTCCAATTCCTCTTTATCTGACTCCATTTTATTATAATTTAGAATTTAGATTAGAATGCCAATTTGGTTATTTGGTAATTTATGTTTAATAGTTAGACACACATTTAATTATTCCGTTTAACCCTTTGTGGAAAGTACCCATTCATGATCTCATAGAGATTGTTAATAATTCCAGAGTAAGTCAGAATAAATCAAAATGTAACAATTTATTAAACAGTCAGGTATAATTCCAATTACATAATCAATTCAAAGATCCTCAAAACATCGAATACTCTTAAGTAAAGAGATGCGTTCCTGACTTTCCATAGGTTACGTAACGTTGACTGGACACAACGTTACGGGCGAATCTGATTACAGTATTGCGCCCTGACTCTTCTGCTACCCTGCCTTAAGTATTCAGACCTGACAATAACTTCTTTCAAATGGTAACATATGTTAACAAAGGGAATTTACATTTAATCACTGTCTCAGACCTTTATTGACAAAAGACCAAATGGTTGAAAGCCACACCTACCATACTATGCAACATCTCTTTAAACTCTTAAAACCATTGTTATCTTCTTGAATATTTCTGTGGGGATGAGATATTTGTACCAGTCGCACTAAGACATTTCCAATGATATCAAACACATATATATTGTTTAGTATTTGTTCATTTTTAGATCATATAGATTTTGGGTATATTTCTAATGGTCACAACCTGAGGGGAAGTAGGATGGGGGGAGAAATAAATACATGTAAATTAGAGCTATTCAATCAAGAGCAGTGAGTGATGTCCTTGTCTTTTGTTTGAGATTAAACAGACCGCAGTAAAGGCTACTGCCCCTTTAAGACCTAATGCACCAAAATGCGTCGTCTTTCTCCACTGCATACAGTTCACTTAAGGCATATACAGACTATGTATGCAGGGATACTCATCAAGATGGACATGTTGACATACTTTTTGTGTGAGTTTGTCCGTTTAAGCGCAAGACTTGAAAGAGGACTCAATATTTGCACGCTGTGAGACGAGTGCGCGCTTTCGGATGAGTGCACAGAGACAGATCTTCTCACAGCGCGCGTGAGTTCTCATTCCCGTCTTCTGGCTCTACACCCGGTGATGATGCGAAAACAACTGGTCATATTCGAACATACGGCAGCACTCGCATGCATTGAACAAAGTTTACAAAGAGAGACCGTTTTCCGGTGGCCGAATATTCGGTGCATCCCTAGAAAACATCATCAAAGTCTTTCTTTCATTTAAACCAGATGACCCCACAGTAGATGAACGAATCTCAAGCTGTCTGGCAGACATCTCGGCATGGATGAAAGAACACCACCTTCAGCTCAACCTGGCAAAGACTGAGCTTCTCGTCTTCCCTGCCAATCCGACTCTACAACACAACTTCACCATCCAGCAAGGTTCATCTCTGATTACCCCCTCAGGGTCGGTCAGAAATCTTGGTGTAATCTTTGACGACCAGCTGTCCTTCAAAGACCACATTTCAATGACAGCTCGATCATGCAGATTTGCTCTGCACAACATCAGGAAGATCAGACCGTTCCTTACAGAGCATGCAACACAACTTCTCATCCAGGCCCTTGTCATTTCTAGGCTTGACTACTGCAATGCGCTTCTGGCTGGTCTTCCATCGTGTGCAATCAAAACTCTTCAAATGATTCAGAACGCTGCGCACGCCTCTTGTATTCAATGAGCCCAAAGGGCCCATGTCACACCTCTCTTCATCTCTCTGCACTGGCTGCCACTTGATGCCCGCATCAAGTTCAAGGCCCTGACACTCGCTTATGGATCCACCACAGGCTCGGCACCAGCATATTTCGACTCGCTCCTACGAGTCTACACCTACCAGAAGCCTTCGCCAGGTAAGGAGCGAGGCTTATGGTACCATCACAGAGAGGAATCCCTCTCCAGAACTTTTTCATTCACCGCTCCTGGCTGGTGGAACGATCTTCCTACCTCCATCCGGATGGCAGAATCACTGTCATCATTCAAAAGACAGCTAAAAACTCATCTCTTCCGTGAGCACTTAACCTTATCTTAAAATTTTTTTTTTTTTTAAAAACTCTTCCTCTATCTCTCTTTTATTCCTTCCTTATTCTAGCTTAAGCTTATTCTATGTAATGTCCAAAACTTGGTATTTAAGGTACTTTTTGCGTTTTTCGCCTATTCATGACCGATCGCTTCCTGTACTTGTATGTTGTAAGTCGCTTTGGATAAAAGCGTCTGCTAAATGCCTAAATGTAAATGTAAAGTAGTCCATGTGACATCAGTGGGTTAGTTAGACTCTTTTGAAGCATCGACAATACATTTTTTGACATACGTTAGTTTGAATCCCGCTGCTGACGTAAGCGTCACTGTGAACTCGTGAATGCGGATTCAAACAAACGCGGAAGAGAATATAATGTTGGATAAAGTCGTAGTTTTTGTTATTTTTGGACCAACATGTATTGTCAATGCTTCAAAAGAGTCTAACAAACCCACTGATGTCACATTGACTTCTTTGATGTTTTTCATACCTTACTTCTTACCTTTCTTGACACGGACTGTAGAGTGTGCATACACTTTCAATTTAAGGACAGAAGGCTCTCGGACTAAATCTAAAATATCTTAAACTGTGTTCCGGAGATGAACGGAGTTCTTACAGGTTTGGAACGACATTAGGGTGAGTCATTAATGACAGAATTTTCATTTTTGGGTGAATTAACCCTTTAATGTGTTGTTGGTGATGTGTGTATGTACGTAAATGTATATTGATTTTATTTGTTTTAAACATGATTAAGATGTTTTACACATTACATGTTATGTCTCATTATAGGAAACAATGGAAACATTTGTCATAAATACTGTAAAAGTAGGAGCCATTGTGTTCATCCCGGGTTTAATCATCGCACTTCTGTTCAGTAAGTACATCAGCAAGTGATTAAACTAATGGTCTAGATCTGGAGAAATATTAAATACTTGTAAGAAGGTGAATCTCATGTAACCTCTAATGAACATGCCCAGATCACATTTAATTCTAAAATTAAATTCTGAAGTTTGTTTTCCAATGTGACATTATTATCATAATTAAGCATATTTTTGCTTGGAATTCTTATTACCGTAATGTGTCGTAAAACATTTACCCCCAGTTTCACAGACAAGGTTTCAGCTGTTTTAATCATGTCAGTGCTATTGTTTTGTTTCAAGATGCTTCATGTTTCTAAAAGCCACTTAAATGTCCTAACTGAACTATGGTCTAATCCTGGCTTAATCTCTAAACCCTGTCTGTGAAACCAGGCCTTACTTTTTATTAAGGTTTATGTTTGGTCTCAATGGTGATTCTCAATGTAATTAAGACACAACTGTAATAAAATCATTATCTTTTAATTCCAAATAAGAATTAGAGGCAGTGCAGCCAATCACAGCAACAGTATTGATGAATGAATAATTAATATATAAATTCATATATTGTTAAAGGGTTAGTTTACCCCATCTTAATTACTCACCCTCATGACGTTCCAAACCCATAAGACTTTCGTTCTTCAGAACATTAAAAAGATGAACGCAAGTACCAGTTTCAAGCCCCAGAAAGGTAAAGACAAATCATTAAAGTAAACCATGTGACTCCAGTGGTTTAACCAAAATTTTATGAAACAACATAAATGCTTTGTTTGCGAAAAAACAAAACAAAACATAAGTTACGTTTTTATTTACAAAATATAATATATTATCTCCAACACGCATTCATGAGAGCACCACGATGCATGTGTGTTGTGTTGAGACAAGAACAGCATGAATGTGTGTAACTCATCCTGTTCGAACCGAACTCGGGTCCGCCGGCATGAGAGTCAGATGCTCTAAAGCCCAATTTATACTTCTGTGTCGAGTGTACGGCTTAGCTACGTCGTAGGCTGTGTGGTGCACGCGTAGCCTATGACGTACCCTGACGCGCACCTCTCCAAAAATATAACTACGCATCAATGCGGACCGCAAGCGCTCTGATTGGTCTGCCAGAACCCCTCCCTCAGGTCAATAAATAAATAAAAATCTGCGATAGGAGTGTGTGTGTCCGGAAATGGGATGATAGTGTCATCCTTACGTCTGCTATATAACAATATTTTGTAGTCAGAGATTATTTATGTTAGTAAATAAATACATAGATCCGCTATGAGTGTGTGTGAGCTCTTGATGGTCTTGTGGTAGAATTTTCGTAAAGTGTGCCAGAGGTTCAGGTTTCTAATCCACGATTGTATAGTTTATTTATTTGTTTTCTCATCAAAACCAAAGATGTTAATCAGTGATTGTATATCAAGAACAGGGACACATTTAGGTGCATTTCGTTTTGTGATTTCAACGTAACAAATAAAGTCTCTGCAAAGCAATCAATTGAACCACTTGCCTATCACGAGCCACCGATACTGAAAACAGCGGCCTCGAGCACTTAAAAAAAAAAAAATGCCAGCGCCAGATCGCCTCTTATTTAACTCTACTAATCAACTAGAGATGCTTAATTTGTATTAGATACAACAACTCAAGCTGCATGAAAATCACTATCTATTTCACTGCTGCTGCTACTTCATCAATGTACACAACAATGTACCTACTAGCAGACGGTCTGCATGTGTAATTACACATTGACGTGGACCACAACGCAGAAGTATAAATGAAAACCGACGCGTTACTTACGGCGTAGGTCCGACGCAGAAGTATAAAATAGCCTTAAAAAGGAGGCTAAATGCTGCAACCTCTAGTGTCAGTCGCTAGAGCGTCTCTTGAGATCAGAGGAGTGAGGTTTGCTCACACACAGCAACTACTAGCTGGCCTCCGTTACACGTGCATTGGAGATTAAAATTGTCTCTGGGTTTGGAAGGACATGATGGTGAGTAATTAATGACAGAATTTTTTTATTTTGGGGTGAACTAACCCTATATATATATATATATATATTGGAGAAGTATAAAATAATATATATATGTATTCTGAGCACGGAGTGTTTATTTATACAAATTGCAAGTAGTCCGCCTTGTTGGCAGAGGCTATTTACACTATAACTCCACCCACTGATAAGGCACGTGGCAAATAGAATTGACGCACATCGACCGAATTCAAATCCGCCTTTTGCCGAACATGCTCTACTCCCTTTTCCCATAACATATTAAATTGGAAATTTTCTAAAAGTGGGAATAGAGTGTCTCATCGTTTAGGAGTAGGTGTATTGTCCATTTAATAATTTTAATAAATACAATCATTTACACTCTATATTATAATTGCATACCATTTAAAGCTACACTGTGTGATATTTTCCCCCATCTAGCGGTGAAAAGATATATGACCATCCAGTGAGTATTAGTTTCTGTTCCTCTCAATTCCGATTTCGTTTTAACTCCTACGGTGGCTGATTTAGTCCAAGATTAATATGGCTTCCAGTTCAATCAAGTGATGAGGTTACTTTAGAAAACTATTATAATTTGCAGTTATTTAATTTGTCAGTTAACATGTAGGTTATGACATCTATGTAAAATGAATAATGGTTTTACCTTTTCGTTATTTTTGACCATTTCATTGCTAACATCAGCTATCAGGTTCCCAGACGAATGCAAGCTAATCTTAGTAAAGTAACTTTTATCGGTAATATCGTTATTCTGTATATTGTACGACATCACTAGCGTAAGGCAAAGTTTACATTGTAGGCTATATCAGTCTCAAGCAATCCCCCTCTTCACATTCGACACAGTGCCATCGAGTGTTAAAACGGCAAAGGCGAAGCTTGAATTTTTGGGTATGTCCCTCTTCAAGATGGAGGGGCAACATGGCGACGCGCATTCGAACCCCTCACCCGTATGTATTTTCAATGGCATATTATACACTTACGAAAATACTTTATTACTTGAAAGAAGTAAATATACATTAATAAGCACATATATTTTTGAAAGAACTAAGTGTTTTTAGCTAAGAATAAACTAAAAAAGTTACACAGTGTAGCTTTAATGTACAAAAAACTGAATGTACAACAACTATTATTCAGTGTAAATAGCATCTAACGGTGTTTGCACAGTATAAATAGCATCTAACCTTGTTTGCACAGTGTAAAAAGCATCAACTGCTATTTGCACTTAGCGCAAGTAAACAAGAAGCAAGAAACACTTGCTCGTTCCATATGGCTGTGTGGAAACTTCTGTGGATTCTCGTGCTGCAGAGCGCTAAATTTGTCTCTCAGAATGTCTTTCCATTGCTGAGTGGAAGTGAAAGAGGTGACTCATGTCGCGTTTTGCTTACTGTGCATTAACCCTTTGAACGCTCTGCCTCAGGACTGCGGCGCTCCAGAGAACGCACCAGCAACAGGGGAAGTTAAAAATCTGCCAGCTCTCCCCAGCCCAACAACAACCACCACATGAGGATATGGTGTGATATTCAGACGCGAGGTCACTATGACTGTATATAGACCACATGTATGGTGACGTGGACTTTTTAAAAAATGTATAGGCTTGTTCTCAGCGCCTAATATTTATAGCCTATTCTAAAATAATTGATCGGTTATTAATCTAAATCTGAGATAACTTATTTACATCATGCTGTTGTTTTACTTTTTCACTGTAATATCTTTGTAGCCTGTATCTTAATTTGCCAAGTCTTTTTGTAAAAAGCTTATAAAATATAACACTAATCATATGTCATGCATCTCTGTCTCAGAAATCAATTACTGAATGTTTCTTTGTCCAAACTCCACGTGAGCTTAAAGTTGTTTGGAAAAGAAATCTGATTTATCACATAACACAATGGTACAGTAGCGGCCTCTAGTGTTCAATGCAGTCGCATCAAATTAAGTTCCAATGATGTACAGACACTTAAAATATTAATAAAAAAATGTACAAACTCGCATGTGAGGTTTTGTAGGACATGTGTTTTCCCAGTACAAGTAGAGGTTAATATGTTCTCAGTTCTAACAAATCTCTCATTTGGTTATTTGAAGTTGACCAGAGAGTAGTTGGCCACAAATGGAAGTGAAACTTTAAAAAAGAAGTCTGATTGCACATTCAAGCAAAGCTGAGAATGTGTCATGTGCATGTTAACTTCCGTGGAAAGGGCAACAATGTAAGAAGAGAGATGAGGTTATCTTGAACATTGCATTCAGGGAGAGTGAAACCTCTTCATCATGACTGATCTTCACAGCTGGTTCTTTACATTCTGGATTCTTTGTTCTCTGACAAGTGAGTTTCACATTTATATTGAGATTTGTGGCAAAGAGTAAAATGTAATATTTATTTTTAACATTTTTAATATTGATATTGTAAAATATATTGTGTATTATGTCATATTTAATTTTGCAGTAACCCTTAACATTATTTTATCAAGCCACATAATCTAGAACAATTTGGACATTGTGATTGTGAAAATATGACATAATATGTATTTTTGTTTGTTAAGTCAGCAAAATATTTAAAATAGATGATTTGATATTATATAGCTTATATTTGTATGATCTACATTTCAAATTCAAGTGTATTTAAATAAAACCACTGTCTCTCTCTATCAGTTTGTAAATGCAGCGACGTCATCGTACAGAGTTTCGAGGGTGAGAGTGTCACTTTGCCATGCAAATATGACAGCAAATACCATGGAAAATGTGAAATATGCTGGATAAGAGGAGACATTCCCAATATGGGTTGTGGAGATGAAATTATTGGAAGTGATGGGGATAAAGTGGTGAGGAAAAAATTACCCAAATACGAGATGGTTGGAGAAATACCGCACGGTGATGTGTCTCTGACAATCCGTAACATTGGAAAAACAGACTCTGGCAAATATGGATGCCGCATACATGTGCCTGGATGGTTTAATGATGAGATGTATTACGTTCACTTGATTGTTGATGATGGTAAGCAAAGCCGTAATGCCAAAACACTACAAATGACATTACAAATGTGTGTGTTTTTTGGGGTAAGTAAGATTTTTTAAATAAGGGAATAAAAGTAAAAAAAGGGTAAAACACTTTTTGTGATAGTAAAAAGAAAACATTTAAATTGTTACAAAAAATATTGCAAACATTTCATGAGCAATATCATGTGACACTGTACAATGCAGTAATGATAATTTTTAAATAAAATAAAATCGATTTTAAAATAATATTTCTCAATATCACGGTCTTGAGCATATGAGACTTCTTTCGAAAACATTTTAAAAAATCTTACGGACTCCAAACTTTTGAACGGTAGTGTAGATTTAAAAAAAACATTACGTAGAGATTTTTGAAAAAAGTAGTTTTACATTAAAAAATACACTTTCTTCAAAGCACTTATTCCAACAACATGGGAAACTACATCCCTGTCGAGCAGCACATCTGAGCATGAAATCACAGGAGTATTCACCACTGCCATGACAGAGGGTACTTGTGTGTGTTTCTATGTGTATATCTATGATTTCATACTGTCTTTGTGAATCTGTAATGGCTGAATCATGAAAACGTCCCACACAAAACTCAATCAGTACTGTTAATGAACTCTAAAAGAAAAAGTATTTTTGGCGGATGTCAAGTTTGACATTATTTGCCATCATTCAGTCATCACAGATTAGATCAGTTCTGTGTAAAGTCAGTACTGTCCGCAGTTTTCTGAAAGCTCATGCACATAAAAAAAAAAAATCTACATCCTGTTTCAAAGCACCTGGTCCAACCACTAGTTCTGGGCTTATAACCCCTGAATCACAGACCACTGAAACATCAGGAGGTATTATGATTTTAACACTGGCAGTGAATCTATAATGACTGAAGAAAAATGTTAATTTACATTATTAATAACCATTTCATTATATGCAATTTATAATTATTAATAATGATCAAGTGGTGCGATTTTGGCGTTTGCATGTTTTACAAATATTTAGTCATTAAAGATCTCTGCTTTCTTTAAAGACATTTAAATTGGTAGTGTAGAAAACATTATGTGACTTTATCCTCTCTTTTTTATTAGATACAAACAAAACAGAAGAGAATACTTCATTCGTCAGTTCTTCAAATGCTCCTCAGAGCAGCACTATTGGACTGTGGACCTCCAGCACAACATACGGTATAACACAGCGCATGATCTGTGCTATGATTGTTTGTATATGCATTCTCAAATATGCTGATTGACTGCATTTTCCATTCTAAAGCAGGAACCTCAGTTAAGTATCCTAATTCGTCCTCTGTGGAAAACAAAGAAAATGTGAGTATTTCACCATAACAGAAAGGCTTACATGTTTTACGGTTTGAAAAAATGACTATATCTTGATAATGGTTTGTTCTTAAAGGTAAATGCAACTGCAGTTATCGTGCCTGTTCTCCTGTTACTGTTGGCTTTAATAGTCATTACTGGCATTCTGATATGTGAGTCCAAACTGCAAATTCACACTTTCAAATTTAACTGTAATATACTCTTGTCACGTTTATTTATAAAATTTATGTTTTCTACTTTCAGGGATGCAAAAGAAGAAAACCAGAGCTGCGTTAGACATGTAAGTCAATCCTTCAAGTGCTATTTTTCCTCATTTGAAATAATTAAAAATGTTAATTCCAAAGAATAAAAACAGATGTATAAAACAATGGACTGAAATGGAAATTTACAGTTTGCATTATGCTGACTAAATGCTAAAATGTTCCTACTTAATTGCTGTTCTTTTAAATGTATTAATAAAAGAATCAAATGGGGTAGCATGGCTTCCACAGAAATATTAGGCAGCACAACTGTTTTCAAGCTTGATAATAATAAGAAATGTTTCTTGAGCAGCAAATCCGCATATTAAAATGAATTCTGAAGGATCGTGACACTGAAGACTGGAGTAATGATGCTGAAAATTCAACATAAAATAAGTTATTTTAAATTGTAATAATATTTCATAATATTACCGTTTTTGATCAATTAAATGCAGCCTTGGTGAACATAAGGGTATTATTTTAAAAACATTAAAAACCCTTTTTTTTGAACGATAGCGTATCTTTTAATTCTTTAGGCAATGATATTGTGCATATTATAAATAAAAAATAAATTATGAAAGATGCAACACATATCACAGTCAGCATCAAAGAAAGAACATGATCCTTCCATTAGGTCACATTTATGTTTGTATTGAGGCCTGATCATGACATGGGCATTCGCTGGTCACTAAGCAAGGTGCTTCTTATCATTTTTCTCTCGCTCAGAACCCAGAACTCAGAGAACTCGGTCATCTACAGTAACTCTGGAAGCAGTGTGGGCCTGTACAACAGAGAGATGGCTGTGGAAAACATCTATCAAATACAGACTGAAAATGAATATGAACAGTGGCATTAATATCTCAGCAAATTCACATTTACTATTAACGTTTAAGTTGACCATCGTGGAGTGTGTTTTCTGTTGTATTGTTTGTAATAATGTGACAGCTATTGCTGATCAGAGAAATCAATGCTCTATCCTTTCTCTGACATCTAGAGTCTAACTGCAACACTATATCATTATTAAAACTAATCTGATAACAACGTTTAAATTATTAATTTACCACAAATGTGTTTTGGTACGGCTGTTTCTAATATCCTTCATATGACCAGAGTTTATGCCAATTAGAAGTGCTAATTTGGGTTCAGAAAGATCATAAAATTGAATTAAATAGAAACCATAAAGAAGTTTCATTAAAATGTTCTGCTGTCTGTAATTCATATTAGCCCTCCATCACTCTAATAACATTCATCGGTCACAACTTAGAAACTTCTTTCCTCCATAACAAACAAAAAGCAAACTCATTCTTCTAATTAACAAATGCTGCAGTTTTTCAGAGGTATTCTCGCAACGAGAGAGACATTTGTACATTTTGGAATAAGCGGACTGTATGTGCTTACTTATTTTTATTCTAATTTAAAAAAAACTTAGTACATAAAAACATATCTGTTACAACTGTAATCCTGTTTATTGTTTCCACTACATAGTCAAACATATACAGTATACGACTCTTTATATAAATTGATATAATACAAAAGACGGGGCAGTTTTACCAACCAGATGAATGGGGTGTTTTAGTGCCGCCTATGTGCCATAAACCACTACCACAAACAAAAAAGGTGATATCAAGCCAATACCTAATTTTCCATTTGTTAGAACAAAACGAAACACTGTTCGTTTGTCAGATTGGCTAGAACAACTGAATGATCAGATACAGGAAATAACTGGTAGGCTACAATCTACACTTACCTCCAAATAGCAGGACTTTTTCTCTGGTTCTTTTCTGGCTCACGTATGTGTCTCAGTTTCGTCGCCATTAAGGTCAGGCTGCAATGTCACATGATTGAACTGGTCTGAAATCCTAAGAATGAGCGATGTACTCTGCATATATTGAAAAATGGGTTTTAACTCATTATTCATAACTTTTTTTTATTAAAAAAATATTTGAATCTATTATTTTAAACAATGTACCACATCCTGCCCAGTGTTGTCCTCCAAACAATGTGTAACATAAAGCCTATGAAAACCATTAATGTATCCATGTAAGTTAGTAGGCTATTTTTTTTACTATTTAAAAGTTGTATTATTATTGTCTGTTGACACGCATAAGCACAGCCGCACAAACCAGTGCTAGTTCGTTGAACTGAAGTGTGAAGTTAAATGGAAAATGGAAGTACTCGCGGCACGTTCTAGCATTTTCATATTCGGATATGACCATAAAATGTAAGTTATGCGCTGAGAAAAACATGTCAAAGGAATACCACACAATCTGTCAAAGCACGAGAGGGCAAAACAACTTACTGCTTTTGCGGACAGCTAGCTATATTGTATACCTTTCCCGTAGCAGCTTCACTCTGTGTCCTCCGCTGATTTCCATCATAGACAGTAAAGATTTCCATATGCCATAGAAATGGGGTTACGTTATTCATTCACTAGTCACTACTGTAAAGCGACATGATTGGCTGATGGTTTCCCGGGCACTAGCACGCAGACGCGACCAATCGATAATCAAATTAGTTGTCGATTATTTTTATTATTGATTCACGAGTTCGTTTACCCATATATTCTTTAGCTGATAAGGTTTAACATATGTGGCTTGCTGTCCGCGGTGGAGGGGCTCGAGGAAGCTGCTTGTACTCGAGCTTAGATGTACCCCCCAGGGACTAATAGTGCTAGGAAGAAAAGACGGGTAAACATGGATGTAAGTAGGTGGAGTTGGGGAGGTGGAGGGATGCGTCTGATGCCTAAAGGAGGTAGGAGGCTGCTTATATGCTTAGCGGTTTATTGAAAGATTAGGTGGGTTCACGCCTCCCTAACTTGCATCTGTGTTCGTTGCTAATTGAAAGATTAGATGGGTTCACTCCCATCTAATTATGTAATAAACTTCACTAATAATCGACTTTATAGATAAGTTGTTGTTGCAGCTACTAACTTTTGTGTAAGCAACCTTCTATCAATGCTTCTTCGTCACCTGTGTTTTGATCCATAGATTTATTTTTGCTGATGCTTTTAAGGCATCCCAGATAGCAATTACATTTGGCCCGGATCCGTTTTAAGCCCCTTACCTCCGTTTCTATCTTAGAGACGTTTTCTGATTGTGAACCAGATCCGTGCCAGATAGAGGTTTCAGCTTAAACATTCTAACTGCCATCAGTTCAGTATATATCATTTTACAGATCTGGCCCAGATCACTTTTCCCATAGGTAACCGAAAGACATTAGCTGTGTCGGACACTGGTTTGGTCCAGATCTGCAATATAAATCTGAGCCGATACAGTTTTCACATAGGCTACACTGGTGTGGCCCGAATCTGTGATGCATATCTGAGCCGACTGCATTTAAACAAAGGCAAAAACTGCTCTGGCCCATATCAGCAAAACGGATTTGAGCCAACACTGTTTTGACAGAGACTACCTGATGTGGACCACATCCGAAATACTTTCTCAAACTGTGTGAAGAACTCCGTGGAATAAAAATTCTCAAAAAAACATGCTTACCAGTCTGCATATTTTTTTTCTATCTAGAGCATGAGATAAATGCATTGTCATTAAGCTGAGTAATATCATCAGTGTTTAAAAACTATACAGCAACATTTTGTGATGCTACGTCCGTTACAGCACAGGTCCGTTTGAGCTCCGTTTTACGACAGCGCCAAGTCTCACTTGACTGTCGTCTTGCGGATACGGTCCACATCCGTACTACGGACTTCAATCAGAAGCGCCAAACAATTATTTTTAAAAAAATCATCAAACCAAGCTGTCAATGTAGATTTATCTGACGAGCTACACACGTAAGTTTGTATGTGTTTATTATGTACATCTATTTGTATGTGTTTATTCTAATTTACTGTCTATTACTTAAACGTGCAAGTGAAATGCTGTTTGCTTTGTAGATCGCAGTTACAGGCTGTTATTTGCGCACCACAGAGTCTGTGTTAAAGCCGCATATGCTATAGCGCTACTGCGCTATAAATAGCCTATGAGTGTAGCACAGAATAGGCCCAATTACAGGATAACCGAATCAACTTTTTAATATCATGGCATATATCTGCGCTAATGTGATGAATTTTAAAAGATATCTTAGCTTAGGATGTCCAGACAGTCCCCGTTTTTGGTTTTTGAACTGAGTGTAAAGCAGATAATGAGCTTCCCACATAGCAAACGGACTTGGCCCAAATGTGGCTTCAGTATGGCACTGCTGGCGTGTTGCCGGCACTGGCATGCATCATGTCAGCCAACTGTGGGCCATGTGTGGCAATGATGGCACTGCATCCATGACGGCAGACAACATTTGGGCCGATTGTGGATTGGAGGTGTGTGGCCCAGATCAGTGAAGCGATTTTGGGCCATACGTGGCAAAGATGGCACGTATACTTCACTTTGTGTAGCCTACTGGCAAATTATAAGTATCTAGGCCTGTTGCTATATTCAAGGCAATAATAGTATATTATATTATTATAATAATTATATAATTATTATATATTAAATTATTATTTTCACCCCGCATATCTCTCTCTCTCTCTCTCTCTCTCTCTCTCTCTCTCTCTCTCTCTCTCTCTCTCTCTCTCTCTCTCTCTCTCTCTCTCTCTCTCTCAAACAGATGTAATGATTTTGATAATTAATAATAATATTAATTGACTTATATGAGTCTGTGAAAAAAAACGATGTCCACATTTTAAAAGATAAATAATTAATAAATAGTATTTAGTTTTCAGCAATGTTCACAAAATTCAACAATCATTTAAAAATTCCAAAATCCATTTGACCTGAACAAAATATAAATTTTCCTAAAAAGATAAAAAAGTATTTCTTTTTATAAATTTATAATAAAAAAAGGAATTCACATACAAAATAGTTTCCCATAGCTTTTAGTTGAAGCACCACAAAATCATGTTAAAACCTTATTAAATATATATAATTTCTAATTAACAGTTTATTTAAAAATAATGTACTGTTAAGGTGAACTATAGTTTGTTTTGGCGCGATCTCCATGGTAACAGTAGCTTTTCTGGTTGGTGGATATGGTTCACATGATGCATCGTTTGAAATTTCTCCTGCTGCAGTGTCAGTGAAGAAGACGATGTCTTTCAGACAACCGCTAACTGTTCAAGTAAGTTGCATGCCACTTTGTTTGTTTTTTGAAGTGAACGTTTGCCTATATGGTATTTGATTCAAGTATAGGCCAAATATACTTAGGCCGGTTTCACAGACAGGGCTTAGACTAAACTAGGAATAGGCCTTACTTCAATTGGGGCATTTAAGTAGCTTTTATAAAACAGCTCAAACATGCATTTTAGTCTGGGACTACAGTTCCCGACAAAAGTCTTGTCGCTTGTGTACAAATTGAACTGAAGTGCCGCTGAAATATATTTCTTATCAAGATTTTTTTTTACAAGAAATGTCTCATTTTAATCCCAACAGCTTTTGTAATAATGTTTCAGTGCAAAATGAAACTGTCAAAAATATTCTAATATTCACAGCTTGGTAAAGCCCATTGAGTCAATTTTTGCAAAGACATAAGTGTTGTCGCCTTGTCATATGAGCTTCACCTGTGACTAATAATGGATCAATTAGATCTCAGGTGTGTATAAAAAGAACCCCAGTGCACTAGACCTTCACATCACCTGCAACTAGACCTCTGCAAACATGCCTAAGATTCACCCTGAGACTAAAGTTTTGATTATCAAGAGGCTGAAGATCAGATCCACTGCTGATGTGGCAGACACCTTCAAAGTGTCTCAGCGTCAAGTACAGAGGATAAAAAAAAGATTTGAAGAGACTGGAGACGTTTATGACAAACCCAGGTCAGGCAGACCCTGCAAGACAACTGCTCGAGAGGACCGTATGTTGGCTCAAAAATCCAAGGCCAGCCTTGGATTTTTGAGCCAACATTTTCCACTGCAGCAGAGCTCCACGAGACCTCAAGTCACCGCAAATATTGCAGGAGACCTACTGGAGCCCGCATGGATCCGAGATTCACCCAGAAAACAGTAAAGTTTGGTGGGGAAAAATCATGGTCTGGGGTTACATCCAGTATGGGGGTGTACGAGAGATCTGCAGGGTGGAAAGCAACTTCAATAGTCTAAAATACCAAGACATCTTAGCTACATCTGATATTCCCAACCATTAAAGAGGCCAAATTCTGCAGCAGGATGGTGCTCCATCGTATTCTTCCATCTCCACATCAAAGTTCCTCAAGCTCATGATGCTCCAGGATTGGCCAGCCCAGTCACCAGACATGAACATCATTGAGCATATGTGGAGTAGGATGAAAGAGGAAGCATGGAAGACGAAACCAAAGAATATTGATGAACTCCTGGAGGCATGCAAGACTGCTTTCTTTACTATTCCTGATGACAGGAATTGAGTCCTTGCCAAACCGCATGGATGCAGTCCTTCAAGCTCATGGAAGTCATACAAGATATTAAATTTGGATCTCACAGCACCACTACTTAATTTGCTGACATATTTTTGTATTTGCAGTCAATTTGTTCAATTTCTGTATAGGCGACAAAACTTTTGTCTTGCCAAAATTGGACCTTTCTGTCTTGATTAAATGATAAATCTTTTTTCAGTGAAACTAATTTATTTCAGTGCATTAAACGTCATTTGGGAGGGTTTTAGCTTTTCATATGAGCTATTTCTAACACTAATTGATGAATTCAAAATCAGCTTAATAGCAGGTGTTTCCACAAAATAGATAAGCGACACGACTTTTGTCATGGACTGTAGTTTAAGCCTTGTCTGTGAAACCAGAGGTTAGACTTTTCTGTCAGTATATAAATCAAGTAGCCTAATTTAGTATTTATGAGATAAAAGTAGAAAAAGTAGACTGAAAGTATACTTTCTAATTTTTATTTTAAAAGAAGTATACTAATAGTCCTCTTGAATAAACTTATTTTTTGTAAGGGGAGCTATCTAGTTGCAACATCACAAAATCATTATATTTTACAATTTAAGTACCTGAACAGTCTTCTAGCTGTTCCAGTAGTCTCACTCATACTGTCCATCTTTGTTCAATAATTCAGACAATTCCTCGAGTCTGATGAAGAATTCGCTGGTTTATTTAATCAGCCAGCTGTGACTGCATGAACACTTTGTTTACCAACAATAGCGCACACACGTGCCACCATGGACATGGCGTGTGCTGTGTGCAGCCCCACCGACTCATTCATGGAGCCTGTTTACAGGCACATAAGATATTCAGATAAAACTCCATCACACAATTGCCCTATTCTTTGCTGCATAACTCCACCTCCAGATGAGGACTGCAGATGGGTCAGTGGCCCTGTCCTTCTTGGAGATGTCACAGACGCAGAGCTGGAGAACACAGTCACTCTTTCAGATGTCCTCCTCTGCATATCCCTGGTGCCGCCCAGCACAAGGCAGTGTCGCCTGAACAGCACACTGGAATGGCTGCTCCTCCCTGGTTATCAGTCTTTCGCTGGATCCTCCTCCTCACCATTTCAGGCAAGAAACGCACTATACATTTAAAAATTATGTTAAGGCATGTGTTGTGAGAGATTTACCTTATAATAGAATTAATGATCTAAAACAACTGAAAATACACTGCAAATACACTGCACTCATTTTTTTAGTAAGAATATTGAAATAATTTAGCCAAGGTAAACTTACAAAATAGCATGAGATATGAAGACAGATTTTCAGAAAATCGTACATTTATTTGTATAACATCATTAGCCATTTTTGACAGATTACTGCAAAACAAGATAAAAAATATTTATGAGATAATGTGAGAAGTGCTGGTACGCAGGAAAAAACGGTACGCTACAGATTACTGTAACTGATGTCATGTCATTTCGAACAAAACCAGGCCAAAACAGCTTACTAAAACAAACTTTCTGGAAAAGTTTGCTATGGCTGGCAAACACGTTTGTACTGCCATTGGTCAAAAAACATGAACACACCAGAGAGCTGATTTATAGTAGAAAATGAAGTTGTGCTTTTAATGAAATGAGACACTGACACTGTTTTACATGTTTAATAAGGTAAAGCTGCTTGTTTTTAAGCAATCTATTGTATAACATGCTATATAAATTAACATGATGTGACTTCAAATATTGTTGTGGACAATGGAGGGGCCTTGAAATCAAAGAGGTTGAGATCCACTGCACTAATACAATGTACACACATTCATATTTAAAGAAACCTCTGAAATGTTGCTCATTTTTGTGCCGTGCAGCTGAGAGGTGCTCTGTGCTGGCGTTTCAAGTGACGGAGGGCAGCACAGTGATTTTGTCATGTCATTACTCAGTGAAACACCATGGCCTCAGCCATGTCTGCTGGGGACGGGATTGTGGAACGTTCTGGTGCAACGACATCATCGTACAGACAGATGAGTATGGTGTCATCTCCAAAGTCTCCGACAGGTACAGGCTTATTGGAGACGTTTTGTCAGGACAAATGGACCTCGGGATCCAAAGAATACAGAAGGCTGACAGTGGGCCGTACTGCTGTAGAGTGGACATAGAAGGATTTTTCAATGATAAGAAGGTGTCCTACACATTGACGGTCATGAAAGGCAAGTCATACAGATGCTTTAAAATTGGACAACATTTGGAGAGCTTCATATCTGAATAAATCTTCATGTATGTTCATTTCTGAAGCCCCAACGACTGTGCCTCCAACAACCACCACCCCGATTACTACAGAACCACAGGACACACAGACAGGTAAGGGGTAATTTTAATGCAAGACACTACAGATGAACATGGTAGATATATAAATGTTTTGTATTAAAAGTATGTGAAATGTTATGTATAAATACGAGGCATTATGTAGTTAAATATGCACTAATTCGCATAAATCTCCCGAAGAGATATATGAACATTAGATAAAGCAAGGTTCAAAATTTGTTGTCATATTAAAGGTTTTGACATTGGTGATATTGGATATATTTTAATCACTCCATAAATTAGAAAATATTGTCAACAGCCAGAAAAAAAAGTCACCCCTATTTTTAGGAATCAATTGTTATAGAAATCATGATGAACAAACCCCTCTGTACAAACCTTCAGAATATAATTATGAATAAAACTGTAAAGTCTGGTGTATGTAAGTGCTAATGAGATTTCTTGATCAGAGCAGGAGAAAAAAATCATTTTGAGAAAATGGCCTTTAAAAATATGTATTGTCATTCAATTTTACAGATGAAAAGAATAATGTGTAATTGTACAAACACTTAAATGTCTATTTTGGATGTATTCTTTATACTAGTCTGAAAGAAGTCATGGAGGCCAAATAGCCCAAAATATTCAAATTGACCAGTGCATGAAAAAACAATGGTTTTACCTTTTTATTTCTGCTGACTGCTTTTAAAAGCTTTATACTTGATTTGCACAGTAAGTGTCATGCAAGTTTTTCCTTTGACAAACCACAATACATGATGAATCACTAGTTGCATTTCAGTCTTTATATCTATACTTGTGCACAACAGTTCATTAGAGACCACATTGTGCAGCAACTCAAATGTCACAGACCCTTGTGGCTACTGGGTAGATATAATGTTTCTCACGCGTCAACTGGCATTAGCAGCAAAAGCAATTTCCTGTGTTTCACTCTGAATTTCATAGTGTCATCACTGTCAGATCAGTCCAGAGGAGCAGATTCATCATTACCTGACATTTCCTGGCAGAATGTCACTCATTTGCATTCTGGGGCTATGGTGAGTTACTGGTGCTCAAACACAGTATATGAAACATGGACATTATTCTTATGGTACTCGCTCGATAGATAGATAGATACCATATCTAGATAGATAGATATGGTATCTATCTATCTATCTATCTATCTATCTATCTATCTATCTATCTATCTATCTATCTATCTATCTATCTAATCATGATGTGCAAAAGAGCCTTTGATTAATAAATCCACAATGGAAAACTCAGTAGATCGCAGGATAATAAACCCAACCATATTAAGACATTGTCAATATCAGACAGGGAACAAAGGAAATCTCTGGGCTTAAATACATGTGGAGTAATCAGTGAGAACCTGGGACTGAGGGACTGGCAAAGATCAGGAAAGAGTCCTCAAGAGATTGCTGCTCTTACTCCAGTCCATAACTACTCATTTTTTGGGTTAGGTATTCTTTAATAGTGGTGGCTATGAGGATGTGCAGAATGAAAATGAGCCTTTAATTAATAAATCCACAATGGAAAACTCAGGAGATTGCAGGAACAAACACAACCACATTAACTAAGTCATTGTCAAAACCAGACAGGGAACAAAGGAAAATTTGAAACTGAATTTAAACCATATAATTTTACTTGAAATGATGAAACCCTTCTAACTTTATGATTTAAAGATGGAAGAGCCGATATCTCGGATCACACTACAGATAAACATCCCGGTGCTGTCTCTGTCTCTCAGTCTGCTACTGCTCCTCTTGGGCGCACTGGCCCTTCTGACCTTCAAACGTACGTATGAAAATAGTTTAACGACATTTCTATGATGAGTTAGTTCAGTTTTTGATGTACTGAGCCGAAAGAAAATATGTATTTTCTGATTCAGGTGGCCTTTACGGGAAGGCATTTGATAGTGGGTGGTAAGTACACTTCGAGAATACTATAATGCTCTTTGAAATGCAGTGTAATCACAATGATTACTGTGTTTTGAACCTCAGTTTCTCAAAGGAGCCCAGACACATTATATATGAAATACGCACAAGAAGACCTGTGGAGGAGAATATCTACACCCTGGAATAGGAAACAAAAACCACCTGATTCTCGTCATTACTCATTAAACAGACATTCACTCATCCTGCAAGTCTTTAATATTATTCAGTTTTTGATTCGAGAAAGGGATTGTTCACTCACAAATGAGTCGAACTGGTGATGTCACATTCTGAAAATGTGTAACTTTCATTTTTGTGTGAAGTATCCCTTTAAGTTTGAAAACTCTTGAAAAAAATGTTTAAGGCCTACACATTTTTGTTGTTGTTGTTACTTTTCATATTACATTTCATTTGAAAAATAAAAAAATAAATACATCTGGAATATTTACTATTGATTTTGTTCCTTTGTTTGTTGTTGTTTCATTGGACTTAAACTGACTTTGCTCACACAGGGTATAACAACTTCCTCTTCAAAATGTAATATTTTTAATATCTTTTTAGGAAGGGTTGGGGGCTGGATGGTTTGACCTTGTTACAACTGTGGTGAAAGAATGCTTATAAATATCTCAGTATGCTATGATATTGACATCTTTTGGATTTAATCTGTTTATCAAACTGTTCATTTCAATTAGGACAGGTTAAGTTTTGTATTTATTTTTGTAACTATAGGCCTAATGCTACTTGGTCATAGCTTGTGCTTTTTTAGTTGAGGTGAATAAGCTTGAGTGAACTTTTTCACTCAAACACTGAGGTAAGCTCAGATCACTGAGGCCTATTATCAGTCGACTCATAAAGTAAAAGAAATACAAAAAGTTGAGCCCCTGCCCCTTTGAAAGAGAAAGTGAAAGTGCCCTTTTCTATCCTACCACAGTGTCCCCGCGAATTTCCCCCCGGAACGCGATCGGTACTGACCCTGCCCCGCTACTGTGTATGTAATAATAATATTAGGCCAAATAACAACAATAATAAAATATTAATTTATGCAATAATTTATGCCTATTATACATTTTGAACCACACAAAGATTAATACATGAAAATTGTGAAACAATATAAGGGAAAAAAAGAAATTTTAAAAACGGATGTTCGGAGGCCATATATAACGACACTACATTTTCCTAGGCCGGACATCACTATTGGCCACTACTATATGTGTTATATATGCAAGTTTTAATGCGATTTTAATGCCTTCATATTTCACAAACACACACATATATTACTGCCAACATACATTACATTATGTTTGTGATAATCTCCAGCTCTGAGCCCTTATAACATCATAGAGGAAATAGAACGTTGACGCGGGACTATATAAAGCGTGAAACTCACCTGCTCACTTTGTAGCGAGTAAGGAGTTGTGTTTTCAACAGTGTTTACGGTGTGTTTGCAGTTGTTGATAGCGTTTTATCGTTTTGATTATGGGACAGCGACTATCTCGTAAAGAGAACGCGGAGGGAGGAGGAGAGTGTGAGCACTGGGTAAATCTCTGTGCGCCACTGACACCCACCGACCACAAGGCGGAGCACCATCCTCGTCCTGTGGGTATCGGTGAGGGAGGCGGACAGGAGAGAAAGGAGAGAGGGGAGAAGACAAAGAAGCAGAAAAGGAGGACTTTTCGAAAGTTTGTCGCCTCTTTCTTTTGTTTGTCTTGCCTCCAATCCACCAAAGCTCAGGATGAGCAGGTGGAGCAGGGCGAGGTGGAAGAGGACACTGACGAACCCCCATCCAGGAGCTGTACTGACGGTAAATGACAAGAAAACATCAAAAAGTCTCTTAAGTACACTCAATATAAATGCCTCATTACAATCATAAATTAAAAAAGTGCCGATCAATTTTCCAAGCCGTGATAAATAGATGAAACATAGTTTGAAGAATCTTTCAAGTAACCAAATTTCCCCCATAATGAAGAAATAATATGTGTATGCAATATTTTATTACTATTATTTGATTAAAACAAGCTTTTGGTTGATATTCTTCTCTTTAGATCAGATTTCTCTACAGGACATCACCTGTACTGTAGAGGACAATGATCACCAGGAACCTCCTTCCAGTAGTCCTGAAGTCTCCCCTGCTAGTGCCGAGGACCAGCAAGTGGAGGATGTCCAGCCTCAAGATCAGGACAGTCCAGCCAGTCTGTCAGTGGGTGAGATTTCACCACATCTGCTGAGACAGCTGGACTGTGATGAGATCATGAGTATCGAGGGTGAGTTTACTGACATAAACCAAAATAAAACACGCACAATATATTATTTAAGGTGTATATGTGTAACACAAGTTTATCTTTTAAATAATGCAGCATTTCTTTTAGTTTCTCTCGTAATTTTAAATCACCGCAAGCATTCTATATATTTCTCAATTAATATGTGATTAAAAGTCATTAAAAGTATATTAATTATATGAGAATTAGAAACCATGTAAAAATATTTAAACAGCAGTTAGAATAAATATGCCACACTGTAGCACACTGCTTTATTAAACAATGCAAAAATAAAAATAACTGTAATTATTTTTTAATAGACCACATTTGCTGGAAATACCCCATCGGCAAGAAGATAGGGGAAGGAGGATTCGGCTCTGTCTTTGAAGGGACCAGTTGCAAAGATGGCCTTCAGGTGGCTGTGAAATTCACAGCGAAGACAAAGAACACGCCATACATCAGCCTTGTAAGTAGACTGCGATGTCTTCTCTTAGTCACTGTTTTCAATTGATAACATTTTAGATTCATGTAAATCACAAATATTTCAATAGATAAACAGACTCAAAATCCTCATTTGAGAAACCACTTCCATGTGATTATCATGAAAACTGTCTGTCTTCTAGCCTGACTATCCCAGACCAGTTCCTCTTGAGGTGGCCCTGACAGTCATGGCCAATCAAGGCCCCAGCTGTCGCCACATCATAGAGCTGCTGGACTGGCAGGACCATCCCGACGAGTACGTCATGGTCTTAGAGCGGCCGTTGCCCTGCATGGACATGAACAGTTTTTGGGAGGATCACGGCAGACTCTTCAGTGAGGAGTTGGCGCGTCATTTCATGTGGCAGGTGATTGACGCTGGTGCTGTCTGCTGTTCCCGGGGGGTCTTCCACCGGGACATCAAGATGCTGAACCTCCTGGTCAACACAGAGACGCTAGAGGTCAAATTGATTGATTTCGGCTGTGGGGACCTCCTAAAAAGCTCATCCTACAAAACCTACTCTGGTATGTATCTTTCAAACTTATAGTTAGAGACATAAACTCAAGTGTCCAGTTACACCATGTCTTAATCAAATGAGACATGGCGAGATATGAACAATGCACTAACAACATTCTCAGCATAATATTCTTTTTGTTGACTAAAATGAAATGGCATTTCATTCAGAGTAAAGTGAGAAAACATGCAGTGGTGAAGCAAACTTTGACACGTGACACTCTTTCCTCCAGGAACAGAAAGGTACTGCCCTCCAGAGTACTTTGAGAAGGGCGAGTACCATGGGAAGCAGGCAACGGTGTGGTCGCTGGGGGTGCTGCTGTTCAGAATGATCACCAGCCTTTACCCAGACAGCAGCGATATAAACTTGATGGATGCTGATGTCTGGTTCCAGCCGGGCTTCTCAGATGGTGAGAATTTCATTACAACAAAGAAGGACAATGGAACTCTTTAACATACAAAACAGGGAAACAGTGGCTTTATAGAAGATGTTCTTATGGATAATACAGGAATGTCCCCCAGTTTTACAGCTTAGACTAGAAGTTTAAACCTGAAGGTAATAATCAGACATCTCTCCATCTTTCTGCACAGAATGCTGCCGTTTTATTCGGGGTTGCCTGAAGAGCGAGCCAGAGCAGAGACTTCATCTGGAGGAGATGCTCTTCCAGGACTGGTTCAAGGTAGAGTCTAAAATAAGTTAAATGAGCTTGAAGATATATTGACATTTTTGTTGTTGTTGTTGTTGTTTTTTGGCTTTTTTTGGTTGGGATTGATTATCTGAATATAGACTTCAGCTTCCTTTCAATACCTGCTTCAAATGTCATATAGTCAAATCCTCATCCACTGCACAGATGACAAATAGTATTTATTTTTATACCTTATGAAATATGTTTGTCTAACTTGTACAATTTATAAATATGTTTCAGGTTCCCCTGTAGGTCATGAAGAGGGTCAGCCTTGCGTCTGGCAGGCTGACATCGGTGGCCACTCCATCCTCCAGCCTTAGTGTCTTGCGGGGCTGGCAGGCCTTGGTTGCGTCTGGCGCCTTGGCTTGAGGCGGTAGTTTTAGCGCCTTGCGGAACTACTCGTCTAGGGATGTGTACATATTGTAAATAGTTTAGTTTAAGTTAACCTTTCCATCCCTCCAGCCTTAGTGTCTTGCGGGGCTGGCAGGCCTTGGTTGCGTCTGGCGCCTTGGCTTGAGGCGGTAGTTTTAGCGTCTTGTGGAACTACTCGTCTAGAGATGTGTACATATTGTAAATAGTTTAGTTTAAGTTAGCCTTTCCATCCCTCCAACCTTAGCGTCTTGTGGGGCTGGCAGGCCTTGGTTGCGTCTGGCACCTTGGCTTGAGGCGGTAGTTTTATTGTCTAGGGATGTGTTTGGAAAATGGATTATTTAGTTTTAGTTAAGTTAGTTATGTACGGCACCATCCAATCATATTTTAGTCTCTGTCAAGCCATCTCACAAGTTCTTTGCACTGCCAGCTCAGAGGTTCCTGCTCCTTGCATCCGTGTCAGAGCTCACTTTCTGAGCCGCCTTGGGCACAGAATTCCTGGGCCATTCCAGAAATGCCAGTGAAGGTCAAAAAGATTCATGTCACTGCTGCTCCAGAACCTTCTGAGGCCCCAAAGATCGTCAGCTTTGCTCCAGAAATCACTGTGAAGGCCACCATAAAGGTTCCTGACAATGTTGCTCCAGATCCTTCTGAGGTCAGAGTAATAAGGTGAGAGGATAAACAGAGGTTACTTGACAAGGTACCTTTTCAGAGCGGCCCTGCTCCCAAAGCTTCTTGTCCAGACCAGAAGTTCCCTGCTGCTGCAACCCCAGAACCCGCTATGGTCCCACAGCTCTGTGTCATAGCAGCCCCAGTTGAACAGCTTCCCAACGGTTCCTGACATGATGCTCATCATGTTCGCCACAAAGGCTCTTCTCGTGCAGATTCATGCCACGGTTGTCAAAAATTCCCAGCCAAGGCCATCCCACTGTTTCCTTTCATAGCCTCAGCCAGAGCTGGTGTCTAAGGCTGCTCCAGTCCCAGAGCTCTTCTATCAACCTCCCTGGTCACAGAGATGCATCAGAAGATCCTTTCATGGCCCCAGTGCTTCCTGTCACTGGTGTGATTGATCCAGGAATATATTACACCTGTGTGCCACATTAAACCACAATGTTTATGAAAAAAGCACAAAAAGTGTTATTTTATTGGGAAAACTTATAATAATCTGTAGATATGAACTATTCCAATCATACTTCAGTTCTACAGAGGTTAAGTATCTCATTTTATCAGTTTCCCCAGGTAAGTAATACCAGGTAAGTAACATCTCAAAAAGGAGTTATAATATGTGACCCTCCATTTACTATTTGAAGCTCAAAGTATCAGCGTGTAATAACAGTCAAATGGCAAATTTGTGTAAAAACAGGATTTAAAAAGGAAATAAAACTGGGTTAGTGGCCGATATCTTTATAAGAAACAACAACAAAATCAACATACAAAACTAGCAAATTTACCATATGTTGTAATCACTATGATCACAACGTGTAATTGCTTTTACGTGCTCATTGTTTCTGCTTAACTGAATACCCAAATGTAGCTAACAGCATGATCTGTATTATCTTCGAACTGTACAGTTGTGGTAAACGGACATTACTTTGACACGGTCACCTCTGAGAACAGATTACTCTTAATTGTAACATAGAAGCATGCATTTTCTGTGAAGCTGCTTTGGAACAATATGTATTGCAAAAAGTGCAATGTGAACTGAAAAATATGTGATATCACTGAAACTGTAGACTTAAAGACAAATTCAATTCAATTCATATTTATTTGTATAGCGCTTTTCACAATACATATAGTTTCTAAGCTGCTTCACAGAAAACGCATGCGTCTCCATCACAATTTAAAGTGATATGCTATTTCAGAAATGTACATATAAAAAAGCACACAGTTAGATAACAATTTATTATTAATCAATATAAAAATAAATTAAAGGGGTACTTCAGCGCTGGGAAGATGAATCTGTACTTAAACTGGGTCATTAATGTAGTAGAAATGTGAAATTATTTTTGAATTTGGTGCCTTTTAGACTGAGAAAACAGAAAATGTATTTTTTTCTCATGGGGATGAAAGACAACAATTCCCAGAATACACTTCGCTTCCCTGGCACAGCTACTGGCTGGATCACTTGCCCACCGCGTTCATTTTCATAAAATCAGTTCAGTTAGAGACATTACAATTTACAATTAAAAACTGAACTTGTCTGTTCAATATAATGTGAGTGAGCCTGAGTGTCACGACCATCATGGCACAAACGCAGCAGGAGTCGGATTACATTCATCACATGAGATGAGGTAATCGCGGGATTCGCGGCCGCATACATTCACAGTGTGTGATCAGTCTGGCGCATTTTCAGTTTATGTCCTTGGAAGCTTAACTTTCATAGGAAGTTCATTTGAAAAGTTGAAACACTCACTTTGCTCTCCACCGCTCCATTTTAGGGCTGTAGCTATCGATTCTTTTAGTAATCGAGTATTCTACCGTTTATTCCATCGATTAATCGGATAATAATTACTTTTTTCTTTATTAAAGAGCAATACTAAATATATAAGAGAAAATAAGACAGGTATCTTAAAATTAACATCTAATTTGTTTTCTTTTTAGAAAAATAATGTTTTATTGCTGAAATTGCATACATAATAACTGAAAATAACCCATTTTAATGCATTCAATTGCCACATTATAAAAATCTATTTCAAATTAGTTTAAAAGTTCAGTCTAAAACTAAACCTACAACCAATAAACCAAAATAATATTAATATAAATAGCAATAATGCCTAAACATTGCAAGTATGTTTAAAGCTTAACTTTAAAGTTTCAGCTTCAGTTCAGGCATGACAAGCCTTTACTGTCTTCTGAAGGCTGTGAGGCTTTTGTAAGAAGCAAAACATATTGGACAGGAAGGTAACTTGAAATAAGAACAAGAGTACAGATGGTCATACTAGAGATGCGCGGATAACTTCACCGAATTCGCTGTTAAAAACAAACCATCCATCCGCACCCGATCGTCATAAACTCAAACCCTCAGTGTAAGCGCGATGCTACCGTCACATTTTAGCTACACTGAAGTAGGTTGCTTTAAAACAAATCTTCTTTGGCGAAATTACACGTTTTAAATAACCCAAACGGGTTGACAACATCACCTCGCAAACGCGAGAGATGAGTTTGTGTTTAATTCAGATAAAGTAGCCTACATCGCACATACAGATCTACATTTTGAGCTAATCATATTCATCATTGTAACACAGCTTGTTTTATTAAGTTAGTAGCTATAAATATTGCTCGTATCTCCTCAGCTGCTGCACGAACTGCCGCAAATGAAACCTAAATGTTCTGTGTCGTATCCTGAAGCTCAACACACAGTTGTCTTCATTTAAAAATAGCGAGACTAAATGATATTAGCAGTGCTGATGCCAGTCTCTCTCGCATTGCGGTCTTTGATCTCGACATGAGCTAAAAACTAAAGTTAAAGAGCGACACATTCATTCCGTTTTACCGTGAAATGAGTTCCGCATCTTAATTAAAATCTACACATCAATGATTTCTCTCATCCACCCGCAATTTTTGGGATGTTTACCCACCTGAATCGCGGATTTAACCGCAATCCGCGTATACTCCGAGTCCTTATACACAAAAAAAATATTTCTGCAACATCCGTGTGTAGTTAAATGAACTAAACGAAGCATCGAGGCAGATGATTTTGCCTCGAGGATTTTTTCAATTAGAGTAACTCGAGTTACTCAAGGAATCGTTTCAGCCCTACTCCATTTACATAAATCTCCGCAGCTGCCCGAGCAGAGTGCTGCCGCTGTGAGTGTGATGTTGAAAACATGCGGAAATAGCGCCCTCTACTGGCTGTAGTCTTTAGCCTCTGGCCAAAAACTCCTCAGATGACGCAAAATTATGACATTTGCGTCATCGGAGGAATTTTTCCAGAAATGAAATACATAACTCTCTCATCTCTGGGTGATATGAGGGGGGAAAGTACGAATTTGAATATACTCCCGGGTTTCTAATGGTTCAAAGCTTAATGCTAATCGCTGAAGTAACCCTTTAAGGCACAGACAGTGGGCTATGTGAAATAAGAATAAATGTTGTTAAAAATTATTATGGTATATAGAAATTGAGCATGGGTGTGTAGTATCCTCACCACCTGATGAGGGGAGATATATAAGTTTAAATAAAATACAGGACACGGAGCTGCTGCTTCGAACATCAGAGTCTGTGTATTGTTTTTTTTTCGAACTATTTAAAACAGTTCAAGAATATTTACTTAAGACAGAGCATTACTTTAAGAGAAGTCACAATATAGAAAAAAAGGATAGTTTTTCCATTGACTAACTTTGTCCACAAATTAAATATATATAAAATAATAATTTATAACATATAATATACATATATAATGTTTTCAACATGTTTCCCATTTTTTTACATTTGAATGAACCATCATAATGTGTTTAATTGTCAGCCAAAATTAATAAAAACATTTTAAATAAAGTCTCTTTTTTTTTAGTACAAATACACTCATACTTATCTTCACAGTCAACTGCAACTTATAACTTGCAATTATTGCATTAATTATCCAAAACACATTATATTATTAGATTTGCGCACCCACATGGCCTCCATCATTAGCATGAAATGCATAACTACTAGCACGCATGACACACGAAACTTGAAGCTTTTAACATAGAACACCTTCAACACTTTAAATTATGTCATTAACATTCCTCATAACTCTGTAATGACAAGAACATTACCTTTTTGGCATTAGTGTTACATACCTGATGGGAGATATATACGTTTAAATAAAATACAGGACACGGAGCTGCTGCTTCGAACATCAGAGTCTGTGTATTGTTTGAGTAGTGATGACCGGTTCGCGAACGAATCGTTCTTTTGAACCGGTTCTTTTTAGTGAACCGGTCGAACCAGTTCACCAAATCGGACTGAATCGTTCCAAACAGTTCGCAGCACTAATCCACAAATTTATAAAGTCACTCACTTTTTGACCTGTCTGACTGTCCCTCTGACTTGAAATAAACCAGCATGCCAGAGTTATTCAGTTACTCCAACAATACACTGACTTAACTGACACTACTGTAAGAGAGAGAACTGATGATGAGCAGATTGAGAACGTTAGCGAGCAGAAGCTGATGATACTGAGCATGCGTGCAGCGCTGCGAACGAACGCACACGGCCTGTCACAGTTCTCGTTCTCGAGTCAAGAATCGGTTTCAACCGGTTGCACGGTTATCGGATCACCAGTACACTGAACCGAGAACTGTTTATTTCGGACATGTCCGACTGGAGAACCGATGAGCTGATACTGACTGAGCATGCGTGTAATTTTTCAAGAGAGAAGCGAAAAGCATGTTAAGTTTTGTTGCGCTCGGGATGTGTTAGGGATCATAATAATTTATGAAATAGGCTACCTGTAGGCCTAGGCCTACAGTAATTATAGTTAATGATGACACATTCACAAATTGGGTTTGTATTAAATAAACAATGTTTTGATAAAAATATATTAAAGTGTTCACAATAGCCTACACATAAAAGTGCACTTACACACACTGTTTGTGTACATAGATCAAACTCTGTTTAGAAATTGTTGTACAAATATATTTTTCTATATGAATGTTGTCTAAAAAGCATTACAGTAAAAATGTGCAGTTGTGCTTGTTACTTAATTATTTTTAAACATTGAAACAAGCATTAGTTTGTACAACTACCAAACTAAACATTTGTTTCATAAAGCCATGTTATTTTCAGGATCAGTGTATTTAATTTCTAAACAAGGTGATATAAATATAAAAATGATGTAGCCTCAAACTACAGCTAAAGCGAAGCAATTGCGACTCCTTTTGAATCGCTCTCGCGGTTCTCGAATCTCAATTTCGTTCGTTCTCGAGTCAAGAATCGGTTGCAACCGGTTGCAGCGGTTTTGGATCATCAGAATCAGAACACCACCCTGTTTATTTCGGACATGTCCGATTGGAGAACCGATATTCGAGAACTGTATTTATTTAATTACAAAACATAGTAAGTGGATCATGGTTTCTGCACTGATGAAGACTAATTTATTGATTTTATAACTGTAAAACATCCTCGTTTGCACATCACTGCCTGTAAGTGTTTGGATGCTTTAGATGTAAAACTTGATTGTAAAAATAAACTTAACAGATTATGATGATATTTTATCTGATTGATATTATGATTACTGACTTTATATATTTTAATGTGTAAAGTGTTTGTTTATCAACCGCGATAGACTTGGCGTCATTACGTCATAAGCGAAGTGCGTCATTACGTCTGAGCGTAAAAGAACCGGTGAACCGGTTTTTTGATCCGGTTCTTTGAAACGAACTGTCCGAAAGAACTGGTTCGCGGAAAAGAACCGAACTTCCCATCACTATTGAGCAGTGCGCCCCCTCCCCACTCAGGCAAACACTCCCAAGGGAAAAGCAATCAATAGTCAGAAAGGCCAATACACACTGCCAAGATGGCGTTCTTCTAGTCAGACACGCTTTTTCTTCGTCCTCGATAAATTTGGAATTTACAGCTAGAAACTATGATTTAAAACTTATGTTTACATTTAGAAGAAAATACCTCTTGCATATTAACGAGATTGAAGAAATAGACCTGTTGAATGGGCAAAAGGAGAAGTCAAAAACATAACTCCCCTCATCATAACGCTGATGCTAGCGAGATGGAAACCATTATGGAGTCCCATTCCCTGGCTGATTTTCCTTGTTTGCCTGAAACACCCCCAGAAAATCTATCCCTGGCTAAAAAAAAAAGAGGAATAGAGTTGGTGGCAAATCTGAGTCGGAGAATTCGGAAGTGCTTGAAGCTATTCAAGCGCTTAGTTTGAAACTCGATCAAACAAATCTAAAGATTTCGATGATAGAACTACGGAGCTCACTTCGGCCAAGGTTGACAGTTTAGCAACGTCTGTGCAACAGCTCACGATGAAAGATTATCCATGATTGATAGGTTCTTAGTCCTTTGTATAATGCCTCATCCCAATCCTGAATTGGCAGTTGAACAAACAAGTCTCAGCGCTGAGGGAGAGTATCTCAAAGAATCTCATAGAATCTCAAAGAGTCTCATTTTTTTAAGGCCAGTGATGCAGAATATATACATAGGATGTAAAGGGGGGTAGAAAAGTTTTAACCAATCACAGAGAGAATACATCATCTAGCTCATGGTAAAGGAATGTGAGATCTTTACAATAACAAGGCTAATATGGTTGCCATCTAGTCAGCTATCCAATGACCTAGAGGCCCTGCAAGACTTCTTTATACGTTTAACAGAAAAAACAGGGACCTTTTCTCCATCCAATCCCAGCAGAACCTGTTGCCATAGGTGGGGGTGCTTCCATACTGAAAACCATATGTTGGACTGCAGCCTCACAGAGAACAACAAATACCTATGTTCATTTTTTACTCTATGCTGAGATCAACACAAAATCTATCAATGATGGAGAAAGAAATGCAAGCTCTAAAGGCTGAAAACGTCTTTGAAGGCTAATATAACTGAGTCCCAACGTTAAACTCGGCGTTGGTCCCTCAAACTGCATGGCCTGGAAGAGGCTGACGGCGGATAATCATGGACTATGCTATATGCATATTTAGAGTCAGTGTATATATTGACACACTGATCTTTTGCCAATTGACAAGCTCTCGTCAAAGCAATTAATTCTGCAACTTGTGCTGACCTATGTGGCAAAGAGTATGCCTCAATTACACGATCCGATAATTTAACAATGGCATATCCACACAAATATTCGTTATCATTCGGCTTGAAACAGGATCCATCAATGACCCGTCCCGTCCCTCATCCAGGACAGATGTAGAAACAGACTGGCCTGCAGGCAGTCGAAATTTGGATTCTGGTCAGTCAATCGTGGTCGTCACTCTCAAATTCACCTTGCGTCAGCAACCTGTGCAAATGTACAGTAGGGCCATGAATAACAGAAGTTGGTTTCAAAATCAAATTAGCAGTAGCTAACAATATAGCCTTATAGCCAGAACGGCGTTGAGCAGTCATATGTTGAGTATTGCTCATAATGACTCCTACCTGATGTGACATGTGCACTATCAATTTATGTGATAACACAATTCGTTCAGCATCCTGTACCATGATCGCTGTGGCAGCCACTGCACGCAAACAAGCAGGGAGTCCCCTTGCTACGGAATCAAGAGTTTTAGACAAATACGCAATTGGACGAAAATTACCTCTGTGGTTCTGCGCCAGGATTCCCGCGGCTGTGCCTCCGCTTTCACGCACGTACAGGTGAAAGTCTTTTGTGTAACTCGGGAGGCAGAGTGCAGGAGGTCTTGTGAGGGAGGATTTCAAATATCTGAATGCTTTGTCCATCTCCGCTGTACATGTAATTACCTCCGTGTCCCCCAGAGTAGCAGTGCACAGGATTTTGTCCTGATTAGAACAGCTGGGCATTCATGACCTGCAGTAACTAATTAGTCCCAGGAAGCTTTGCATTTGCTTCCTTGTTGTTGGGTGTTTGAAGGTAGCAATAGGTTTCACTCGGTCAGCAGACAATTGCACCTTGCCCTGTGACAGTTCATGTCCAAGGTATTCAACCCTCCTCTGAACCCATTGCAGTTTCTCTCTGGATGCCTTGAAACCAGCCTCTGCCAAAATGTTACAGACAATTCTAGAGGCAGCAGCACACATGTCCTCAGATGCACCTGTGATGAGGATCTCATCTGCATATTGAAGCAGACAGGTGTTTGGAGGAAGCTTGGCATCTTTTACCGTTGCGTGCACTACAGCAGAGAGAAAACAGCCGGAGAATCCCTGAACCCTTGTGGAAGTCGTGTCCATGTTAGCTGTGAGTTTTCTAGGGTAAAAGCAAACAATGGCTGAGTCCGGCGATCAACAGGAATGCTGAAGAAGGCACTAGAAATATCTACAACAGTATAAAATGAATGTTCAAAAGGTATAGAATTAATTACAGTTTGCACATCAGGTACAATTGGAGACAAAGGAGTCACTAACTCATTAACTTTTCTCAAATCTTGAGTTAAACGCCAAGAACCAATTGCTTTCTTAATTGGATTAATTGGTGTATTATAAGGTGAATGAGTGTGCACCAGAATGCCTTGAGCCAGTAACTTATGAATTACAGGGATAATACCATCCACCTTCTCTTTTGTGAGGGGGTATTGTTTTTGATAAACAGGCTTGTCTGTTATTATCTTAGCGACATAGGGCTGTACTTCGATGAATCCTGCATCATCCTTATGGGCCGCCCACAACTTGGGGTTGACGCCTTCAATTTCCTGTTTGAGCTCAGTTGCAGTCTCGTCCTCAAGGAGCACACTTCCTGTATCAACAGTGAGAGAGTAGGCTGCAGGAAACATAATTTGCAGAGAATCAGCATCAAAGTGAATTTGAATACCCAATTTATGCATCAAATCTCTACCCAAAAGGCAGAATGGAGAATCGGGTAATATTGCAAAAGCATTCATTTTAAACAATGAAGGGATATCATTAGAAGTAACCGTCAAGCTTGGCGTCATTTCACATTTTATAGGAACACCGTTGATTCCCACAGAATTCACATGCTTTCCTGTAATCGGGCCTTCATAAACAAGAGAAGATACTGATGAGATGGTGGCACCACTATCAATTAGAAAAACATAAGGTTTATGGTCAACATTTAATTCAATAAATGGCAAAACAATTGACACATTCGGATAATTCAAAGAAATCAATGAAAAATTATCAAAAGAGGGCTTATCTGAACTTGAGCTCAGTCATTGTGGCCATGATGTTGGATAGGCAGGATTGTGTCTCCCAGTCTGAGCAGGAGAGGGCGCAATTGGGGTTTTTTTTGCTCAGAAAACCAAAGTTTCTCTTTCTTTGCTTTTCTGACCTCTTCCTTAAATCCCATGTTTTCTTCCTACAGTCTCGTTCAAAATGTCCAGGTTTTCCACAATAAAAGCTACATCTCACATTTACAGATGAGCGTGGATTTATCGCAGAGTTAATTTGTAGCATTGCTGGAGTTTTCCCCATGGAGGCATCAAAAGCTCCCGCAGAGGAAAGCTCACGCAAGCGTCGTCCCAATTCATCAACAGAAATTGTGGTGATATTTGGAGTAGTTATGCAAATTAACTGTGCCGTGTCCTTATTCATGTTATTTAGGAACGTATTCAAGAACAACGGACAATTTTGTTCAATTGGAATCACAGATTCATCAACCCAACCATGTTTAAATCTGTTAAAAAATGCAACAGGGCTTTCACCACTTTTCTGTTTAGTGTTTGCTGCATGTGATATGTCTTGTTTAGCAGAAGACACTTTTAGCAAAAAGGCAGTCAATTGCTTGAAAAACTCTTTGAGCTTACCTGAGCTGGCCCATACCCACTCGTCATCCTCCTTGTCATCGGAATCAACAAATATTGAGTGTTTAGAAAAATCAAGGGTTTTCGAAGGAGTTTTCTGAGTCTCAACACTCTACGAGCAGGCGTGTATCGTATACAGGATTTAAGTAATGAATTCCTTCAATCATTTCTTTCTCCGTGATATCAGCAGACAGTTTTTTAGTCAAAATAAAGCGAGAGGAAGAGAGATATCAGATTTCAGCTCTGGTAGAGAGCTAGAGCATTCACCTTTCAGCTCAGTCAGAGAGCTAGAGCTATCTTGTTTTGTCAAATCTGGACCCTTGTCCCAATAGGTTTTCAGTTTTTTATTTTATTTATTATTATTATTATTTTTATTTTTATTTTTTTTCCAGACTTTGTATGCGTCTTTCATATAGCTTGACCATTCTGGATCACCCCAATGATTAAAAATCATCTTTATGCACGCATTTTTTCCTTTTGAAAGAACCATCGCGGGAAAGCGGATCTAATTGTATTTTTCCTTCTGACCATCCCGCGAGATTAGATAGATATGGCTCTGTGTACAACACTTTATTATTGCAATTCATAAAATCCTGGGAGTTTCTCCCATTAATGGTCGACTAATTGTGTCACCCATTTGAAACAGCCAACAAAGATCTCTGCTTTCATGCAAGTTTTACAATTTTAGAGAATTGCCAATTAAAATTATTATTATTTATTCAACCGCCAAAGAGAACTGAGGATACCACTGAAATAGGCTTATGAGAAAAAGATTTTTTTAACTCAAACTCATCTATTCCCTTCCCACAAATAAAAATCTGTGAGGATAACACCAAAAAGTGAAAGGGTGATCAGTCCTCTTCACTCTTCCGCATTTATCACAAAAATAGGAGGATATCCACTTTTAACAAATATGAAAAAAGTTTGTACGCAAATACAAGGATAAATTTCTCAACAGACAGTAAGATGCATTTAAGTATTTTAATTCCTACCTATCTGGAGAAATCCCGGACGAGCCCCCAGATTGATAGGTTCTTAGTCCTTTGTATAATGCCTCATCCCAATCCTGAATTGGCAGTTGAACTAACAAGTCTCAGCGCTGAGGGAGAGTATCTCAAAGAATCTCATAGAATCTCAAAGAGTCTCATTTTTTTAAGGCCAGTGATGCAGAATATATACATAGGATGTAAAGGGGGGTAGAAAAGTTTTAACCAATCACAGAGAGAATACATCATCTAGCTCATGGTAAAGGAATGTGAGATCTTTACAATAACAAGGCTAATATGGTTGCCATCTGGTCAGCTATCCATTTGACCTAGAGGCCCTGCAAGACTTCTTTATACGTTTAACAGAAAAAACCAGGGACCTTTTCTCCATCCAATCCCAGCAGAACCTGTTGCCATAGGTGGGGGTGCTTCCATACTGAAAACCATATGTTGGACTGCAGCCTCACAGAGAACAACAAATACCTATGTCCATTTTTTACTCTATGCTGAGATCAACACAAAATCTATCAATGATGGAGAAAGAAATGCAAGCTCTAAAGGCTGAAAACGTGTCTTTGAAGGCTAATATAACCGAGTCCCAACGTTAAACTCGGCGTTGGTCCCTCAAACTGCATGGCCTGGAAGAGGCTGACGGCGAGGATGTCAGAAGGGTAACTATTAATGCTCTTGCCATGGTGGTTCCTGATTTTCACGACCAGCTTGATCGGGTGGTGGACGTGATTCATCGCATTGGTCGTAAATCTACACCATCGAATGCGACTCATTAGCGGCCTATTGTCATTCTCTTTTCGATGCGCCGTCACCGGGACGAGATTTGGAGGGCTGCCAAAAATTCAAAATTCTTACTGACCAACGAGCTTCGCATCTCCGAGCTGCTGTCTCCTGAAGACAAAGCGGCCAGAGAGAAAGTGTGGCCGATGGTGAAGAAGGCACGTGAGGAAGGTAAAAGAGCAGTTTTTGTGGTCATATGCATATATCGAGGGGGAAAGAATTGACTCTAAAGACTGATTAAAATATGACTGAAAAAAACACAAGAGGCATCTTCAGATTTTTCTTTTTTACGTGCCGGGCCATTTTTCCTTGGAATGTTTATTGCCAGCTGCATTTCTGAGTTTTCTGATTTAGTCAATTTCAGCTTTAAGACATTAGGTCTTGAAGCTTGGTACGTTGTGAATTAAACAGTGTTTTTGTTCTATTTTTGTTGTTGTTGTTTTGTTCAGATTTCCTTTTTTGTTTTGTTTTTGATATGGACTTTAAGTTTAATTCTTTGAGCATCTTTGAATGTAAGGGGCGTTCAAGAAAATACGAAGCGAAAGGCTTTATTTCTATTCTTTTAACGGCTGATGCTGACATCATTTTCTGTCAAGAGACACATTCTACTTGGATGAAAGATTTTGGAAATCTCATTGGGGAAACTATTTTTTTTAGTCACGGCACATCACATTCAGCAGGAGTTATGATTTTGATTAACAGATTTAAAGGAGATGTTCTTAACTCTGTTACCGATGATAATGGAAGATGGCTCATTCTGACTGTGAAATTGGACAACACTGTGTTTGTGATTTGTAATATTTACGGTCATAATTCTAGTGCATTGAATAAGTCCTTATTTACAAAGGTTTCTGATACTATTCAATGTAAATTTTATACATTCCAATCATCATATGTTATTTTTTCAGGAGATTTTAATGAATGCTTGATAATTTGAATGATAGATATCCTCCTCGTTCTTCTCAACGTGACGCTCCATCTAATCTAACATCTCTGTGTGCAAGTTTATCACTTAGCGATACTTGGCGATTCTACAACCCTGGGAGTTTAGAATACACATGGTCTAACAAAAACAAATCTTTGCAATTTAGAATTGACTTGCTTATTTCTTTAACACTTACAGGCACAAAAGGTAATGCTAGTCTCAGAGGGTACTGGAAAATTAATAATAATCTTCTTAATGATAAGCAGTTTAATAACTGTTAAAAAACTTGCCAATGATACATTGGGAGGTTTAAAGGAAGGATTTAAAAATAAGTGGGAATTTTTCAAATATAACATCAGAAAGATTGCTGTTAAACGTAGTAAAGAATTTTAAAAATCAGCAGGAAAAAAGAGTTAGAATTACTGGAGAAATTGGGGATATTAGAACAGAAACAAAATCTTTCAAAGGAGGAAGAAGCTGAATTGGTTATAATTCAAACCCATCTTGACCAAATCTATTTAGACTTAGCTAAAGGTGCTTTTATTAGTTACAGGGCCAATGGCTTGAAGAGGGGGAAACAAATACAAGTTATTTTTTTGCTCTCGAGAAAAGAAATTATAAAAGAAATGCTTTAACAGCATTAAATATCAATGGTACTCATTGTTTGGATCCCCAAAAAATTTCTGACTTTGTTTTTTCATTTTATAAGGAACTATATAACTCTAAATTTGATCAAAGTAATTGTGAAGATTTTATTCAAACAGTTCAACAAAATATCCCTATTATTGGTAAAGAATTTCAAGAGCTCTGTGAATCTGATATAACAACTCCTTAGATTAAAGATGCCCTTCTTGGAATGAAAAAAGGGAAAGCACCAGGCATAGATGGGTTGACAGTAGAATTTTATTTACATTTTTGGGAACTGACTGAAGCTCCTCTTTATAATAGGCCTATGTACAATGAATTTATTAGTAGTTGTGAGGATGCTGTGGGAAAACACAAATCCACTCATGACAAAGAGCACTTTGCTCTACCACATCATAAATGGACAGCCGGCTGATGAAAATGTGAATGTGCAAGATGCGCTGAAGATTGGCCATGTGTGAAAAGTTTTCCTCATCACTTCCGGAGGCATTTCATGCACCCATCTCTAACAAGGTAGAGACTTTGAAGTTCCAAAAAAAGGGAATGAAGGTCAGTGGGAAGGTTGTTTGTGACCTTGAGTCATTGATTGCTCAACTGTTTGTGGTGGGAGGCCAGAGAAGATAGAGCTCTGTTCTCACTTCAAATATGAGCTTAGCCCAGTCCCCTTGTCTATGATGACAATGGATGCCTCCGAAAGGGCAATAAGTCAGTGCTTGTCCAGCAGCTTGGAATTCCAGTCTGCAATCCCCAGCTACCAGATGAGGATGCATCCCAGCTAATTTATCACGTGGTCTGGCCATCGTCAGACGTCGGCTTAATTGTTACGACACCCAAACATTTGTCGTCATGAAGTCTAGTTTTAAGAGTTTTTCAGGCGAGAATGTAGTTGTTTAAAGCTCAAATCTGTGGTTAATTTAAAAAAAAATGTATCCAGGTTGTAAGATCCATTCCAGGCGATCAGCGGCGCTCATGTACCCCGCCTGGAGCAGCCTTTCTTCGGCTATTCTTTCTGACGTTTGCCGCTGACTGTGACATCTCTGAAGTGGTTAAACATTCAATATAATTCATGATAATTTATGATAAATAGTCCTGTGTATATCTAAAGGGCGATCTTTATTCTGGGTGAATCTATCATTTGTTCTCTGACCAATCATTGTGGCTCAGGGCTAGTGAAGTTTCACAACTTTATATATTTAGGCTGTAACGTTAGCGCTGGCATATGTTTGACTCAGTTGTTTGCTTTATTTCTTATTGTATAGCTTCTTGTACATTTTACTTATACTTTTCTAATGGCTATTATTGATAAAACTAAAATTTATCCAAAAGAGTTGTTTTGTAATTTGTTTGTTTATTACAGTAAAGATGTTATTATGTTTAATATTTTTAAACTGTATACAAAAAAAGACGTATAGGGTTAAATATTTTGATTTGTTATAAATAGGCTACGTTATACTGTACATTCAGTGAATATCAATACGCATTGCAACTTTCCTGACCCACGTGTAGCTATAAGATTTCTTTAAATGAAAACGGAAAAAGAGGCATATTTAGTTTTATTGTTGCCTAAAATGTACATACAGAGATGAGTGGAGTAAGTTAGCAGATCGAGCTGTGACGATTTCAAGAACGTGCAGAAATTCTCATTTGTAGAATTACAGGACCTAAAATTTTGCTTACTTGGTATTGAGAAATGCCTATTGTCGGCGCTTGTCTTCTTGTGACTAGGGATGCGCGGTATACCGGTACTGGGAAAATACCGGTATATATTTTATTTCAAACGGTAGGATATCATGATTTTGCTCGTTTCGATATTTGCTGCGGTTCCGAAGTTCACCGCTAGGTGGCAGCGCGCTACCCAAAATGACGTGAAACCGGCAAATGTGCAACAGAATAAAATGAATACAGCGGTTGACTCGCTCAACACGCACAAAACTCATTAATAAAGACAGGAGTAGACATGATATTTGGAATTACTATACAACTTCTGAAGAACCATCAAACCTTACCAAGCATCGGTCACTTAATTCCTGACTTGTAAGACATTAAGAGATCGACAGGTGAGTGCATCATTCAAACGATCTAATTTAGACATTTATTTTCTTTCAACACTTATCAACACACATACATAAGATCGTATCGTTTAAATATAAAAACATCTCCGGCGTTCATTTCAACCAGTGACGTTTAGACCTCATAATATTTGCACGCAGACTATGCACTATTTACATCCATGAAAGACATAACCAACTGTGTTTATGTGACTAACGTTACTCATGTGACATATTTGACATAATTTCGAGTGTATTTGACTAAGGAAAAACAACTTAATTTGGAATGCGCGAGCTTAGGCTTGTGTGTTTGTTGTTGGTATGAGCGCAAAGAAAACTCTCAAAGTGCTCCCATCCCATATGTATTACGAAATGCTATAAATCGCTTGCATGTTCAAATTGGCACTGTTTAAAAAGCCGTGGGCAGTGATTTCCGTCAGCTGTCCCGCAACAGAAGTAAAAGTGTTGAATCTTGCCGCGCAGGTTGCTTTTATAGTGCAGGTGCGATGTCTTTTGAAGCCAGAAGCAATTTGCTCATTTTGAGAGAATGGAGACGCGCAGTAATGCTGAAATTACTTACAAGAAAGTTTCCAAATGACTGATTGATGTGATAATCTTTGTTGATTAATTTAATAATAAACATTTGCGGTTATTTCCCGCTTCATAAACCTAAAACTTGCGAGAGTTAGTAAAATTATGCGCAATACCCGCATCAAAATTCAGACCCTGTATGGTATCGATTTAATATCGGTACTTCGGTATTAGATTGTAGTACCGTACCGAAGCCAAAATTGTGGTATCGAGCCATCCCTACTTGTGACAAACAGCCACATACCGAGAAGCAAGAACAAGATCTGCTGTGTAAGCCATCCATTATTGTTACTATGTCGCTTTCCTCTTCGCGTGAAAATGACGGTGCTACACCACGCCTATCAAGTACTGTTCGCAATGGAAACGCAAGCCGATTCATGGTTTTCCGACCCGAACCGTACCGTACTGTACCGTACTTTCTGCTCTCCATGTAGCTCAGGTTCCAGGGGGATGGCTTGCTCTGGCCTCTTAGCTGGCTCATGAATTGTGGCTGGCTCAGGCTCACTGTCTGTGGTGGGCTCAGGCATTCGCTCCATGCAGTGTGTGGGGGCAGTGGGCTCTGAATCTGGAGTGGGGCTTGTGATGTCATCCGCAAGGCCAATGGTGAATGCCGATCTGTTATCCATCAGCACCCACTCCACAAATGTGGTGGTTCAAACGTACATATGAAAATTAGTTTAACGACATTTCTATGATGAGTTAGTTCAGTTTTTGATGTACATATATTCTGAGCCGAAAGGAAATATGTATTTTCTGATTCAGGTGGCTTTTATGGGAAGGCATTTGATAGTACACTTCGAGAATACTATAATGCTCTTTGAAATGCAGTGTAATCACAATCATTGCTGTGTTTTGAACCTCAGTTTCTCAAAGGAGCCCAGACACATTATACAGTATTTGAACTAGTGTTGTCACGATACCAAAATTATGACTTTGATACGATACCAGACTAAAATACCTCGATACCGATACTAAATCGATACCACGGTCAAAATACCACCCAGTAAAAGTAATTGAATATGACATAGTCTTATTTAATTTTTTAACTAAAAACTCTCTTGGCCAGCATGTTCCTGCCCTGGTTTTTGACCATTTCTTCTAATTGCAATTTTTTTATTTTATCTTTGTTTTTAAAAAATAAGCTAAAAATGCATATTACAAACAATATGTGCTTTAAAAAACAGTGCTTTATTTTTCAGCTATAGGTCTATTTAACAGTATAGCAAGTCAAGAAATAAATTTAAAAAACTGCTTAGTCTTCACTTAATAAATTAACTATACACTGATTCTTAATGAATATTAAAAATGTTTAGCCAGTCATGGGGTGGTTTTCTATTTTTCATTGTTGTTTGATGAACATTAATCACACAGAATATTAGATCCGGCTTAACACCGATCCAATTACCTCAACTGTACATGTTCACTAAAGACACCCCCGACTGTGTTTACCTGAATACTCACAGGATGTGCATTTTTACATTTCTTTGACCATTGAAACCCATAATCCGAAAGAACTGAATCGCGATCGCATATTGTCTGAAAGGCGTGTGCTCGAGCTTCAGATCAAAGTCCGGCAGCGCGAGGCGAGCACGTCCCGCGCCGCACTATATTCTCTCATGCATGTTTCTGTTGCTTTCTTTGTCATGCGCTGCACGTGTATATTTAACTCTTCTGCGTCCAATGTTTAGTGAACGGTGGAGAGCTCTGCACACACGCCCTGACTCCTGCTGTCACACATCCACACAAATAAATACAGCTCTTATTAACGCTGGCCTTCTTAAAAATGCGGTACTAATAAAATTCCATATCGTACCGTTTGTAATAGCAGGGTATCGCAATACTTTTCTAGTACCGGTATATCGTGCAACACTAATTTGAACATAAGTATTTGAACACCCTGCTATTTTGCAACTTCTCCCACTTGGAAATCATGGAGGGTGCTGAAATTGTCATTAGCTGCGTTTCCATTACAGATTTGCGCAAAACTTTTGCGATATTTTCTAAATGTCGATAAAAAACTATTGCGAAATGATGGTGTTTCCATTAACCATTGTTTAGCGACTAAAACTCGTCCTCTCGCGATAATTCAAATGTGCTTTATTGGCATGACAATTGTTACAATGCGATAAGTCCATTTAAAAAAATCATGGCGACAGACATTGGCGTTCGTATATTGCAGCCACCGGACTACCCATTGTTTATTTTGAAGGAGGCGTATGCGCGTTTTACATGCATTAATGGCAAGGGAAGCCCCCTATACTTGGGAGCGTCCACGTATGCGTTTGTTCTGGGAAGTTATAGTCCGCGATTTCACAGAGGACCTGTGGGTTCAGAATTTCAGAATGAACAGCACCGTTTTTTTTGAGTTGTGCGATGATATAGGGCCTCTTGTTGCACCTGCTGCATCATGCCCAAGACAGCCAGTTTCTACAAATAAACGCATAGCAATAGCTGTTTATAAACTGGCTACCTGTGCAGAGTACAGGGTAGTGGCTGAGACATTTGGGGTTAGCAAAACGACTGTCCACAGGTGTGTGTATGGTGTATGCCAGGCTATATGCACAAAACTTATGAAGCAGTACATTGCTTTGCCAAATGTGCAGGAGGCACAACAGATTGCACAACGCAATTATGAGGCACACAAAATTCCTCAAGTCTATGGTGCAATTGATGGGACTCATATCCCCATTCGTGCCCCGAGGGATGGGTATAGGGATTATGTGAATAGAAAAGGTTGGACATCCATTGTTCTACAGGCTGTTGTAGATGACCAGCTAATGATTAGAGACATCTGTGTTGGGTCACCTGGCAGCTCACATGATGCCGCAGTCTTTGCCACATCCAATCTTTTCAGGTATTTGAGCAAGTTTATACACCACATTTCAGCTATACACATACACACTATACTGGTGAATTGTTTTTGGACAGTAAGATTCTATGTTTTTAAAAGAAGTATCTTCTGCTCACCAAGGCTCCATTTATTTCATCATTTCTCTTATTCATTACTCATTAGTCTCCTTCAGAAAAATTATAATATTTTGATTTGATGGCCAATAAACATTTATGATTATTATCAGTGTTGAAAACAGCTGTGCAGAATTTTTTCACGATTATTTGATGAATAGAAAGTTCAAAAGAACAGCATTTATTCAAAATACATTAATATATAAATATGCAAAATGTTGCAACATTATAAATGTGTTTACTATCACTTGATCACTTTTATGCAGTCTTGCTGACCCAAAACTTTTAAAAGGTAATGCAAAAGCTTTGTTTTTCTCATAAATACTGTTCTTTTGAACTTAATATTTATCAAAGAATCCTCAAAAAAAAAAAATGTTTTACACAGCTACATGTTTCTCGAGCATTTGTAAAGGATCATGTCACAAAACACTGGAGTAATGATGAATTGCCAACTAAGAAATAAATAGCATTTTAAAATATATTCAAATAGAAAAGTTATTTTACATTTGTAATATTTTACAATAGTATTTTTAAACAATAAAATTAAATAAATGCAGCCTTGGTGAGCATAAGTGTTTTCTTCTAAAACATTCCAAAATCTTAGTCCAAAAAATTTGACTGACACTGTATATATTAATATATAAATAATAGACCGTTTAACCGGTAGCCTGTAGGTGCACTGTGCTGTCCAGTCAATATACCCCATTCCCCCACAATAGACATTACCAGGTTACAGCATATGTGTGCCCTTTTCAGATATCCAGCAAAACAGCCCCAAGCAAGCTTGGAAATTGAAGGAATCCAAGTGCCTTTACTCCTAGCTGGTGACCCTGCGTATCCGCTACTACCCTGGGTCATGAAGGGCTTCTCAGGTCCAAATTTGACAGAAGCACAAACATTATTTAATGAGCAGCTCAGCACTATTCGTGTGAAGGTGGAACATACATTTGGACACCTAAAAACCAGATGGCGTGTCCTGGCCAAAATGTGTGACATAGACCATGATTTCATGCCTACAGTAGTGGCTGCATGCTGCATTCTCCATAATATATGTGAGGGGAAAAAAGCAGCTACCACCTGCAGCGTTCCATCCAGCTGCTCAACAGCCTCAGGGACACACCGGGATGAACCTGATGCTCCGGCTCTACAAATCAGGCAGGCTCTGGTGAATCACCTGCTCAGGTCTCATTAGGTTACCAACCTGTGTAAAACATGCTTAAGAACAACTGTCTTTATCTTTATTTCTGTTATTGCAATTTGAAGAATACAGTAAGGCATTTATGTTCTTTGAAATAATTCTTTTATTTACGAATTGTCAGTTATTTTTAATTAGAACAAAAAAAAATGGCATTAAGTCTGCTGCCACTGTGTCAAATGAAGAAAAGAAAAAAAAAACAGTACAGATGTTCAATTTCTGTATCATACTAGAACATGCCATGGCTTTAAATTAACATAAAACAATGACACATGGCATCTATAAAATTGCTGTTTGCTCCAAGCATGTTTACAACACTCAGAATAACATTCGTAAATAAATAAAAATGAGTAATTAAACAAAAATCACCAGTAACTTGTCATTACTCATAAATATTGGTGAATGGAATAGGGTGTGTGTGTGTGTGTGTGTGTGTGTGTGTGTGTGTGTGTGTGTGTGTGTGTGTGTGTGTAAACAAAGGCATATTTCTTGTGATTTGTGCATGTAATAATTGGCCTACAAATTCTCATATGATGGAGAGTGGCCAGGGGAAGAGGCAGATGACTGATTTTGGATGTGGTACCAAGGTGACTGAGGTTGGGAGCTGGGAGGAGGTTGTTGTGGGCGATGGTAGTATGGAGGTTGCTGTTGCCGGTATGTAGGGGGATGTTGTAGAAGGTAAGGGGTTGCTGGTGGGCGAATGGGTGCTGAGCTCCAGCTATAGCCTCAAGTGCACGCGCATGGCGCTCAGCTGCCTCTGTTGCCCTCTCAAAACACTGGACAGCGCGGTTGAGCACCTTAGTGATTGTGCTGAGAAAGGCTTGCTCCTGCCGCATCTGCTCCTTAAATATATTAATCTGGAGAGATGATCTTCGCCTTCTTGGCTGCCTCCAGTTCTCCTGAGCTAAAGGTGTAGATGATTCACTCTCCGTTTCCTCTGGAACATTTGGAGTATCAGGGCGTTCTTCATCTGGGGTCATGGGCCCATCATTTAAGGATGCTGCTGTTAACCCCAAAAAACAACATCAGAAAATCTTACAAAGTGATTTCTTAAACATTTTTTTTTTAAAATATATTTTAGTGTTTATATTTCAATGTTTATACTAAATTTCAACAGCCTGTAAATTATCGACACATTATGAAATATCTACATGATCATCTTCATGTCTTTTCCCTTTTGAATGATAGTTATTTTTTAACGTATATAATGTGTATTTCATATTTTTCTCATGTTAAAAGAGGTCTGTGAAAATATTGCAAAGCCTGTATGACCCATAAAAGCCTTATGTATGATATACTAAATTAAAAACAAACTACATACAGTTTAATACATATTTAGTTTGCATACGTGTTTTGATGAGTATTTTAGATACATCGGCCTATACATATGCGCGTGTGCATCGTGTATACATGAATGAAAATTGGTGACTTACAAGGTGAATCCGACGATGGATACTTGGAACAGGTAGCCATCTCTGAATCTGCATTTTCGTCATCTAATGTTAATTTGTTTACATGTTAGAAGAAAGAATCGATTATTTACAAGATTATAATAGAAATTATGTACAGCTAGGTTTTATAAATTAACATAGGCAATAACATTTATGAATTACGATTGGAACAATAAAAGTTAGTTAAAGTCCGAAATCAACTCATCTTTTAAAAGTAAAATACACTAGGCTAATACATGTTATATCAGATCATGGCAAAAAGTAGGGGATGTTTGCCTTACCTATGCTGTTTAGAACGGTGTTCATCGACGACACAATAGGTCTCTGGCCAAGTATTTCATCCATTAAGTCAAAATACTTAAATTTAACTTTACTTTTCCCACCAGCCCCACTTTTGCAAAGATTTCTCTTCACAGAAAGATATTTCTGTTTCAGAGCTTTCCACTTGGACCGTAAAATTTGCCACAGCTTGTCAAAGCCCCTGTCCTTCATGTCTCCTTCCAAGTCCTTATAAATTGTGGCATTCCTCTGTTGTTTTGAATCTAATATTGCCGTAATTTCTTTATCTTTAATTAGATTTAGAAAGAACTCTGTCTCATCTTCCGTCCAGACATAGCGCGCCATCTTTAAATAATGATCATGTGACATTTTACGTGTGCCAAGTGATCTGTAAATGCGCAAAAACTGTTTCCATTGCAGTTTTGCGAAATTGACCTTTTTCGAATTGCCTGAAAAACCACCTCATGCGAGCGTAAAAACTTTTTTGCGATATATGGGTGTTTTTGCGAATTTGGCATGTTTCCATTGAGCGTATTTTCAATTCGCACTTTCAATTTGCGCATTTTGAAGGGTAATGGAAACGCGCTTATTGTATAGGTGCATGTCCACTGTGAGAGACATAATCTAAAAAATAAAAAAAAATCCAGAAATCACAATACATGATTTTTTAGCTATTTATTTGTATGATACAGCTGCAAATAAGTATTTGAACACCTGTCTATCAGCTAGAATTCTGACCCTCAAAGACCTGTTAGTCTTCCTTTAAAATGCCCACCTCCACTCCATTTATTATCCTAAATTAGATGCACCTGTTTGAGGTTGTTAGCTGCATAAAGACATCTGTCCATCCCATACAATCAGTAAGAATCCAACTACTGACATGGCCAAGACCAAAGAGCTGTCCAAAGACACTAGAGACAAAATTTTACACCTCCACAAGGCGGGAAAGGGCTACGGGGAATTTGACAAAACAATGAAAATACAGAGAGACTAAATAGGGTGCATAGATTATCTACAGCTGGTGAGATGATCAGCTGCAGCATGTGGAAACACTCCGCCCCCAACACAAACACACATAATACACACACAAGAATGAGACAACGAATTCATGAACCGTGACATAAGTACTGGCAGATAACGACAACTTTAATTTTTGTGTGAAGTATCCCTTTAAGTATGAAAACTCCTGTACAAATATAAGGCTTACACTTACATTTATTTTGTTACTTTTAATATAACATTTCATTTAAAACAAATAAATACATCTGGAATATTTACTATTGATTTTGTTCATTTGTTTGTTGTTGTCACATTGTATTTAAACTTACTGACTTTGCCCACACACAGGGTATAACTCCTCTTCAAAAATGATCTTGGAAGGGTTGGGGGCTGGATGATTTGACCTTGTTACATCTGTGGTGAAAAAATTCTTAAAAATCTCTCAATATGCTATATTTTCTTTCAATATTTAACTTGTTTTCTTTCAATTAGGACAGGTTTTGTATTTCTTTTTGTAACTATATGCCTATTTGGTCTAAGCTTGTGCTTTTTTAGTTGAGGTGAATTAGCTTGAGTGAACTTTTTCACTCAAACACTGAGGTACATAAGCTCAGATCACTGAGCCCTTTTAACAGTCAGAAAGTAAAATAAATACAAAACCTGTGAAGGAATCAATTTGGCAAAAAGATTTAATTAAATATTTGGTGATAATATAATTGAGAGATTTACAAGTAAAAGGCTGGTCATTTTTGAACAGGAACACCAAATTAGGTAGCCTAAAGCATTTTTAACACAGCACAAGGTTACTTGTATTTGAGTAAGCTGCTCTTTCAACGTCTGTGCTACTGCATGAAGTTATGATCTGCTGTGTAAGAGCACTTTTCACTGCATGATGGCAGACTTTCCTCAATTTACATTATAATGGCTTTAAGTCACTTTTTGTAGGAAAAAGCAGCAGATGTCTTCATACACAAACAGCCCTGAAGATCAATGATGAAGAGTATCCAGAAAGCATTGAAACATTAGAAATTAAAATATAAATGAATTATTTGGCAGAACCAAAATGAATCTAGTTCTATTGTAAAGACGTTGCAAGGAAATATCTCACTAGTTAAAAAAGTTGAATTATTTAAATAACTTTCTTTAGTAATGGTTTCATAGGTTTGTTTCGAACAGGATAATAACTGACACTGGTGGTGGTTGATGGGAGACCACCGATTATTGTAAAACACTTTGGATATAGCTACAGTAGTAGCCTTGTAGAAAGCGCTACAAATTCCTCATTCATTTATTCATATAATTCCAAATAGGCTATCATAATTTTTTGTAATGGCTTTTAGGTAAATACATTCTGGAATACATTCATACAAGAGTCAATTTTGTATTTGTATTTGAGCAGTTCAGCCACACTTAATATGTCATTGCATTATCTGCAAACACATTCTCCTTTTTCTCAGAATCTAACGCCACTTCTCTGAGCCATTCATTCTTGCATTTACTTTTAACCAACTAGTGAATGTGTGAAGTAAAGTTTCCTATTGAGTGTCTACATCTGATTTAAATGCGGACAAATATTTTGGGAGCAACTGCACAAATTAAACATGTATTTATGTTTTCTAGCTATAAAAAATGAATTAGGCCAACATTAAAAGTTGTGATCTATTTAATGTTTAAAATGAAATCTGTAATTTTAATATTAGGCCCTAATAACAATATTTTTTGCAATAATTTAGGCCTATTTTACATTTTGAACCACGCAAAGATTAATACATGAAAAATGGTGAAACAATATAAGGGAAAAAAAAGAAATGTTAAAAAGTGATGTTCGGAGGCAATATATGTTTTTAACGACACTTTCCTAGGCCGGACATCACTATTGGCCACTACTATATGTGTTATATATGCACGTTTTAATGCGATTTTAATGCCTTCATATTTCACAAACACACACATATATCACTGCCAACATACATTACATTATGTTTGTGATAATCGGTAACACTTTACAATAAGGGTGCACTAATATGCATTAATTCATGCTTAACTAATGCACAAATAATGATGAGTTAATGTGTTACTAATGGTTAACTAACCCATTTATTATTGATTACTGCATCAGCAACTAATGAAGATTCGACATGATTAATATATTAAGTAATCATTACATTGTTATTAGTTAAATGTGTCATAATGTATTAATTCCTTAATAACATATATAATTACCACAACCGGTCAAAGCCATGCATTTCAACTTCCAGTTTTCTGCTTTAATTAATCATTAGCTAATGATTTACAAAAGTGTCATTATGTTATGACTTTACTTGTTGGGGCACATGACTATTAACTAATTCAAAATTAATTAAAAACTCATAACCACAATTACATATTACTTAATCAATTAGTTAATAGTCATGTGCCCCAAAAAGTAAAGTCATAACATAATGACACATTTGTAAATTATTAGCTAATGATTAATTAAAGCAGAAAACTGGAAGTTGAAATGCATGGCTTTGACCCGTTGTGGTAATTAACACATTAATTTACATTATTAGTTCATAAAATATGTTATTAAGGAATTAATGCATTATTACAAATTTATCTAATAACAAAATAATGATTACTTAATCTATTAATCATGTCGAATCTTCATTAGTTGCTGATGCAGTTATTATTAATAAATGGGTTAGTTCACCATTAGTAACACATTAACTCATCATTATTTGTGCATTAGTTAAGCATGAATTAATGCATATTAGTGCACCCTTATTGTAAAGTGTTACCTGCTCTGAGCCCTTATAACATCATAGAGGAAATAGAACGTTGACGCGGGACTATATAAAGCGTGAAACTCACCTGCTCACTTTGTAGCGATTAAGGAGTTGTGTTTTCAACAGTGTTTACGGTGTGTTTGCAATTGTTGATAGCGTTTTATCGTTTTGATTATGGGACAGCGACTATCTCGTAAAGAGAACGCGGAGGGAGGAGGAGAGTGTGAGCACTGGGTAAATCTCTGTGCGCCACTGACACCCACCGACCACAAGGCGGAGCACCATCCTCGTCCTGACGAGACGCCTGTGGGTATCGGTGAGGGAGGCGGACAGGAGAGAAAGGAGAGAGGGGAGAAGAAAAAGAAGAAGAAGCAAAAAAAGAGGACTTTTCGAAAGTTTGTTGCCTCTTTCTTTTGTGTGTCTTGCCTCCAATCCACCAAAGCTCAGGATGAGCAGGTGGAGCAGGGCGAGGTGGAAGAGGACACTGATGAACCCCCATCCAGGAGCTGTACTGACGGTAAACGACAAGCAAAACATCAAAAAGTCTCTTAATCATTTAACTACACACAAAAAAGCTGATAATTTACTTATTTTCCAAGACGTGATAAATAGATGAAACATATAGGTTGAAGACTAATCTTTCAAGTAGCAAAATGTCCCCATAAGAAATAATATGTGTATGCAATATTTTATTGCTATTATTTGATTAAAACAAGCTTTTGGTTGATATTCTTCTCTTTAGATCAGATTTCTCTACAGGACATCACCTGTACTGTAGAGGACAATGATCACCAGGAACCTCCTTCCAGTAGTCCTGAAGTCTCCCCTGCTAGTGCCGAGGACCAGCAAGTGGACAATGTCCAGCCTCAAGATCAGGACAGTCCAGCCAGTCTGTCAGTGGGTGAGATTTCACCACATCTGCTGAGACAGCTGGACTGTGATGAGATCATGAGTATCGAGGGTGAGTTTACTGCCATAAACCAAAATAAAACACGCACAATATATTATTTAAGGTGTATATGTGTAACACAAGTTTATCTTTTAAATAATGCAGCTGTAACATTTAGGTTTTTTCCGAAATTTTTTATCACCATTTGAGTTTTCTGCTAATTAATTTTTTGAAAGCACAAACAGTCATTAAAAGTATATTAATTATATGAGAATTAGAAACAATGTTAAAATATTTGAACAGCAGTTAGAATAAATATGCCACACTGTAGCACTCTCTTTATTAAACAATACACAAATAAAAATAACTATAATTATTTTTTAATAGACCACATTTGCTGGAAATACCCCATCGGCAAGAAGATAGGGGAAGGAGGATTCGGCTCTGTCTTTGAAGGGACTAGTTGCAAAGATGGCCTTCAGGTGGCTGTGAAATTCACAGCGAAGACAAAGAACACGCCATACATCAGCCTTGTAAGTAGACTGCGCTGTCTATGTCTTCTCTTAGTCACTGTTTTCAATTTATAACATTTTAGATTCATATAAATCACAAATATTTCAATAGATAAACAGACTCAAAATCCTCATTTGAGAAACCACTTCCATGTGATTATCATGAAAACTGTCTGTCTTCTAGCCTGACCATCCCAGACCAGTTCCTCTTGAGGTGGCCCTGACAGTCATGGCCAATCAAGGCCCCAGCTGTCGCCACATCATAGAGCTGCTGGACTGGCAGGACCATCCCGACGAGTACGTCATGGTCTTAGAGCGCCCGTTGCCCTGCATGGACATGAACAGTTTTTGGGAGGATCACGGCAGACTCTTCAGTGAGGAGTTGGCGCGTCATTTCATGTGGCAGGTGATTGACGCTGGTGCTGTCTGCTGTTCCCGGGGGGTCTTCCACCGGGACATCAAGATGCCGAACCTCCTGGTCAACACAGAAACACTAGAGGTCAAATTGATTGATTTCGGCTGTGGGGACCTCCTAAAAAGCTCATCCTACAAAACCTACTCTGGTATGTATCTTTCAAACTTATAGTTAGAGACATAAACTCAAGTGTCCAGTTACACCATGTCTTAATCAAATGAGACATGGCGAGATATTAACAATGCACTAACAACATTCTCAGCATAATATTCTTTTTGTTTACTAAAATGAAATGGCATTTCATTTAGAGTAAAGTGAGAAAACATGCAGTGGTGAAGCAAACTTTGACACGACACTCTTTCCTCCAGGAACAGAAAGGTACTGCCCTCCAGAGTACTTTGAGAAGGGCGAGTACCATGGGAAGCAGGCAACGGTGTGGTCGCTGGGGGTGCTGCTGTTCAGAATGATCACCAGCCTTTACCCAGACAGCAGCGATATAAATTTGATGGATGCTGATGTCTGGTTCCAGCCGGGCTTCTCAGATGGTGAGAATTTCATTACAACAAATAAGGACAATGGAACTCTTTAACATGCAAAACAGGGAAAACAGTGGCTTTATAGAAGATGTTCTAATGGATAATACAGGAATCTCCCCCAGTTTTACAGCTTAGACTAGAAGTTTAAACCTGAAGGTAATAATCAGACATCTCTCCATCTTTCTGCACAGAATGCTGCCGTTTTATTCGGGGTTGCCTGAAGAGCGAGCCAGAGCAGAGACTTCATCTGGAGGAGATGCTCTTCCAGGACTGGTTCAAGGTACTGAGTCTAAGAGAAGTTAATTCAGTTTGAAGATATATTGACATTTTGTTGTTGTTGTTTTTTTGGCTTTTTGTTTGTTGGGATTGATTATCTGAATATAGACATCAGTTTCCTTTCAATACCTGCTTCAACTGTCATATAGTCAATCCTCATCCACTGCACAGATGGCAAATTTTTATACCTTATGAAATATGTTTGTCTAACTTATACAATTTTATATATGTTTCAGGTCCCCCTATAGGTCACGAAGAGGGTCAGCCTTGCGTCTGGCGGGCTGACATCGGTGGCCACTCCATCCCTCCAGCCTTAGCGCCTTGCGGGGCTGGCAGGCCTTGGTTGCGCCTGGCGCCTTGGCTTGAGGCAGTAGTTTTAGCGTCTTGCAGAACTACTCATCTAGGGATGTGTACATATTGTAAATAGTTAGTTTAGTTTAAGTTAGCCTTTCCATCCCTCCAGCCTTAGCGTCTTGCAGGGCTGGCAGGCCATGGTTGCGTCTGGCGCCTTGGCTTGAGGCAGTAGTTTTAGGGTCTCGCAGAACTACTCGTCTAGGGATGTGTTTGGCAAATTGATTATTTAGTTTTAGTTAAGTTAGTTATGTACTACTCCATCCAATCATATTTTAGTAATAGAGTCACACTCAGCTTTCCAGAGGTCTCTGTCAAGCCATCTCAAAGTTCTTTGCACTGCCAGCTCAGAGGTTCCTGCTCCTTGCATCTGTGTCAGAGCTCACTTTCTGAGCCGCCTTGGGCACAGAATTCCTGTCAGAGCCATTCCAGAAATGCCAGTAAAGGCCAAAAAGGTTCATGTCACTGCTGCTCAAGAACCTTCTGAGGCCCCACAGAGCAACTGGGCCCCAAAGATCGTCAGCTTCTCCATAAATCACTGTGAAGGCCACCATAAAGGTTCCTGACACTGTTGCTCCAGATCCTTCTGAGGTCAGAGTAATAGGGTGAGAGGATAAACAGAGGTTACTTGACAAGGTACCTTTTCAGAGCAGCCCTGCTCCCAAAGCTTCTTGTCCAGACCTGAAGTTTCCTGCTGCTGCAACCCCAGAACCCGCTATGGTCCCACAGCTCTGTGTCATAGCAGCCCCAGTTGAACAGCTTCCCAGCGGTTCCTGACATGATGCCCGTCATGTTCGCCACAAAGGCTCCTCTCGTGCAGATGCATGCCACGGTTGTCAAAAATTCCCAGCCAAGGCCATCCCACTGTTTCCTGTCATAGCCTCAGCCAGAGCTGGTGTCTAAGGCTGCTCCAGTCCCAGAGCTCTTCTATCAACCTCCCTGGTCACAGAGATGCATCAGAAGATCCTTTCATGGCCCCAGTACTTCCTGTCACTGGTGTGATTGATCCAGAAATATATTACACCTGTGTGCCACATTAAACCACAATGTTTATGAAAAAAAGCACAAAATGTGTTATTTTATTGGGAAAACGTATAATCTGTAGATATTAACTATTCCGATCATACTTCAGTTCTACAGAGGTTAAGTATCTCATTTGATCAGTTTCACCAGGTAAGTAATACCAGGTAAGTAACATCTCAAAAAGGAGTTATAATATATGACCCTCCATTTACTATTTGAAGCTCAAAGTATCAGCGGGTGATAACCAAGCGGCAACCTCCCGCGGTCTCTCTTGAAGCCAATACGGAAGTGGATTAAACTGCAGTTTATCGACTGGCCACTAGGGACAGGCTCCAGAAGGGAGCAGAATCTCATTGAGCTCATGTTAAAATGCCCAACTTTACAGCAGAATAAAACATGTTTACAGCCTGGTACAAATTCTAGTTTTGGTCTAAACGGCTAGTTTTGCCCTTCATGGCAACTCTGAGGGGGGTTGTCAAAAAAACCTGTCCGGGAAAAGCAGGTGGCTTTCTGGAGGACCCAGGGGCACAGGGCTGGGGGAGAAGCTGGAGCTGAGCTCCTGTAGGCTGGGGTTCGAAGGAGGGCAGAGCTGCCAGTAACTGCTCTCTGAAAGAGATTAGAAATGGTTGTATGAGTAAATACTCTTCTGCACTCCTCAGCATTAATTGTGGGGAGCATGTGACACTTTACTGATAGACATTATTCTACGACATATAATACATCAGTAATACCCCCCTTATACATTTTTGTATATAAAATGTATAATTATTGTGACGACTCCCCTGTTGAGTGGGGTTTCCCCAGGCTCAGGTGGATGATTGGCTGGCTCCGCCCTTTCAAGTGGTTATTCCGTACACCTGTGGTGGACTTCCTGTCGAGTGTGTTGAAAAGGAGCATGAGGAAAAGGCCAAGGAGGGCGATAGACTGGACATGATTTTCATTTACGTTTGGGTTCCTTTAAAGTTGTTTTTCCTTTGACACATCCAACACTAGCAACAACACATTACCTTTCCATGCATTCATTACAATACACCACTGATTCCTGACTGTTAGATTTATATACTGTTTTCTTTCTGTATAGGTCTATTTTTGTTAATAAATTTGGGTATTTTTTTGCGTCCCTTTTTGAGCTACGGGACGTAACAAATTGGGGGCTCGTCCTTGTCGTAGTAAAGTGTTGTGCCTTTGTTGATACTTGGAGATCTTTGATAAATTTGTTGGTTTCATCGTGTTTTGCGAAAATAAATTTGTACGCGCTTTGAAACGATTGGCTAATCTTGACGTTGTAAGGGGAAATCCAATTTGAATAGTTTGACGTCACATTACGTGCGTTTTGGGACACCTCAAAGCGTTTGGTGCAGTGTTTGGCCGCCGTTTGGATTCACCGACTGGTAAGTTACCTTTTGTGCAATGGTTTGACTTAAAGTTTTTCCCTGTTAGGTTTAGTGACCTGTTTCCTTTGAGACATGTCATTTTTATTTTTGTAGTGTTGTGGTGAAAGCGGGTAGTAGCAGTTGTCTCGGGAGCACTTCCATGGTGTGTGAATTGTCGCTGTTTACAGTCCACCCAGCTATATCATGCGAATCTACTGAAACCATATTGTGAAAAGTCTAAAGTGGATGATGAAAGCTCTGTTCATTCAGCACTTTGTGCGGTGTCAAATACTAGGAGTAATTTTTGCTCTGACGAAAAGGGCATGGAGGGTAATGAGCCTGATGATGGCCTTTTGCGGGACGACTAAATAATTCAGATTCTTTGAAAAAGCTTGATGTTATTCTTGCTCATTTACCTACTTCACAGTCTAACGAGTTGGTTACTCTTATACAGAGTTTTCCAGAATTGTTTGGAGTGCGCCGTCTCGAACCAGTTGGGCTGAACATGATATTGATGTTGGTAATGCTTCTCCCATCAAACAGCGTTATTATCGTGTGTCACCAGAAAAACGGAAGCTGATGGAAGCAGAAATCCAATACATGCTGGACAATGATATAGCGGTCCCTTCCGGTTCAGATTGGGCATCTCCTTGCCTGCTGGTTGCGAAGCCTGATGGCTCCGTAAGGTTTTGTACAGACTTTCGAAAACTCAATAGTGTGACAACCTGATTGTTTTCCACTCCCGCAAATGGAAGACTGTATTGACCAGCTAGGTTCTGCAAAGTTTGTAACCAAACTTGATTTGTTGAGAGGCTATTGGCAGGTGCCTTTGAGTCAGAGCTCAAGAAATGTCTTAATTTGTTACTCCATCAGGCCTCTATTCTTACAACGTTATGAGTTTTGGGCTGAGAAACGCCCCCGCCACTTTTCAACGGCTAATGAACCGTGTAGTTGCAGGCCTTGAAGGGTGTGCGGTGTATTTAGACGATCTTGTAGTGTTCAGCGATAGCTGGGACATGCATTTAAAACGTTTGAGTGCAGTTCTGAGGCGTTTGTCAGAGGCAGAACTGAGGGTGAATCTGGCAAAGTGTGACTTTGCTCGTTCTACAATAACTTACCTTGGTAAGGTTGTGGGGAATGGGGAGGTTCGCCCAGTAAATGCTAAAGTTCAGGCCATTCATGATTATCCTGCACCTACTACGAAAAAAGAGCTTATGCGTTTTTTAGGGTTAGTGGGTTATTATCGTTCTTTTTGTTGTAACTACTCCTCCGTTGTTGCACCACTTACTGATTTGTTGAAGGCCAAGGTAAGATTTGTTTGGTCATCAAGTTGTGCGTTGGCTTTTGAAAATGTTAAGTCCCTACTGTGCTCCTCCGCTGTCCTTGCTGCCCCTTGCTTTTAAAGGCCTTTTTCTCTACAGGTGGATGCGAGTAAAGTTGATGCTGGGGCAGTCCTTCAACAGGCTGATGAGGGAGGGGTAGTTTGTCCTGTCAGTTTCTTCTCACGCAAGTTTTATTCTTATCAACTAAATTATTCAGTGGGGGAAAAGGAAGCATTGGCTTTGATTTGGGGGTTACAACATTTTGACGTCTATGTTGGTTCGAGTCAACCTGTTGTAATTTATACTGATCACAACGTTCTTGAATTCTCTTCATTGCCCGAATCAAAGGCTCATATGTTGGTCTTTATTTCTGCAGGCCTATGCCCTGGACATTCGACATGTTAGAGGATCTGAAAATCTTGTAGCTGACGTGCTTTCACGCGCCCCTGTGAATCATTAGATTTTATTTTTGTTTTGTCTTTTTCCTCTCTTGGCCTTTCCTAGGTCCTTAAGTATTGTGTGGTAACTCAATACTTGTTTATTACAGGGATTCTTGACAGACCCCTGTCTTAAGGGGAGGGGTGAGACGACTCCCCTGTTGAGTGGGGTTTCCCCAGGCTCAGGTGGATGATTGGCTGGCTCCGCCCTTTCAAGTGGTTATTCCGTACACCTGTGGTGGACTTCCTGTCGAGTGTGTTGAAAAGGAGCATGAGGAAAAGGCCAAGGAGGGCGACAGACTGGACATGATTTCATTTTCGTTTGGGTTACTTTAAAGTTGTTTTTCCTTTGACACATCCAACACTTGCAACAGCACATTACCTTTCCATGCATTCATTACAATACACCACTGATTCCTGACTGTTACATTTATATACTGTTTTCTTTCTGTATAGGTCTATTTTTGTTAATAAATTTGGGTATTTTTCGGTTTTATTGTGTCCCTCTTTTTGTTGCTTCCCTTTTTGAGCTACGGGACGTAACAGGGTGAATAAATCATGGGATAATTTTCAATTTTGAGTGAACTAACCCTTTAATGTCAATATTTAAATGTGCATAATTCGGGAATTTAGTCTGATTCAAGGGGAATCAGAATGCCAAATCCTGAATGACAAGAGGATGAGCTGGGTAATTAGCTTTGGAGAAATGAGATAGCTGCTGATAATACTGAAGGAGCAGGCACGTGCAGAGGGGTTGGGGGCTTTGGGTGCTCGAGCCCCTGCCCTTTATCAAAATGAATCAAAAGTGCCCCTCTCAGACAAATATCAATGATAATATTTGTGGTCAATAAAAAAGAACAACGTGTCAAAAGTCGGAAAACTTGTTTATTTTTTTCATATCAGTCGGTCTGAGGCGTTCCCATAACCCGTTGCTATGGGTTGCATGTGTTTTACTGGCTGATTTTCCTCAGTCTGTTCGGAAACGGCTCTCGAGCCATATATGGTTCTTTCAGAGAGTGTCTGTGGCTTTACAGGAGAAAAGCATTCCCCCAAACAAACCAAAACATTTTTTTTTTCATCAGTAATTAATGCTAATGTGTTGATTTAATTAAAAAACTATATTTTAGATATTTTTAAATTTGACATAATGCCCGTTTGTCATGTATATACACCAACCAATCGTGATCTGGCAAAGTTCAGATTCCATTGGACAATGTGAATGGAGCGGGAATTTTCTGTTCTAATTCATAAATCGGTTGAAAATGACATGGACAGACGAACTAACGTTTGTGGAACGATTTCCTGACGAAATGGATCATCCTGACAATCGTCCTGATGTTCCTGACAACAAACAAAGAACTGCACAAAACCACACAGCACCAAAAGTCGCATTAATGTAAGTAGTGTTAAACTCACTTGTATTTATGAAAATTGATACACGTTTACTATTTGATGAAACTATCAAAGCTAATGAAGCCCAAGTGCCAACGGCACCTACAGGCCAATTATGTGAAATGGTGGCGTGAAAGGACTTTATTATATTACCATTTTTTATAATTATGCAGCATTATGAAAGAAGTCTCTTATGCTCATCAAGCCTGCATTTATTTGATCAAAAACAGCACAATTGTGAAATATTTTTATAATAGGCTAATGGTTTTCTATTTTAATATACTTTAAAATTGAAAGTATATGTATACCTGTGATCAAAGCTGAATATATCATCATTACTCCAATCGTCAGGGTCACATGACCCTACACAAATCATAGATTTGACGTCAATGTTGGAAACAGTTGTGCTGCTTAATATTTGTTATAACCTGCTGTGATACTCAAGATGAAAGATTCTTTGATTAATAAAATGTTAAAAAGAACATGTAATAATATCTCACAATATTAGGCTATCGTTTTTTCTGTATTTTTGATTAAATAAATGTAGGCTTGATGAGAATAAGAGACTTATTGCAAAAATAAAAGTTAAAATGTAGTATCTAAACGCACAGCCGCACACATAGCCTACACACACACACACACACACACACACACACACATATATATATATATATATATATATATATATATATATATATATATATATATATATATAATGTTTATTTTTTTAGTATTATTTATTTTTTTAGATGTTGCCCCTTTTTTACATTTGAGCCCCTGCCTCTGAAGAACTCTCTGCACGTCCCTGTGAAGGAGCTTATATATGTATGTTGTGATAGACATCATATCCCTATAGATGTGATCAGCTGACAGTCAGCTAATTCAAGCTTGACTAACATGACCTGCCAGAACTAACACTATGCTTGATTTCTTACTTAGATTATTGGCCAGTGGTGTGGTCGAGTGCATCAAGTAAATACTACAAAGGAAAAACTACAATTAGACAAGAACAGAGCCACACAACTCACTTTAAACAGTAATAGAAGGGCTAGTATAATAAGATTGCACAAAACTTTAGGTTGGCAATTGGTGAAGGATTGTCTCTCTGCTTTGTTTTATAAGAAATATGTCCCGTACTGTCAACTTTTATATAGTAGTACTAGTCATAATTTTAACATTAAAGGGATGTTTTTTACTTTGTTTCGAAAACTACTGTAAAACAACAGACTGTAATGTATAGAGAAATGGAAATATGGAATTAAAAAAAAAAATACATTTAATGGCACATATAGTAAATTGTTGATTTGAATATTTTAAATGAATTTTGGGTTTGTATGTTTCAATGACTTTTTATTGTTGTTGATTTAATGTAGTTTTGTATTTTTTACTTGTTGGGACCCCCGGAAGAGTAGCCACTGCCTAGGTACTGGCTAATGGGGTGCAGCAAACAAATAAAATTAGATAATAGTTTTAGCACCACGCCTTGCCCAATCTCCACCACTTTTGTGTGTTCCTTTACTTATGTGTGTCAAATTTGTTATAAATATCTCATTTTATTTTGAAGTTCCCTATCGAGAGGTCTCTCATATTGCGTATGGGAAAAGCTCCTTTTCTCGAGAATATGAAGCAAAACTTTTATTCATATAAGTATCTATGTAAAGCGCAGTGTAGCTGCACGGCAATAGCACAGCGCGAGGAGCACTCTGATTGGCTGAGCTGCGGCAACTGCAGGAACCTATGGTGAGGCGGCTTAGGAGAGTGAGCCAATGCTTTTCCCTCATGACCAGCCCACTCTGCCGCCGCCGTGCTGATGAAGCGCCGCGGACAGACGGAGCTCTCCTCACTCTTCCTCTTCTCTCGTTCTGCCGCGCTGGAGAAGCGCCGCGGACAGAGAATGCTAGAGTAAACGAGTTAACTCAAGCCGAAGCTCTCCTCACTCTTCCTCTTCTCTCGTTCCGCCGCGCTGGAGAAGCGCCGAGGACAGAGAATGCTAGAGTAAACGAGTTAACTCAAGCCGAAGCTCTCCTCACTCTGCCGCCGCCGCGCTGATGAAGCGTCGCGAACAGACAAGCTCCCCTCACTCTTCTTTTCTCGTTCGGCCGCGCTGATGAAGCGCCGCGGACAGACGGAGCTCCCCTCACTCTTCTTCTTCTCTCGTTCCGACGCGCTGGAGAAGTTAGCTCAAGCCGAGGCTCTCCTCACTCTCCCGCCGCCACGCTGATGAATCGGCTCGACTTGACTTTGTTTGGTTTTCCACTGTGTAAAAGTTGTACCTGTACCTGCTTACAGGTACATTTTTTCGTACCACCTCCGGCGAGGCTCTGAGCGAGCTAAGGCGATACAAAAATGTGACGTGAAAACACCGCAGACTGCTGATTGGTCAGAGAGAATCGTCACTGTTCATTGCGTCAACATTGCACGCGCCAGAGGGAGTATCCTGAATAACCGCGCCATTTTTAAATACTAGTTTGTCCAGAGATTACATGTTATTTACTATTATGGCAAATCGGAAGAATACGCTGTGGTCAAACGAGGAGGTGCAGACTTTCCTTTGTTTGGTTGCCGAAGAGAAGATCCAGCGAGTGAAGATTACGTCATGGCAGTTTCCTGCGGCGTCGCTATGACGACCAGGTACTATTGTGGAGGTACTATCTGTAATGGAAAACGGAGCGAAAAGCGAGCCGAGTCGAGCTGGTACTGGTAATGGAAAAGCGGCATTAGTTTCTGTTTTTGGTATCAATACTCCTAGATGACCAATACCAGCTTTGCAATTGCCTGATACATGATAATAATCTGTACAGTATTGTAATCTGAGCACAGTGTTCATATGCTAGTGTAACCCAGGTTACCAGTGAAGGAAGGAAGCAGAATTTAATTCTGTAAGCCTATGAGATCGCTAGTGAGTGACGTCATTAGACGTCCTTGGTAGGAGCAGCGCGTTCTAGAAAACGTTCCTTTTTCCGGTGAACTTGAGATGAGAAAGATGTCTGATTGTTCCGGGAGAAAAGTGTGTTTAGGAAAGGACGCTATCGGGAAAAAGAACACCGAACATATTCAAGGTTTTTTCACTTTCCCTCATTTCATTTGGGAATCTTGGGTCAATCAGCACGCACAGCATTTTAAATTGTGTTCCCATACGCAATATGAGAGACCTCTCGATAGGGAACGTACTCGGTTACTTTCGTAACCTCTGTTCCCTGAGAGAGGGAACGAGTATTGCGTTCCGCGCCGTGCTTGTGCTTCTCAGGTATCGCTTCAGTCGATTTCTAAACCTGATACCTATGGCGAAACAGGGTCTTATATAGCCTTCAGAATGCTAATTTGAAGAACCTTTTTCTGCGTTTTTTCTAAGCGCCCACATTGGCTCGCTCTCCTAAGCTGCCTCACCATAGGTTCCTGCAATTGCCGCAGCTCGGCCTATCAGAGCGCTCCTCACGCTGTGCTATTGCCGTGCAGCTGCATTGGGCTTTACATAGATACTTATATGAATAAAAGTTTTGTTTCATATTCTCAAGAAAGGAGTTTTTCCCATACGCAATACTCGTTCCCTCTCTCAGGGAACCGAGGTTACGAAAGTAACTGAGTACGTTATAGACACTTACTGCATTTCTATGAGAGTATAAAAATTATCCATGGGCGACATTGATTGGATTTAACTTCCTATCATAATTTTGACATTTGGACGTTATTGCTTCTATCGACCTATGTTTTCAAATTTCCTGGTATTTGTCTCGATTGGACTAGCGGTTTCAAAGAAAAATGACACGTTACACAATCCATAAGGCAGAACCTGCCATGTTTTGTATCGTTGGACTTGATGAGGATTCAGGAGTGTAAGGTGACTCCTGTGAAAAACACTGGCTTGAAACTTCTCAGGCTCCTACAGGGCATTGTGCCGATGATGCATACTGAGTTTTTTTAGATACAAGTTCTCATACATTATCATGGCACCCTGGACAAAGACACTGCATGCCAACTTCCATCAGACTAACGGTTAGGTGCGATTATCCTCCTCTTGGGTAGACTGGCCCTTCTGACCTTCAAACGTATGCAACTGGCTCCACAATAAGGAATGCTTTTTGTCATTTTCACAAGTTTCATGGCCCACAGAATATTAAAACATGCAAATATATTTAAATAAAGAACAGCCCCTCTATTTTGCTATTTTACTGTCATGCATCCTTTTTATCAACACTTGAAGGTGGGTAAGTTTCATGAAAAAAGCTGAGAAAAATCGAGTTTGTGTAAAAGACTAACGTTACATCCAGATCGGATTCAGAACGATGATCAAAACACAGATGAAGTAACTATTAGATCACGTCCATCAAGCCCAAAGCTTCAGGCCTAGAGCTCGTCCTGGGTCGACATTTCAATCAATAACACAGCCGTTTTGATTTAGATGCTGTTTATTGCTGATGATCGCTTTATTTTTCATATGTATCTGCTTATACACTCTAAAAACTATTACTATATACTATTTCCTACATTTTTTACTTAATATTAACTGTTGTTATTTATGAGTAATATTAATTGTTGTTATTTATGAGTAATATTAACTTTTATAGTATGACTTTAATTTCCTCTAAACCTTTGTAAAATACTCCACAACCACACTTATTAATGACACGCAAGAGAAAAAAACGTCTGCGAGCTCGTATGAGAGCAGAAATCGCACCGTGTACGCCCGGCTTTAACGTTTAGCGTGGATGGATATTAACGACTTATGCCAGATGGTCAAAGTTATTATTATGGTGCTTTTCCACTACACAGTACCAGCTCGGCTCGGCTCGACTCGACTTTGTTTGGTTTTCCACTGTGTAAAAGTTGTACCTGTACCTGCTTACAGGTACATTTTTTCGTACCACCTCCGGCGAGGCTCTGAGCGAGCTAAGGCTATACAAAAATGTGAAGTGAAAACACCGCAGACTGCTGATTGGTCAGAGAGAATCGTCACTGTTCATTGCGTCATCATTGCACGCGCCAGACGGAGTATCCTGAATAACCGCGCCATTTTTAAATAGTTTGTCCAGAGATTGCATGTTATTTACTATTATGGCAAATCGGAAGAATACGCTGTGGTCAAACGAGGAGGTGCAGACTTTCCTTTGTTTGGTTGCCGAAGAGAGCATCCAGCGAGTGAAGATTACGTCATGGCAGTTTCCTGTGGCGTCGCTATGACGACCAGGTACTATTGTGGAGGTACTATCTGTAATGGAAAACAGAGCGAAAAGCGAGCCGAGCCGAGTCGAGCTGGTACTGGTAATGGAAAAGCGGCATTAGTTTCTGTTTTTGGTATCAATACTCCTAGATGACCAATACCAGCTTTGCGATTGCCTGAGACATGATAATAATCTGTACAGTATTGTAATCTGAGCACAGTGTTCATATGCTAGTGTAACCCAGGTTACCAGTGAAGGAAGGAAGCAGAATTTAATTCTAATTTAATAGTGAGTGACGTCATTAGACGTCCTTGGTAGGAGCAGCGCGTTCTAGAAAACGTTCCTTTTTCCGGTGAACTCGAGATGAGAAAGATGTCTGATTGTTCCGGGAGAAAAGTGTGTTTAGGAAAGGATGCTATCGGGAAAAAGAACACCGAACGTATTCAAATCTTATGGTAAGAGTGAGACTGCATATAATTTCCTCTGGATGATATAGACTGTGGATTTCATCATTCATCAGATTTTGAAAAGACGTAATTTACAATTTAACTGCTTGGGTTTGAAAAAAAAGAGAAACAATTCTGAGTGTTTACGGGAAATATTGGAACTTCAGACTGATCTCATGAAATGGCGTATGTATGACACGCCAATCTGTATGCATTTTGGCGTGCTATTAAGACGCATAATCGCTTTTTAGCGTGTTTATCAACGCTGTTTCATTCTATCCCCCTACACTGCCCCAACCTCTAAACCTACCCATCACACACACACACACTGCCCCTAAACCTACCCATCACAGGAAACATTTAGCATTTTTACATAAAAAAAAACATAATTTAGTTTGTTTATAAATACATTTACATTGTGGACACACACATAATGGTTTGTTTCGGCGTAGACATACATGCGGAATCACACGGCTTGATCATACACGTGGAAAACACTCAAAATGCGTACATATAACAAGCCATTTTGGGCTTTAGAAAGTGGCCTGAATGTTTACGCAAAGTCATGATGTCATGTTGGGAACTTTGAAAATTGAGTAAAAGGAAAAAAAAGAAAAAGGGAAAAAAAGAAAAGACAACACATTCAAAGAAGAAAAAAATGATTGTTTAATTAAAATACAACTTACCTTTTCTTACCTTAATCTGTTGTCAAGTATTAATTGCTGTCCAACATCTCTCTCCTTGGTCGAATCTGGCCTTCTGAGCCGCTGGTCCAAATATAGAGTACATGTGATTTGATTCAGTTGCACTGGTTACACTTGTGTATAACGTTATATCATTAGCTAACACTGGTCTCTCACCCGCTCTGTTCTCTTTCATAGGTTCTGTAAGAAATTGATTAGGATCAAATAACTCAACGGGGTATTGAATTACAGTGAAAAGAACCATATTACATAAAAAATTATACAAAATTAATATTCACCACGTTATCAACTATTCGTCCAGCGATATGTTGAAATTACAGTATTTATCAATTTTGACTAGTGATACTCCCCATGGCCAACGGAAATAATATCATTAACTTTATGTTCACTGTCTGTGAGCTTAGGTAACAAAAATCGTAAGTTTGAGGCAGTAACTTATGAACAACAAAGCACAAGAGACTTGTCTAGATGAAAACTGAAAACAAGATTTATTTATCTATTCTAATACACATAAACTAACCTACTAACACACACAAGAGTATACATTCATACGGTACAGAGAGATGTGGTATTGTTAGACACTTCTCACACCGCCACCTGAGAGAATCAACACTTTAGCAACTTAATCATAGTTTGTCTGTTAGACAAAGTTTCACCAGCTCAACCAAGTGTTGTACTTGCATTTGCTTGCTCCTGGGATCCGTTCTTTCTCTGGATGAGGTTGCTGCGGTGCTGATTGGTTGGCAGGCAGGTGATGTTGCGTGCGAGGGAAAGCGTTGGGTTCGTTGGATGGATGAGTGGCTTCGCCTGATGTAGCCTCATGTGCCGTTTCCTGGTCTCTGGAATCAAGCGTTACCATTGCTATGCGACGGGCTTTCTCTGCGTCTCGGGTAGCAAAGGCTGGATGCGTTTCCTTGAGGACGTTCTGTCGGCGAGGTTCACAACGGAGTTGAATGGAGTTTCTGGAAGAGCTCTTGGCAGCTCTGAAGGCAGCGGTCCGTCCGTGCAGGCAGATAGATGACAAGGCCAGCACGGGTCTGAGCAGCAGGGATGCTGCAGGGCACGCAGCGAACTTGTTGAACAACAAGTTAAAACAAGAAGAAACAAGCGGAAGCAAAGAATTCATGATCGATCCTTTGTTTTAAACCTGTCCTGGAGTCCATCCCCGAAAGTTTCTCGGGCCAATCGGACATTGTGGTGGGCGTTTCCCACGCCCATGTCTCCTGTTCATGCATATCATTAGTGTGACGTCATCTCCAACATGTGCTGGCATTCTCTGTGAGTTAGTTTAAATGTTTTAAGGAACCACCTTCCATAGCGTGACTATGGTACATTACTCTGATATCAAATAGCATATATTTCCCATGGTCGGGGAAGAAGACACTAAAGATTCATATGTGGCAAATGTCTGTCGTACAGAAAAGCAACACAGGTTATAGAAGAATGCACATCATACTCTGGTATATGTTTGAAGCAATATTTGGTATTTACTTGTTATAACTAAGACGAAGGAACATGCATAAATATGGAGCAATAACTGTTTGACACGTTATGAAACATAGGCTATATAAACATACATAATACATATTGTATACGTCAAGTTCCGATTGGGGTTAATTCATATTATGGAATATCAGGTTTTATATTAGACTTTGTCTGATTAGTAAGAGTTCTTTGTGTGAGGTTCAAAAGGTCTCTGGAATGTCCCGTAAAGAAAGGAGGGGAGAGGACATGTGTCTGTTTACTGTCTAGGTGAATTTCGGGCCGTCAAAAAGCTCTTAGCGGGTCTACGTGGTGATAAGTCTCTGAATTTATGCCTAGGGTTCAGTGAGGTGGCGCATCCTTCTCGAAGTTCCGCTACATGATAATCCGTGGAACAAAGGGGAACGACAAGTCACGTGCTCACTCTTCCTGGCGCTGGTTTTAGATAAGGCCGATTGGCCAAATAAAACAGTGTTGTCTTCACCCAAATGGCAAATGATTAATTTTTATGGTTCGCTAATGGTGGGAGAGGATGTGTCTCCGGAGGTCTGGAATGTGATGCCTGGATTCGGTCAAGGCCTGTTCATAGGTAATCCTACACTTCACTGGATGCTGCGTAATGACGCAAATGGGGAACGCCCCTGGGCGTGCCGATTGTCTGAAGGCCTTATAGAATCACGGCAATTCATTGGCTGAAGGCGCAAATTCTGCGATAATATCCTTCTTAAAACCCTCAGTTCGAGGCTCTCTCTTTTTGAGAAGGAATCCTCCATTTCTCACTCGGATCCGCGGCCTGGGGTTTGGATGTTGAGCTCGAGGATATCGAGTGCGAGCGGGCCGATTTCCCTTCTCTCACTCACTCTCCCGAGCACGCGCGGCCAGGCTCCGCTTGTATACGCGCATGATTACATGATGCCCAGCCCGGAAGCACGTGAAACCGTTTCTTTCGGCCTGGATGATATTTTGCTCACGACAGCATCCGACTCCAAGGATTTTGGGCCTGTTCCGTTTGATGACGCTCTCCCGCCTAGCGGCCAGGAAGCGCGGCCTTCTGCGGCCTACTCCGAGCTTGTCGACGTGCTTTTGCGCGCGACCGAGAAGCTTGCGATCGATTGGCCTGAAGAGTCCCACGAATCGTAATCGTCCAAGCTCGATGAGAGATTTTTAAGTGGTGCTGGTACTAATCGTACGGTGAGAAGGAAACTGCCGTTTTTCAGCGATCTGCACAACGAGGTCTCCAGATCCTGGAAACAGCCTTTCTCCTCCCGCGCTTTTCTCCTCGACGCGCCGGTTTCTCAGGAGGGTTTATTTGGCGAGGCTGTCAACACTGTGGTTGACAAGTTCAGAGCAGCCAAGTCTCAGTCGGCGGCTTTCAGGCAATTAATGCCTAGGAGAAATAGGGAATCTCCTAGTACCTCTTCTTCCCAGCCCAGAGAGTGTCCCCCATTTAAAAGGGAGTTTCACTCTGAAAGTAGGAGTCATCAGAGTCATCCCCCACCTACCACGGTTTGGGGAGCTCGTGGTCGCCCCTTTCCGCTGCCCGTATTTTTGGAGACATGGCCCGTTCTCTCCAACGGTTGGCAGAACCCTCGTTTCCCACTCAGGTCATCGTGGCCTCCTCGCAGCATATGGACGCAGTCGTCTCTCTGTTGCGGCCGGACGATTCCTCCACGGAGTCCCAGACCGGCACCCTAAGTCAGGTATGCCCACTACACCTCACTACTCCTCTTCCTCTGTCTCAGTTCGTCCAAGAGTGGGAACGTCATCCAGGAGTGTCACCCTGGGTACTTCGCACGATTCGACTGGGCTACACACTGCAGTTTTGCCGCAACCCCCCCTGTTTCAGTGGGGTCCTCCATACTGTAGTAAACAGCGCCTCAGAGGCTTCTGTTCTACAGGAGGAGCTGTCCTCCCTCCTTCTCAGAGGAGCGATAGAGGAAGTCCCGTCTACGGATATAGAGCGAGGATTTTTCAGCCGTTACTTCTTGGTCCCCAAGAAGGACGGCGGTCTGCGGCCCATATTAGACCTCTGACGTCTGATTTTTTCCCTCCTCAGAGGGAGGTTCAAGATGTTGACGCTGAAGTCTATCTTAGCCCAGGTTCGTGCAGGGGATTGGTTCGTGTCGATAGACCTGAAGGATGCATATTTTCATATTCAGGTCATTCAGCGACACAGAAAGTTCCTCAGGTTTGCCTTCGGAGGGAAGGTTTTCCAGTACAGGGTGCTCCCCTTCGGCCTTGCTCTGGCGCCAAGGACGTTCACGAAGTGTGTGGATGCTGCACTGGCCCAGCTGAGGCTCCAGGGCATCCGCATACTCAACTACCTGGACGACGGGCTCTTGTTAGCCCAGTCCAGGGAGATGATGATTGCTCACAGGGATTCTGTGCTTCGTCACGTCCGTTCCCTTGGCCTAAGAGTGAACACCGCCAAGAGTGTGTTCTTACCATCCCAACAGATCACCTTTTTGGGGGTCTGTCTGGATTCCGTGTCAATGCAGGCCCGCCTGGTCCTTTCCAGTATCAGGACATGGCTGGCCCGCTTCAAGCCCAGCCATCATGTTTCTGCAGGGACATGCCGCAGGCTCTTGGGCCTCATGGCCGCAGCCTCCCAGGTCCTTCCTCTGGGGCTGCTTCTCATGAGGCCCTTCCATATGTGGATGAAACATGCGGGGATCCGGGTTACAGGATCTCCCTACCGCCTTCTGAGGGTGTCACAAGTTTGCTTTCGAGCCCTATCAGTGTGGCGAGACCCTCTTTTTCTCCAAAGAGGTGTAGGCACGGGGGTCGTTTTCCGTCGCCAGATGATTACGACGGACGCTTCCCTCACCGGTTGGGGTGCGATGTTCGAAGGCCGTCCAGCATGTGGCATCTGGACGGAAGAGACTCAAGCCTGGCACATAAACTGCCTAGAGCTGAGAGCAGTCTTCCTGGGCCTTCGGCATTTCCTCCCTTTTCTCACAGGGCACCATGTCATTGTCAGGACAGACAACATGGCGGTGGTGTCTCATGTGAATCGCCAAGGGGGTTCTCAGTCGCGCACCCAGGACAGGCTTGCGCGCCGTCTCCTCCTGTGGGCCCAGGGCAAATTCCTGTCCCTCAGGGCAGTCCATGTCCCCGGAGTTCTGAACCTCGCGGCAGACTTCCTTTCGAGGCAGAAACTGAAGTCAAGGGAATGGATGCTAAATCCTCTCACAGTAGCCCAGATCTGGGAGCGGTTCGGCAGAGCGGAGGTGGACCTCTTCGCTATGAAGGAGTCGTCCCAATGCCCGCTTTGGTTCTCTCTAAGTCCTCCTGCGCCGCTGGGAGTGGATGCGTTCGCTCATCCCTGGCCGAGGCTGAGGCTCTATGCATTCCCGCCCATCAAGCTGATTCCGGCGGTTCTGCACAGAGTGAGAGAGAGTGAGGCCAGTCTTCTGCTGGTGGCACCGTTCTGGCCATCCCAGACATGGTTCTCGGAGCTGGTTCTCCTCCTGGACTCCTCCCTCTGGGTGATTCCGGTCAGAAAGGACCTGCTTTTACAGCTCCAGGGCAGGATCTGGCATCCTCGTCCCGAGATCTGGAAACTGTGGGTGTGGCCTATCAGGGGCCATCAGTCTTGAGGCAGCCCAGGGGCATACCCCATTTGCGTCATTACGCAGCGTCTTGTTCCCTATTCAGAGAACATAGGTTACGTGAGTAACCTGAGACGTTTTGACATGTATACAATATTTTACATAAATTTTAGAAGTAAAAATTAAGCATTTAAAAGTAATTCAAGTGTAATTAGCCGGTCTGTTATCCATTTCCACCAAATCAGCGCTGGTTCTCGAGCCTCAGATGGACTCGTGCACTGCGGGTGGACTTTGAACTTCAGACCGCCGTCCTGTGGTTCATCCACCGCGCCTGAATCCATAACCTGCACCTTAAACAAGCAGTGCACAACTGTGAGAATATTTTATCATCCAAATTATATATGTTATCTTTAGGAATAAAGTTGTGTGTTTTGAGCAAGACACCAGGCGTTTCAAAGACAGACGCCACCACTCGTTTAGGTGACACACATTGCATCCCTGTATGTTGTTTTGCATTAAATACAAATATTTTAAGCACAGTAATGATTTTATAGAAAAAATAAATCACACAAACCTGAATTTCACAGAGGAAATGCACAAATTCTGCGATGCTGAGAGGAACTGCTCTGGAGTGGAGACTGAAGAGAATTCAAACAGCCGCGCTCACTCAACCAACCGTCGAGCTGTCGTCACGTCAGGGGGCTGAGGAGGGGTGCATTGTTTTAATCGAGTAAACTTACTCAGTTTATTCAGTGTGTGTTAAATATTAATGACCTTGATTTGAATTAAGTAATATTTGTGGTTCTTGAAACAGATCAATTTAATTCTAAATTCTCAAATATTTTTATCGAAATGTCACAAATATTATTAAGTATATTTTAAATAAATAATTGGTTATTCGAATTCTAAATTCTTTCAGTGAAAAAAAAAAACTACAATATAACTGCATTTTAGACTAAATTAACTGTTGGATTTTTAGTCAATTATTTTGGTATGTTCAACTCAAAATATCAAGTAGCTAAATTATATTCAGATATTTTATTAAGTTAATAAAGTTAATTATTACTTTGATATTTACTAAGCCAATGCATTATTTTTTTATAGTGTATGAGATAGCTAGTTTCTGTTTCTTCGCCTGTGTTTTGATCAGGAGATTTTGTACACATTCAGGAGATGTGGAATAGCATCCCTTTGCGTATAATAGTGAAAACAGGGAAATCCGGAAAATATGTGTCAATGGCAGGGAAGCATTTTCTCCTTCTTTTTTTTTTACAGTCTATGGTTCTCATAAAAGACGAGATGACAAAAGACAGAAAAGAAAATCACTCACTACTCTTGACTGAATAACTTTAATAAGGGTTAATCTATATTTATACAGTGAAGACTATTAAGTGATATTTTAGATTTGATTACTGTCTGTAGCAAAACTGAAAATCTAGTTTAGACCTATGAAAACCCTTAAAAATTATAATTGGTTTTCATTTGAATGTTTGTTCTGTTGTATTTCATTACAGGCTGTCTTTAACAATATTTTCAAAAGAAGTTAGGCTTTTTGGAGTCAACCTTATTTATTAAGGTAACATTGATCAAAAACAGTAGGCCTATTTTATTTTATTTATTACTTTTTTTGTGGTGGGGCCAGACATTTTTTTGGCAGGGCAAGTAAAATTTTGAACCACTGGCCAGTAGAAAAAGTCCTTAGCGTTGAGCCCTGGTGTGTATAGCTACGAACTTTGAGAATACTATATTGCTATTTGAAATGCAGTGTAATCACAAGGATTGCTGTGTTTTGAACCTCAGTTTCTCAAAGGAGCCCAGACACATTATATATGAAATACGCACAAGAAGACCAGTGGACGAGAACATCTACACCCTGGAATAGGAAACAAAAACCACCTGATTCTCGTCATTACTCATTAAACAGACATTCACTCATCCTGCGATATTAATATTATTCAGTTTTTGATTCGAGAAAGGGATTGTTCACTCACAAATGAGTGGAACTGGTGATGTCACATTCTGAAAATGTGTATTTTGTGACAAGTACAAGTAGATAATGACAACTTTCATTTTTGTGTGAAGTACATTTACATTTAGTCATTTAGCAGACGCTTTTATCCAAAGAGACTTACAAATGAGTGCAATAGAAGCAACCAAAAACAGTCATGGGCAACAAAATGCAAGTGCTGTAACAAGTCTCACTTAATCTAGCACAGAACAAATAGGACAGTTTTTTTTTTTTTTATCCCTTTAAGTATGAAAGAAAACTCCTGTAAAAAATGTAGGGCCTTCACAATTTTTGAATTTTTGTTTGTTGTTGTCACATTGGACTTAAACTTACTGACTTTGCCCACACAGGGTATAACAACTTCCTCTTCAAAAATAAATATTTTTAATATCTTTTTAGGAAGGGTTGGGGGCTGGATGGTTTGACCTTGTTACAACTGTGGTGAAAGAATGCTTATAAATCTCTCAATATGCTATGATATTGGCATATTTTGGATTAAATCTTTTTATCGACCTGTTTATTTCAATTAGGACAGGTTTTGTATTTCTTTTTGTAACTATATGCCTATTTGGTCTAAGCTTGTGCTTCTTTTGTTGAGGTGAATAAGCTTGAGTGAACTTTTTCACTCAAACACTGAGGTACATAAGCTCAGATCACTGAGGCCTAGTCAGAAAGTAAAATAAATACAAAACCTGTGAAGGAATCAATTTGGCAAAAAGATTTAACTCAATATTTGGTGATAATATGAGAGAGCAGGAACATTTTTGAACAGGAACACCAAATTAGGTAGCCTAAAGCATTTTAACACAGCACAAGGTTACTTGTATTTGAGTAAGCTGCTCTTTCAACGTCTGTGCCACTGCATGAAGTTATGATCTGCTGTGTAAGAGCACTTTTCACTGCATGATGGCAGACTTTGCTCAATTTACATTATAATGGCTTTTAGTCACTTTTTGTAGGGAAAAGCAGCAGATTTCTTCAAACACAAACAGCTCTGAAGATCAATGATAAAGAGTGTCCAGAAAGCATTGAAAAATTTATGTTAAAAAAATTAAATATGAATTATTTGGCAAAACCAAAATAAGTACTATTGTAAAGATTCCGCAAGGGCAATATATAAGACTGAGACAAAAAAAGTTAAATTAGACAAATTACTTTCTTTAGTAATGGTTTCATATGTTGGTTTCAAACACTAATACATAAAAGGATAATAACTAACACTGGTGGTGGTTGATGGGAGAGATGATTGCAAAAACACTTTGGATACTAGTAGCCTAGTAGAAAAGCACTACAAATGCCTCATTCAATAATAATATTAGTTAAATTACAACAATTATAAAATAAAAATGTATGCAATAATTTAGGCCTATTATACATTTTGAACCACACGAAGATTAATAAATCAAAAAATTGTGAAACAATAAGCCAATAAGAAAAAAAGAGAAACTTTTAAAAAGTGATGGTCGGAGGCGATATTTTTGTTTTTAATGACCCTACATTTTCCTAGACAAGACATCCCTCACGTGCACATACAGTAGTGCCACTAATGTATGTGTTATATGCACGTTTCAATGCGATTTTAATGCCTTCATATTTTAGAAACACACACATATTATATATAGCCTATTACTGGAATCATTAGACATTATGTTTGTGATAATCTCCTGCTCTGAGCCCTTATAACATCATAGAGGAAATAGAACGTTGACGCGGGACTATATAAAGCGTGAAACTCACCTGCTCACTTTGTAGCGATTAAGGAGTTGTGTTTTCAACAGTGTTTACGGTGTGTTTGCAATTGTTGATAGCGTTTTATCGTTTTGATTATGGGACAGCGACTATCTCGTAAAGAGAACGCGGAGGGAGGAGGAGAGTGTGAGCACTGGGTAAATCTCTGTGCGCCACTGACACCCACCGACCACAAGGCGGAGCACCATCCTCGTCCTGACGAGACGCCTGTGGGTATCGGTGAGGGAGGCGGACAGGAGAGAAAGGAGAGAGGGGAGAAGACAAAGAAGAAGCAGAAAAAGAGGACTTTTCGGAAGTTTGTTGCCTCTTTCTTTTGTTTGTCTTGCCTCATATCCACCAAAGCTCAGGATGAGCAGGTGGAGCAGGGCGAGGTGGAAGAGGACACTGATGAACCCCCATCCAGGAGCTGTACTGACGGTAAACGACAAGCAAAACATCAAAAAGTCTGTTAATCATTTAACTACACTCAATATAAATGCCTCATTACAATCATACATTAAAAAACGCAAATCAATTACTTATTTTCCAAGAAGTTATAAATAGATAGATGAAACATAGGTAGAATCTTTCAAGTAACCAAATTTCCCCATAATGAAGAAATAATGTGTGTATGCAATATTGTATTGCTATTATTTGATTAAAACAAGCTTTTGGTTGATATTCTTCTCTTTAGATCAGATTTCTCTACAGGACATCACCTGTACTGTAGAGGACAATGATCACCAGGAACCTCCTTCCAGTAGTCCTGAAGTCTCCCCTGCTAGTGCCGAGGACCAGCAAGTGGAGGATGTCCAGCCTCAAGATCAGGACAGTCCAGCCAGTCTGTCAGTGGGTGAGATTTCACCACATCTGCTGAGACAGCTGGACTGTGATGAGATCATGAGTATCGAGGGTGAGTTTACTGACATAAACCAAAATAAAACACGCACAATATATTATTTAAGGTGTATATGTGTAACACAAGTTTATCTTTTAAATAATGCAGCATTTCTTATAGGGTTTTTTTTCTCATAATTTTAAATCACCGCAAACATTCTATATATTTCTCAATATGTGATTAAAAGTCATTAAAAGTATATTAATTATATGAGAATTAGAAACAATGTTAAAATATTTGAACAGCAGTTAGAATAAATATGCCACACTGTAGCACTCTCTTTATTAAACAATACAAAAATAAAAATAACTATAATTATTTTTTAATAGACCACATTTGCTGGAAATACCCCATCGGCAAGAAGATAGGGGAAGGAGGATTCGGCTCTGTCTTTGAAGGGACCAGTTGCAAAGATGGCCTTCAGGTGGCTGTGAAATTCACAGCGAAGACAAAGAACACGCCATACATCAGCCTTGTAAGTAGACTGCGCTGTCTATGTCTTCTCTTAGTCACTGTTTTCAATTTATAACATTTTAGATTCATGTAAATCACAAATATTTTAATAGATAAACAGACTCAAAATCCTCATTTGAGAAACCACTTCCATGTGATTATCATGAAAACTGTCTGTCTTCTAGCCTGACCATCCCAGACCAGTTCCTCTTGAGGTGGCCCTGACAGTCATGGCCAATCAAGGCCCCAGCTGTCGCCACATCATAGAGCTGCTGGACTGGCAGGACCATCCCGACGAGTACGTCATGGTCTTAGAGCGCCCGTTGCCCTGCATGGACATGCACAGTTTTTGGGAGGATCACGGCAGACTCTTCAGTGAGGAGTTGGCGCGTCATTTCATGTGGCAGGTGATTGACGCTGGTGCTGTCTGCTGTTCCCGGGGGGTCTTCCACCGGGACATCAAGATGCTGAACCTCCTGGTCAACACAGAAACACTAGAGGTCAAATTGATTGATTTCGGCTGTGGGGACCTCCTAAAAACCTCATCCTACAATACCTACTCTGGTATGTATCTTTCAAACTTATAGTTAGAGACATAAACTCAAGTGTCCAGTTACACCATGTCTTAATCAAATGAGACATGACGAGATATTAACAATGCACTAACAACATTCTCAGCATAATATTCTTTTTGTTGACTAAAATGAAATGGCATTTCATTTAGAGTAAAGTGAGAAAACATCCAGTGGTGAAGCAAACTTTGACACGTGACACTCTTTCCTCCAGGAACAGAAAGGTACTGCCCTCCAGAGTACTTTGAGAAGGGCGAGTACCATGGGAAGCAGGCAACGGTGTGGTCGCTGGGGGTGCTGCTGTTCAGAATGATCACCAGCCTTTACCCAGACAGCAGCGATATAAATTTGATGGATGCTGATGTCTGGTTCCAGCCGGGCTTCTCAGATGGTGAGAATTTCATTACAACAAAGAAGGACAATGGAACTCTTTAACATACAAAACAGGGAAAACAGTGGCTTTATAAAAGATATTCTTATGGATAATACAGGAATCTCCCCCAGTTTTACAGCTTAGACTAGAAGTTTAAAGCTGAAGGTAATAATCAGACATCTCTCCATCTTTCTGCACAGAATGCTGCCGTTTTATTCGGGGTTGCCTGAAGAGCGAGCCAGAGCAGAGACTTCATCTGGAGGAGATGCTCTTCCAGGACTGGTTCAAGGTACTGAGTCTAAGAGAAGTTAATTGAGTTTGAAAATATATTGACATTTTGTTGTTGTTGTTTTTTTGGCTTTTTGTTTGTTGGGATTGATTATCTGAATATAGACATCAGTTTCCTTTCAATACCTGCTTCAAATGTCATATAGTCAAATCCTCATCCACTGCACAGATGACAAATAGTATTTATTTTTATACCTTATGAAATATGTTTGTCTAGCTTATAACATTTTTAAATATGTTTCAGGTCCCCCTGTAGGTCATGAAGAGGGTCAGCCTTGCGTCTGGCGGGCTGACATCGGTGGCCACTCCATCCCTCCAGCCTTAGTGTCTTGCGGGGCTGGCAGGCCTTGGTTGCGTCTGGCGCCTTGGCTTGAGGCAGTAGTTTTAGCGTTTTGCGGAACTACTCGTCTAGGGATGTGTACATATTGTAAATAGTTAGTTTAGTTTAAGTTAGCCTTTCCATCCCTCCAGCCTTAGCGTCTTGCAGGGCTGGCAGGCCTTGGTTGCGTCTGGCGCCTTGGCTTGAGGCGGTAGTTTTAGGGTCTCGCAGAACTACTTGTCTAGGGATGTGTTTGGCAAATAGATTATTTAGTTTTAGTTAAGTTAGTTATGTACTGCACCATCCAATCATATTTTAGTAATGGAGTCACACTCAGCTTTCCAGAGGTCTCTGTCAAGCCATCTCAAAGTTCTTTGCACTGCCAGCTCAGAGGTTCCTGCTCCTTGCATCCGTGTCAGAGCTCACTTTCTGAGCCGCCTTGGGCACAGAATTCCTGTCAGAGCCATTCCAGAAATGCCAGTAAAGGCCAAAAAGGTTCATGTCACTGCTGCTCAAGAATCTTAGGAGGCCCCACAGAGCAACTGGGCCCCAAAGATTGTCAGCTTCGCCCCAGAAATCACTGTGAAGGCCACCATAAAGGTTCCTGAAACGATTGCTCCAGATCCTTCTGAGGTCAGCGAGGTCCGAGTAATACGATGAGAGGATAAACAGAGGTTACTCGACAAGGTACCTTTTCAGAGCGGCCCTGCTCCCAAAGCTTCTTGTCCAGACCTGAAGTTTCCTGCTGCTGCAACCCCAGAACCCGCTATGGTCCCACAGCTCTGTGTCATAGCAGCCCCAGTTGAACAGCTTCCCAACGGTTCCTGACATGATGCCCGTCATGTTCGCCACAAAGGCTCCTCTCGTGCAGATTCATGCCACGGTTGTCAAAAATTCCCAGCCAAGGCCATCCCACTGTTTCCTGTCATAGCCTCAGCCAGAGCTGGTGTCTAAGGCTGCTCCAGTCCCAGAGCTCTTCTATCAACCTCCCTGGTCACAGAGATGCATCAGAAGATCCTTTCATGGCCCCAGTACTTCCTGTAACTGGTGTAATTGATCCAGGAATATATTACACCTGTGTGCCACATTAAACCACAATGTTTATGAAAAAAAAGCACAAAATGTGTTATTTTATTGGGAACACTTATAATAATCTGTAGATATGAACTATTCCGATCATACTTCAGTTCTACAGAGGTTAAGTATCTCATTTGATCAGTTTCACCAGGTAAGTAATACCAGGTAAGTAACATCTCAAAAAGGAGTTATAATATGTGACCCTCCATTTACTATTTGAAGCTCAAAGTATCAGCAGGTGATAACAGTCAAATGGCAAATTTGCGTAAAAACAGGATTTGAAAATAAAATAAAACTGGGTTAGTGGCCGATATCTTTATAAGAAACAACAACAAAATCAACATACAAAACTAGCAAATTTCCCATATGTTGTAATCACTATGATCACAATATGTAATTGCTTTTACGTGCTCATTGTTTCTGCAAATGTAGCTAACCGCATGATCTGTATTATCTTCGAACTGTACAGTTGTGGTAAACGGACATTACTTTGACACGTTTACATCTGAGAACAGATTACTCTTAATTGTAACAAAGAAGCATGCATTTTCTGTGAAGCTGCTTTGAAACAATAGGTATTGTAAAAAGTGCAATGTGAACTGAAAAATATGTGATATCACTGAAACTGTAGACTTAAAGTAGCCTGAATGCCAGCCGAATTTAGCCCCGCCCACAACATTTTTGCTCGGGCAAATCAGGCAAGTCATATTCTGACTAGAATTGAGTATGACCACATCAGGCTACACTTAAAGACTTAAAAACCAACAACTAAATGAAGTGTTTCAACTTGCATGCCATACAATACGTACCTCAATATTTACCATCAAAAGGCATGTGACATTCCATTTTATAACATCCAGGAGGATATTTTCACTAAGTTGCATTAATGTAATATTGCCAGTGTGCAAATAAACAGCAAAGATTCATTTTAAATCAGGGAGAATACGACAAAATCTTGCATTTTGAAAAAATCCTATCATTATGTTAATTACTCCAGTTTTACACAACTCATTCAGCTTAGTATGTCAACTCACTGTAATTTCAAATAAACTTTATTTTTACATAAACTGAGTCGGAATTGATCACACATACAATAAAAAAAAATCTCTAAATGACAGAAATAGCCTGTCTCCAACCTTCAAGCTACCATCTTTACACAACTTATTTGAACAAATACTCGCTGTACAATACAGTATAACAATGTGCCTTCAGAATACAGTGGTTGCTTTCATTGTTTCTTTCTAAATGTCCCAATTACAGTGCATTAATAAATGTATACACATTTCAGTTTTAGAGGAATGCATTGTACAGATAAAAAAAGAGAGTCTGCAGAAAAAAAGAAGAAAAAAAAAACAGAACAACAGCTACAGTACACAATTTCCTTGAGGAATCTTTTGATTAAGAGGAAGAAAAAAAACAGGCATCTTAAGGCTTATGTTGAATTAGATGGACCTTCGTCAGGAAGTATAAAGGTCTGCAGAGTAAATACTGCTATGTCATACTGCCCTTTTATATTTCAACTGAACAAAACACTGATATTTATAACCGTCATCCAAGAAAGTCTATTCTTACTATCAAAACAAGTCGAGAGGAAAGACGAGAAAAGAAAGAAGCGGGAAGCTGTTCGCCTCCAGTTCCGTTCTGTCCGTTTGAAGATGAATTCTAAGAGGACTTCCGATACACATAAAACCTTTTTGAAATATTTGCATCCTTCAGACTGTCTCAGCAACTCATTCTGGAATGTACAATGTTGATGGGTCAGCGTCTGTGACTGCCTGCATATGATAGTAGTCGGCATGTCTTCATTAATGGGCGTCTACACCTGCGTGCCTCGTGCGAGGGCAGCAGGGTTCCTGAGAGGCCTGCCAGTGTAAGGTAGCAGGTGGTGCAGAGCTGAATGCTGGCGGTGGAGGTGAGGGGGGGAAAGGAGATCTTCCCCCTATAACTTTCAGTTCTCCTCAATGAGAGTGATATCTAGTTCAGTACAATCCCTTTCAAACACGCTAGTTTGTCCTCCGTCACGCTCTTCAGGGTCCTCCTCCTCTCTCTCCTCCTCCTCGTCACTTTCACTTAACGGCCCAATACTTGTCCTACCCAGGCCTTCAGCTGGTGAACATGAGCCTCTGAAGTCTCCAAAAAAAGGCTCAAGGCCCATACAGACATCACCCCCACAGGCCAATCTACCACGTTCCATATAACTAAGAGGGTCTGTGCTTCGAGTCTGAAAATGAAGGGATAAATAACAATGTTACTTTAGTTTAGTGACAGCAAAACATAGTTGTAAATTCTAAGATTGCCCCCGCTACCTTTTGGGATACAATCACATATTTTTAAGAGTCTCCCACCCCTATAAACTACTATAGCTAGCTAGCACCCACTTTTTAATAAAGATTACTAGGCATATGTTACAGCACCTAATTAATATTCATAAGCCAAGCTGATAAGGGTTATAATGTTTTGAAACAAAACAGTTTGTCAGTTGAAGTTGATTCTGTAAGGTCGGAATTAAGAGCATGTGAACAGGAGTTGAATCAAATAAAATCAGAAAATCAAAACTCAGCAAATCTGTATCAATACCCAGCCCTAGTTTACACGCTATTTGATGTCACACTTTGTAATGTCTCCTTTTGTATGTACAGTCGACTGCCTCCTTTTCCTCCTCAGAAAAAACATTCCTGTCAGACGTGCCATTTCAAAATCAGATATTTTTAGTAACAGTAGCTGTAGTAACTGTAAGGAATAGCTAACGCATACCTGTGTCATTTTGGCGAAGTCTAGCACAGGCCGTGCGCATGGTCTGTCCGGGTCCCTGCGGCGCTTTAGGCCAGGTTTGAGCAGGAGAAGGTCGCAGGGCTGAGAATGGCACCGTGGAAGTTGAGGAGGAAGAGCACGGCGCACCGAAGACGGAGTGCTGCAGGCGGATGAGGGCGAGGCCGGCACCGCCGGAGGGTGAGACGTGATTTGTGGGGGCACCGGAGGTGGCGGCAGGAACTGGGCGGCAGCTTCTCGGATGAGGACAGGAGAGAGGGAAAAGCGCCTCTGTGGCGGAGGCGGTGGGTGGAGCGGCGAGGGAGAGGAGGAGCATGAGGATGGCGAGGGGAAGAAGCAGCAGCAGGCGCCGCCTCCGGCACCGTCACTCGGGTCCCAGGGGAAAGTCCACGGCAGTGGGGAATCTGGGGAGAGGGCCAGGCTGAAAAAGGTGGGGCTGGAAGAAGAATGCAGCGAGGAGTTTAACGAGGAGCTGGGGGCACGCAGTGGACATGGCCCCCCCGCGCCCCCTCCACTGTGGCATCGCCGGTTCACTGGTGTCCAGACCTTGGAGGCGCTTGGCCGCCAGGTGTACCGGCAGCGTGAAAGGTCCTCTGGTACAGACAGCGAACGACAGTGGCGTTTGGGGGTGGCGGGGAGGGGAGGCCCGGGAAAAGACAGGTCCGTCACAGAGGTACTAGGGGCAAGCGGACGGTTCAGGGCATCCCCCTCCGGCAGGTGGCTTTCTGGAGGACCCAGGGGCACGGGGCCGGGGGGGAAGCTGGAGCTGAGCACCCCCTGCAGGCTGGCCTTCGAAGGAGGGCAGAGCTGCCAGTAACTGCTCTCTGAAAGAGATCAGAAATGGATGTATGAGTAAATACTCTTCTGCATATATATCAGTAATCCCCCTTATAAATGTTTGAACACTTTTACTTGTCTTAACTCTTTCCCTGCCAAACATGGAATTTTCCGTTATTCGTGAGAAAAGCTTCCCTGCCAAAAACTGAATTTTCCAGGTTTCTGTGTTTTTACTGTTAGACGCTAGGGGGCGCTATTATGCATCTTCTGAATGAGTACTGAATCTCCTGATCAAAACACATGCGAGTAAGTTGGAGTAAAACAAGCGATCGTATGTAAGCAGATGCATATGAAAAATAACGTGATCATCAACATTACACATTAAACCCTAAACCTAGCGCTGACAACTTTTTTTTTTTTTTTTAAACGCGGCAGGAAAGAGTTAAAAAGCAAATTTCTACTAAGTAGCTAAATGGTACTACACATCTATATAGGGCTTTAATCAACCAAAGAAAATCTTGGGTCGACTGAAGTCCTGAAATTTTCGACTAAAAATGACATTAGGAAAAAAAACTTTAAATTGGTAGCCTTGTTGTCTGCCTAAATGAATTATAAATAAACATAAAAAACTAGTAGGCTATTTGCAGTATATTAAATAGTTTTTGACCTGATTATTTTGCACTGAAATGAGTCTGACACACGAGTCTGTCGGCTCTGACAGTATTGCATCACGTGCACCTGCGCAATATCATAGCCTATGATTTCCCAAAATACAGCCATGGTCAAAATTGTTGGCAACCCTGGTAAATATGATCAAATACGGCTGTAAAAATAAATCTGCATTGTTTATCCTTTTGATTTTTGATTAAAAAATTCACAAAAATCTAACCTTTCTTTGAAGTAAAAGAATTGAAAATGGGGTTGGGTAAATCACATTATGAAATAAATGCTTTTCTCCAAAACACGTTGGCCACAATTGTTGGCACCCTTTTATTAAATACTTTTTGCAACCTCCTTTTCCCAAGATAACAGCTCTGAGTCTTCTCCTATAATGCCTGATGAGTTTGGAGAACACCTGACAAGAGATCAGACACTATTCCTCAAAACAGAATCTCTCCAGACCCTTCAGATTCCCAGATCCATGTTGGTGCTTCTTCTCTTCAGTTCACCCCACTCATTCTCTATAGGGTTCGGGTCAGGGGACCATGGCAGAAGCTTCATTTTGTGCTCCGTGACACATGTTTGTGTTGATTTTGATGTTTGTTTTAGATCGTTGTCCTGATGGAAGATCCAACCATGGCCCATTATAAGATTTCTAGCAGCGGCCATCAGGTTTGGATTTTTTATCTGTTGGTATTTGCTAGACTCCATTATACCATGTGTCTGAACAATATGTCCAGGACCTCCAGCAAAAAAAATAGGCCCTCAACATTAAAGATCCAGCTGTATTTTTAGCCGTTGGCATGGGGTACTTTTTATCCTTCTGGTGGATTTGCTGCCAAAAAGCTATTTTTATAGTTTCATCTGACCACAGAACCAGCCCCTTTTGAATTTCCAGTCGTGTCTGACCACTGAATATGCAGGAGTTTGTTTCTGGATGAGGAGGATTTTTCTTGAATTCCTCCCAAACAACATGTGGTGATGTAGGGGTTGTTTGATTTTTTCTTTCTGACCCAAGACTCAACTAATCTCTGCGAGTCTCCATCTGTGATCCTTGGAGAGTCTTTGTCCACTCAAACCCCTCCTGCTCACCGTGCATTGGGACGAAATAGATACATGTCCTCTTCCAGGAAGATTCATAACATCTTTAGCTGATTGAAACTTCTTAATTATTGCCCTGATGGCGGAAATGAGTGTTCAATGCTTTCCCTATTTTCCTACAGCCACTTTCTATTTTGTGAAGCTCAACAATCTTTTGCTGCACATCAGAACTATATTCTGTGGTTTTACTCATGATGAATGATTAAGAGAATCTGGCCTTTGTGCTTCCTTATATTTTTACTTCTGTGAAACAAGACACCATAGCTGGACAATTTCATGTTCCTTGTCACCCTGGTGTCCTAAAAAAATTTAATATTAATGGGAATATACTTCAGAGATATTTTACTCATAAAAAAAATTATAGGGGTGCCAACTGCCAACAATTGTGGCCAACATGTTTTGGAGAAAAGCATGTATTTCATAATGTGATTTAACCAAGACTTTCGATTCTTTTACTTCAATGAAAGTAATTTTTGTGAATTTTTTTAATAAAATATCAAAAGGATGAACAATGCAGATTTATTTTTTACAGCCATATTTGATCATATTTACCAGGAGTGCCAACATTTTGACCATGACTGTATAGTACTATGTTGTCAACTAGTGATATCATCACAAGAACTTTTGAGGAATATGCAACATCATTTAGACAATTGTTTTTGTCATATGTATTATAATAACTGACAGACACTATCATTTCAGCCGCTTTGTGCAGCTCGAACATAAGAGCTCTGCTCAGCTTCGCGGCTGAGACACAAAGACTATTAAACTTAAAGCTTTACTCTTAAACACAAAAGGCACATACACTTTAACAAAAAAGGAATATTTATTAAGCAAGCCAGATCAAGAGCAGAAACGAAATAAAGTGCATAACTGAAAAAATAAAGCATAGGCTCAAAACTAATACAAACAGTGGGAACAGCGCATCTCGCATTAGGCTACAAATAAACAATAAAATAATAAATAAGGATGCACCGAATATTTGGCCACGAAAATTTTCGACCGAAAATGGCCCAAAAGTGCATTTTCGGTTTTCGGCCGAAAGACTTCACCGAAACAATACGGCCGAAATGTTGTGATGACGCAAACTGAAACCGCGACCTGCACGCTTGTCTTAACGGTCTAAACAAGCAACATGTCTAAGGTGTGGACGTATGTGGTTCATCTCACATCTGATGACGCATCTATGGGTTTTAACTTGAAAATAATGCTTTGTTTATGTTTCTGTTGATGGATACACATGCTGGCTCCTCAGTGATACACTACAACAACAGCTATCATAAAAGAAACATGTGGGCAAAACGGTCTCTCTTTGTAAACTTTGTTCAATGCATGCGAGTGCTGCCGTATGTTTGAATATGACCAGTCGCTTCCTCCGTCATCATTACCGGGTGCAGAGCCAGAAGACTTGAATGAGAACTCACGCGCTGTGAGAAGATTTGTCTCTGTGCACTCATCCGAAAGCGCTACTCGTTTCCCAGCGCGCAAATACTGAGTTCTCTTTCAAATCTTGCGCTTAAACAGACAAATTCACACAAAAAGTCAACATGTCCATCTTGATGAGTATCCTTGCATACATAGTCTGTATATGCCTTAAGTGAACTTTATACAGTGAGAAAGACGACGCATTTCGGTGCATTAGGTCTTAAAGGGGCAGTAGCCTTTACTGCGGTCTGTTTAATGTCAACAAAAGAAAAGGACATCACTCACTGCCCTTGATTGAATAGCTTTTGTAAGTTTAATAAGGATTAATCTTTAATTTAAACAGTTAAATATGCAGTTATTTTATGTTTGATTACTTTATTAAATTGCTGTACCCTTCCGCAGGCCAGTAGGCCTGTACATTATTATTTAATGTACACATGAGTGAGGTCAAGTTAAAAAAATGTAATTAGAATTTTATTTTATACTGTACATTGTTGCAATGTGCTAAATAAATATTTGCATAATTTGTAATTGATTTATTATTTGAAAATTTTAATATTAATTTATGCACTTGCAATGCCTTGATTTTTAGTAAAGTTACACAGTCATAGCCATAAATGCAATGGTACTAATAATTGGCATAATTTCTTTCAGTTTTCGCTTTCGGCCTTGGTTTCCTCTTTTCCGATTTTCGGTTTCGGCCAAGAATTTTGATTTCGGTGCATCCCTAATAATAAAGTGCCCAAATACAATAAATAATACTAGAAATAAATTTGCTTCCACACTGCCGATGTCTTTGTTGACATGGAAGAAGAGGACTGACAAGGAAAACCCTCTCACAATTAAATAAATAATGTAACACTTTACAATAAGGTTGTATTAGTTAATGCATTAGTTAACATGAACTAATAATGAACTGCACTTATAAAGCAATTATTGTTAATGTTAATTTCAACATTTACATTAATAAAATCTTGTTAACATTAGTTAATGCACTGTGAACTAACATGAACAGCTGTATTTTATTAACTAACGTTAACAAAGATGAACTAAAGCTGAACAGAGATGTTGCTCATGGTTAGTTCATGTTAACTAATGCGTTAACTAATGTTAACTAAAACAACCTTATTGTAAAGTGTTACCATAAATAATATACAGCAAAGTAGCCTACTTCAATCTGTCTCTCTTCTCCAGTGGGTTGGGCTAATCCAAAAGAATTGAAAAAAGGGGGTGTTCTGAAGACAGACTGTTACCTGTGAAACAGGGGTGCTCTGAAAACACCCACATTAGCAATTAGTGCTTTCCAGCTGATGAAATGAATGCGGCAGAACTGATGAAATGAACGTGGCGAAACTGATAAAATGAACGCGGCAAAAAATCGACCAATCTGATTTTTGGTTCAAAAGGGGCTGGTTCTGTGGTCAGATGAAAATATAAAAAGAGCTTTTTGGCAGCAAATCCACCAGAAGGATAAAAAATACCCCATGCCAACGGCTAAAAATACAGCTGGAACTTTAATGTTGAGGGCCTATTTTTTTCCTGGAGGTCCTGAACATCTTGTTCAAACACATGGTATAATGGTTTCTAGCAAATACCAGCAGAAAAAAAATCCAAACCTGATGTCCTCTACTATTTTCACTGTTATACACTAGGGGGCGGTATTACAGGGTGTAACTATTCCGCATCTTCTGAATGAGTACTGAATCTCCTGATCAAAACAGAAGAAAAAAAACAAGCGATCCTATGTAAGCAGATGCTTATGTAAAATATTGTGATTATCAACATTAAACAGCATATACATTGTTCTGAAATGTCGACCCAGAACGAGCTATAGGAATGTGCAAGCATTAGAGCTGTTGATAGACTCAATCTTTTTTTAAATGCTAGCAGGGAAAGAGTTAATATATTTTAAAATGTAATTTATTCCTGTAGTGTCAAAGCTGTATTTTCAGCATCATTACTCCAGTCTTCAGTGTCACATGATCCTTCAGAAATCATTCTAATATACCAATTTGCTGCTCAAGAAACATTTCTTATAATTATCAATGTTGAAATATCAATGTTTATGTTATAAAATGCTTAAAACATTTGTGGAAACTAAAACTTTTTTTTCAGGATACTTAGAAAATTCAAAAGAACAGTATTTATTTGAAATAGCAATCTTTTGTAACAATATAAAAGTCTTGACTGTCAATTTTGATCAATTTAAGCGAAGGCTGATTAAAAGTAATAATGTTTTTATGTTATATAACAAAAAATGACCCAAATATTTTTATGCTGTAATTACAAAGTTCACCTTACATTTCTGCAAGCTTTTCTTTAGAAAACCAATGAATGTTATACTTACGGGTTTTATTTATGTTTCTTACGTTCACTTAAAACTCTTGAATAACCAAGAAACTCTGCACTTCAAATTATAGAGCTATTTAAAGTGATAGATCAATGCTCCAGATACTCAAGAGAGGTCAGATAAGTCAGATAAGTTACATACCAGGCATCAATCCATCTGTGGGCCGGCTGGTTTCGGGGCTCTGACGATGAAGTAGAGACTGAAAAAAAAAATGAAAAAAAGATGAATCTTGGCAGAGCCTACACATCTTAAATGTTAATTAAATCATATTGTGCTGAGTTCTAAAACACAAGCTTTACCAGTTTGCTGTCCAGTGGTCGTTGTTGATGCTGGGACAACGTTGTTGATTAACATTTAGCGAAACCATGGCATGGCAAATTGGAGGAGGAAGGAAAGGTGGGGAAAGAGGCTGATGTGCACTAGATTAAACTGAAGCACTGTCCACCAAACATCCAGCACACGCTGCTCGCTTGGTCTCACTCAGGAACCATGATAACGTCTTCACCTGGGACACAGAAGTCAAATAAATAATTAGATATTAAAACAGATGTATTATTTTGCTTATGATAAAAAAAACAATATTATTCACGTTTATTTTGTTAAAAACATTCATATTTTATTCTTCACGATCATTTACTCTTACCCTTTAAAATTATTTGGCTTCAGATGCTTTTAACTTACTATATGTTGTCATGAACAGGAAAATGTGATTCCTCATGATTATGACCAAAGTCCCTATCAAGGAAAGTCTGTTCACTTGGCAGCTACAGGTCCTTCTCAAAAAATTAGCATATTGTGATAAAAGTTAATAATTTTCCATAATGTAATGATAAAAATTAAACTTTCATATATTTTAGATTCATTGCACACCAACTGAAATATTTCAGGTCTTTTCTTGTTTTAATACTGATGATTTTGGCATACAGCTCATGAAAACCCCAAATTCCTATCTCAAAAAATTAGCATATCGTGAAAAGGTTCTCTGAACGAGCTATTAACCTAATCATCTGAATCAACTAATTAACTCTAAACACCTGCAAAAGATTCCTGAGGCATTTAAAAACTCCCAGCCTGGTTCATTACTCAAAACCGCAATCATAGGTAAGACTGCCGACCTGACTGCTGTTCAGAAGGCCTTCATTGACACCCTCAAGCGAGAGGGTAAGACACAGAAAGACATTTTTGAATGAATAGGCTGTTCCCAGAGTGCTGTATCAAGGCACCTCAGTGGGAAGTCTGTGGGAAGGAAAAAGTGTGGCAAAAACACTGCACAACGAGAAGAGATGACCGGACCCAATTCCAGACCTAGGGGGTGCTGCGGGAGCAGTGGACTGAGTCTGGAGTAAAAACATCCAGAGCCACCGTAAACAGGCGTGTGCAGAAAATGGGCTACAGGTGCCGCATTCCCCAGGTCAAGCCACTTTTGAACCAGAAATAGCGGCAGAAGCGCCTGACCTGGGCTACAGAGAAGCAGCACTGGACTATCGCTCAAATTTTGCATGTCATTCGGAAATCAAGGTGCCAGAGTCTGGAGGAAGACTGGGGAGAAGGAAATGCCAAAATGCCTGAAGTCCAGTGTCAAGTACCCACAGTCAGTGATGGTCTGGGGTGCCATGTCAGCTGCTGGTGTTGGTCCACTGTGTTTTATTAAGGGCAGGGTCAATGCAGCTAGCTATCAGGAGATTTTGGAGCACTTCATGCTTCCATTTGTTGAAAAGCTTTATGGAGATGAATATTTTGTTTTTCAGCACGACCTGGCACCTGCTCACAGTGCCAAAACCACTGGTAAATGGTTTACTGACCATGGTATTACTGTGCTCAATTGGCCTGCCAACTCTCCTGACCTGAACCCCATAGAGAATCTGTGGGATATTGTGAAGAGAAAGTTGAGAGACGCAAGACCCAACACTCTGGATGAGCTTAAGGCCGCTATCGAAGCATCCTGGGCCTCCATAACACCTCAGCAGTGCCACAGGCTGATTGCCTCCATGCCACACCACATTGAAGCAGTCATTTCTGCAAAACGATTCCCGACCAAGTATTGAGTGCATAACTGAACATAAGTATTTGAAGGTTGACTTTTTTAGTATTTGGGGTTTTCATGAGCTGTATGCCAAAATCATCAGTATTAAAACAATAAAAGACCTGAAATATTTCAGTTGGTGTGCAATGAATCTAAAATATATGACATTTTAATTTTATCATTACATTATGGAAAATAATGAACTTTTATCACAATATGCTAATTTTTTGAGAAGGACCTGTATATTGGTAACGCCTCAAGGCAGCTATTTCAGGCATATAAGACCAAGTCCTATCTATTTGAATGGGGGAATCCTTGAATCTCAAAAACTGCTTACCGAACTCACAATTAAATAACATATTTAACATCAGCAACAAAATCTGACATAAATGTTGTTTCTTATGCTCATAGCATTAAAAAATCTTATTTTTTTTAGGCTAAGCAAGCCAATGAGCATTTGCAGTGCTAAGCACGAGTCTTAGGTTTCTGTGGGAACCGGAGCTTCTAATGACAGCTGCAGTGACGCAGCGACTTTACCAATCAGTGATCGGCTCATTTACTTTAGAAGGCGGGACTATTCCACCATATTGCACATTGCAGTTTCACCCATTCATAAGTAATAGGATTGAACCATCTTTCTATGTCTATAGTCTTTGTTATGACCCCTTTAAATAAATTTATCTGAACGCTAAATGACGTTTTGTTGTTCTAAATTCAGGACAATTAAGGATGTGCCGTGAACTTGACAACCACCCCACTGCGATGGTAGAGCGCCACAATTTGTTTTGTATGCGAATGCTGTTTTAAGTTAATATTACGACACGAGTGAAGCACAAAGTTTTGTTTACAAAAAAAGATGTTTTGAAAAAAAATTAAATGTTTCATTGCAGCAATTGGAAAAATTTGTATTCGAGCCAAATGAGAAAGGTACACAAGCCCACAAATGTATTCTGGCTTTGTATTCTGTTTTGCGATCTGGTTGCCCCATTTTCCACAAATGTAACAATATTCCATTTCACTTTTCGTAAATCTTCGCTCAAGTGATTATAATATAAATGTTTCATTCATTCAATTTTAATAACTATATTGCAATCCTTTACCGAGGTAAAGTAAATGCTGTAGAAGATATTTTACTAATTGCAAATTCTATTTAACACAGTTTGTGCTTGTTATTAGACTTGGTAAGGCACGTCAAATTTATTTGTATAGCACACTTCACACACGTCAAAGACATCAAGATATTAGACTACTTCCAGTGAAATTCTGAGGTGCACATTCAATGGGCACTTTACTATTCCATGAGGGGATTTATGAATGGCAGTGCAGTGACGCAACTGCTGGTAGGTCACGTGACAGTTAAAGGGGTACTTCAGCACTGGGAAGATGAATCTGTATTTAAACTGGGTCATTAATGTAGTAGAAATGTGAAATTACTTTTGAATTTGGTGCCTTCTAGAATGAGAAAACACAGAAAATGTATTTTTGTCTCATGGGGATGAAAGACAATAACTCCCAGAATGCACTGCTTCGCTGACCTACGAGGCCACTTTAGGCACGGCTACTGGATTACTGGATCACTAGCCCACCGCGTTCATTTTCATAAAATCAGTTCAGTTAGAGACACCACAATTAAAAACTGAACGTGTCTGTTCGATATAATGTGAGTGAGCCGATTGAGCGTCACGGCACAAACGCAGCAGGAGTCAGAGCTCATCATTCATCACATTGGCTGAGGTAATCGCGGGATTCACGGCTGCGGCTGCATTCACAGCGTGTGATCAGTCTGGCGCGTGTTCAGTTCATGTCTTTGGAAGCTTAACTTTCATAGGAATTCATTTGAAAAGTTGAAACACTCACTTTGCTCTCCACCGCTCCGTTTACATGAATCTCCGCAGCTGCCCGAGCCGAGTGCTGTGAGTGCGATGTTGAAAACATGCAGAAATGGCGCCTACTGCTGGCTGTAGTCTTTAGCCTCTGGCCAAAAAATCCTATTTTCCTATTTTATTTTTTCCAGAAATAAAATACATAATTCTCTCGTATCAGGGTGATATGAGGGGAGAAAGTACGATAATTAAAATATACTCCCGGGTTTCTACTGATGCAAAGCTTAATACTAATTGCTGAATTAACCCTTTAAAAGCATGGCAGATGTATTACTTCCGAATTTCATTCATACTAATCAAATTCATACTATATAGAATGTACTTTTTAACAGTAAGTTCAAAAGCGATTTGACTCAGTATGCGATTTCAGATACAGTGATGGTCGCTGTCCTGCTCGTGTCCCACATCCCTCTCAAAGCATAGAGCAGCAAATATATATCTTTGTGGGCATATACAAATGTTTTTTATTGTAATACTTAACTTTCTGATATTATTTCAGTTACCAATATTTACTCATATTGATTTAAATGTTTTGCAAGCTGCAGTGTGTTGTTTCACTGACGGAAGTGCGGAAATAAACGTGCACATTTGTTACAAAACAGATGTTTGAGCCTCATTTATTTTTATTTCAAAATTTATTTAATTTAGGTCAATATACACTGCTGGTAGTTGGTCCATTACCACCAACCGTGGTGGTAAAAAAAAACTGCCACCGTTACAGCCCTAAGGACAATACAAAATGGTGGAACATGAAAACATTTAAACAAGATAGTAAATGTTCCACAATAGCTGGGTCTAAAGCCAGTCTCTCGAGCTACTTAGCAGCTGAAAGTGTAAAGAACATTACAATTAGAAAAACTACCAAGTATTCCTGGTCTACTCTGAAAGAAAATGCTTTTGTGTCCATTTCGTGTCCCATTCAAAAATGTGCAGTCTACAGTAGTAAAACTTTGTCATGTTTGCAAGGAAGAGTATAAATCCTTGATAAGAGCCCTTCCTGTGTAACTAAACTTTGCAAAAGGACACACAGAAACCTTTTTTTAGGTCTTTCCCTGGTTAAATATTTTTAAAAGGCTGTGCCAACAGCAAAAGACGCTAAATGGAAAAATCAAACAACACTAGCCATCTCCTTTCTGAAAAATCATTAAACACACCATGAGTTCGGAATAAATGCAAAAACTAGAATTTCACCTTCATTACTTTCATAGTACAAACAGTCCTCTTTATGAAGCAGATATGAGCTGTCTTCATTAACTATGCATTGCCAACAGTGCACATATACAATTCCCTTTGATTAATAAGTTCTTAATACTAAATGGCTGACATCACACTTTTACACTGAAACAAACCAAAATGTAACCAAACAACACAGGAAAATATGCTCGCAAAAGAAATTATACCAAAAATGGATTTTTCTCTTCAGATTTCTATAAATTGGAATACTGGCTTTATAGGGCATTCATTAATGGCAGCCATGCTAATGTGTGTGAGACACTTAAAGGAACAGAATATGACCAAATTTGGATCATTATTTGAATATTCTTGTGCTAAACTCAAGTTCTATTTCTCCCTTGAAGTATTGTCAGATTATATTTTAATAAAACAAAAATGATTGAAGTTCTTGCGTTCCAAATGCCGCTAAGGACTGTAACCCTGCAGGGCAGGCCCAGTCTGCTAGTGGTCTCCCATTACAGCACACATGAATAGGGGCTTCTTGGTGACAGGTGTCTGGGAAAGCTGCACAGTCAAGGAACCGGCTGTTCCTCTGGCCTGATGCCACTGTGGGAACTCCTACGAACACATCCTTCCCTGTCTGTGCTCACTGGCACACGAAGCATTAAAAACACAAATCGTCCAACATGACTGTATTGATGTACAGATACTAGTGCATGTTATTACTAGGTAATGGCTGAGTAAAAAAAAAACACAGATTTCTTGGTTTCAAACGATTCTCATTTTTATGAACCCATATGCACCATATCACACATTCATAATATATATATTTTTACTGTTCTTCAGTATTTAATGTATGTTTGAATAAATCCATCAAGTTTTTATGACAGCCACTATTTAAATGCTTATATTTCAAAAAACTAATTTGAGTAGAAACATAATTATGTAATTATAAAGTTAGTATTATGACTATTATAATTTTTTGTTATATACATAATTTTAAATTATGTGTGTAATTTAAATGTTGATATACAAATAAGTTAATATTAACCTTCAATAGTCTATAGGCCTTATTCAGAGCAGCGCCATGACAGGTATGAAAGCGAGGCTGTGAGGAATAGACTTACCGTGTTTTCAATGGCATCCATCCGCTGTAAAAAGCTGTATAAAGCTCATAAATCACTTATTTTCCACAGCTCATGTTATCTGGAGTTTTTTGTCTACTAAAACTTCTTGGAAAGATATTTTTGCAGTGTTTCATCAGCAGAACAATCCAAAAACGCATTAAATAACAGTACAACCCACTGAAGAGATGTGCATCTATCCCTCACAGCCTCTCTTTCATTCTCGTTAAAAAGCTAAGATGCCGCTGCTGTGAATAAGGCCTATAATGTAGTACAAACAGTCAGTAGTAAATAGTTTACCACATTAGTTTTTTTTTTTCTTGAGAGAATTTGCCATGTACTGTATCTGATAGCTCTGGGGAAAAAATTAAGAGACCATTAAACATTGAGAAATCAATGTTAAGTGGTCTCTTAATTTTTTCCAGAGCTGTATATCGAACTGAAAGCTTGTGAATCGAAATCGTATCGTGAAATTTGTGTCAATACCAAATTCTATTAATAATAATACATTTTATTTATAAAGCACTTTACATTTTAAAGAAAATCTCAAAGTGCTAATAGGTCCTTATATAGGTTATTTTATAATACGTTGTTTAACTGGGGTCAGGGGCCGCAAGGGAGTGCTCGGGAAGTCTGTGGGGGGGGGGTGTAAACAAAAACAGAGTAAATAAATGAAGAAACGTCGCTAGAAGTGACGTATCATGGTGATCACGAGTATAGTCGGGTTCGGTTCTGCCGTTGCCTTGGTAACGCGCAGAGCGGTCGCGGCTGATGGAGGGGGGAGGGGGAGCCTGCCTGTCATCTCCATTATAAGCACATTAAGCGTGACATGTAGCACAACATATCCTTCGTCTACGCTTCAATTCATTTGCAGAAATAAAAAATGTGTGTATATATGAATGTACACATTTCAATATCGAACCACCATTAACAAAATAGAATAAAATCGCGCTGAAGGTCGGGGTAGGCCACTGGGTTACATTACTGAAGCGTGAGGTTTGCACGGGGCATTAGCCAAGTTTTGCCATTCTGAGCATGCATACACATTAAGAGTATATTGATTTTTGCACGCCAAAGGCAAGCGAATGAATCGAGACTATAAATAAGCATTGGTCGACATTAGGAAACAGAAAGCGGTTTCATATCGCGTGCACCGGTGGTACTCTATTTGCAGTTTGCTTAATTTTGCAGCTTACGCTGGCGTATAACACATTAAAACCCCTAAATCTAATTCTATATTTCGCATTTTATAAAACGCCATTCATTTCATGATGATTAAAAATAACAGGCTAGATGTCAAGCCAATCAGGAACAGCCGAGCCGGGCTATAGCTAACGCGGAGCTGTAAACAGGCCTATTAAAGAAATAAAGGTTTAGAATGTCTTTCCGTTAAATATGGTACGTTCTGTTCGCCAATTTGCACAAGCAAATTACTGCATTCCTGCCATGTGCTGCAGATTTGTTTACACGCGTTTATGAAATGCAATTCTGTCCCACGAGCCGATTTCTAGCTGTTAAGCCATGCACAATGAGCCCGACTGCAGCAAAACTACATATTATATGAGGAATACAACATTTAAACGAGGATGCACTGATGATTTTCGACGATAATGGCTTACCTTGAGTCAACCGAGAGTGGTCGATAAAACCCCAGGCCTTGTATGTTGCTCGCAACCGAGAGATTCAGCCGATTCGGTACAACAAGCTAAAGCTGGTCGGCTTGCTGTCTAATACACTGTGCCCCCTTTGGCCTGGAAATATATCTGTATACAATTCTCGACTGCTCGGTTTAACAAAAACATATCGTTAAAATAACATGCAGGGTCATAAGCGAAGACCGATAGATGATTTAAAGGATCGTGTAAAATTGTGGATTGGTCTGCATTTGCACGCTTGGTCGACACAGACTGCCTTCTCAACGTCGCCCACTAGGGAAAAATAAGTGCGTCCCTTCTATGGAGGAATTTGTAAATAACATTCAGGGCATACGGTCTCGGGTTCATCTTACAACTGCTTTAAGACAAACGCCTGCATGGAGCTGTATGAGGAATAGCAAATATTATTAGATGAATAAATGGACGATATAGGTGCCAAACAATACAGACTCGACTCTCTTTGGACTGAGCCGGACCTGAGAATAATACGACACTCAGAATCATGGGAATTGTAGTGAACTCTACAAAAGGGACTTTAATTATTTGTGAATAATCCCAGTCTAATTTAAGGTTTATTTTCAGGAAATATAGGCAATGCATTATCCTGAAAATAAACTCTTAAATTAAATCAGATTATTCACAAGATAAAATGGCAAACAATTGTTGGCTTAAGATAGTCACCTGAAGTGTTCAACTAACTTCTCTACATTCTAACAACTTAGTGCTAACATATCCACTCAAAATGGCATTGCTCATGTAATTATTTTTTGGCCTAATAAAAAGGTGCAGTTATTTGAGAAAAGATACTTTGAGGTGAAATTAAGCGGCCGATTACTCAACACCATTTTTTACTAAAAACATACAAATCCTGAAACGCAAACTTTTAAAACGCAGGTTTCTGAGTGCAAGTTTTTGAAAGCAATACTGTTCTAGTCTCGGCGTAAACTACAAAAACACAAATTTGTGAAAACGGTGTTATTTGCAGGCACATCACATGTTCAGCCTAGGTGTGAAGTGTCCTTTACAAATTGACCACCAACTACTGGCCTGGCAGCATAAGTTTTAGGCAGTCTCGCAGATACGCGTGAATGGGGATAGTTTTGACAATGGTGTCGTTTGTAGTTTTAAGTTCACCGTTGTCACAAACAATAAACATTCCCTTAAATAGATAAAAGCATAACTACTATTCTAACAAAGGGGTATAATTACACTTCCAAAAAAAGAGAAAATTGTGCAGAAGAACTATTAAAGGATAGTTCGCCCAAATGAAAACTCTGTCATTTAGTCACCCTCCCAAAGTTGTTCCAAACCTGAATACATTGTTTTGCTTTAAACAAAGTCCGATATTTGGAAGAATGCTTGTAACAAAGCAGATCTCGCTTGGACTAGCTACCACAGTATTTTTTCCCCTACTATGGTAGTGAATGGGACTGAGAGCTTCGTTACAAATTCTTTCAGATCTTTCTTTGTGAACAGCGAAACAAAGAACTATACAGGTTTGGAACGATTTGAGGGTGAGTAAATGACAGTTCTCATTTTTGGGTAAACTATCCCTTTAAAATGGTCTGTAGAAAGTGTAGCAAACTAGTTAGTGACACATGCAGAGACCGCTATTGCCAGTCCACATCTTTATTAGTTTTGCTTTTTCATTCATAGGAGGTCCACACAAAAATAAAATAAATAAAAATTCTAAACTTCCTGTTTTTAGAAAAACAGTGACGTGACAAACAGGAGGGAACTGTGTTAAGAACAAAATGAACCTGTGATTTGAAGGACGAGAAAAAAATTAATTGAAATCAGAAAGTGAGGAACAAAGTAGCAATAACAGGTACTTGGAAGTGTACAACATTTAAACATTCATCTAAAGAGGATGCCTTGATTACAAAATACATTGTGCACAACATACTGAACTAGGAGACGGTGATCCTAAAGTGTAATTCTAACATCTAACACTGCTGGTATAAGCTTTGCACCTGATCTGTGCAGACCATTCACATGATTTGACGAGACACTATGTAAATCTCCAGAAAGGCTCTTCATGCAGCAAAGGCGCCTGGTTTCGGTTGTGGTCAGTCTCGAGGAGAAAGCGCAACCATCCTAGGACGTTTTCCTGTGCTGTTAGGTGACTACTAAAGGTATAGCCCAATCCAAGCTGAGAAGTTTGGCTCTGGTGGCATGGGACTCCAATCTGCACAGAATAATCCAATTAGCACTGAAACCATCTGTACTTTACAAAAAAGACATTGGCTCTTTAAACAAATACTTTGACTTATTACATTTGCTGAGAGGTGCAGTGCATTAGACGCACTTATGCAAAATTGGACATTGAGTGTTCCACTTCAAATACAGACATTGACTAAATATTTAGATCTGACCTGAGAAGCATCAGCAGACAGCCAAGGACCTTCGGTTGAGAGCTCAGAAGGTTGGGAAATAATGGAGTCTACAGACATTTCCCACTTAGTGCCCTCCTTATCACTGGCTTCACAGAGCTCTGTATTCATCTTCTCAAGTAAGCTCTGCCTAGGAGTTAAAATTTGCAAATTAATAGAATCAGATAAAATAAAATTAAGATGTAACCTAGTGTTTGAAGACTCACAACTGATCAACAGGGTCTTGTCCTTCCATGTTTTTCTGGGAGGCAGATGGTGGGTCCCATGCATGAAGCGCTCGCCGCCAGAGCCGGACTTGCATATCCCAAGATCTGCGACTATATTTGCGGTATTTGTTTGGAGTGGAAGGATGGATCCCTGGGACACGCAGACGCCTGTACATTGGAACGACCATACCCAGAAAGCTTATTTACGGTTTAAACACAATCAGGAGAACTTCCAACTAAACAAATGGAAGTGAACAGTGCTCAACTTAAATTCTCACTTTGGAATCTGCTCCTCATAGTTCTGGTAGCCACAAGTATTCTTCCCATACTGAATCTGTTTTTGCCTGCGCTTCAAAACTGCCTCATTAGTCTCGAAATGTGACGGGTCAGCATTGTGGGGGCACCACTGTACCCCTGATGGTGACCTAGAAAATGAGTTTAATAATTTAATCAGCCAGATAAACAGAGACCAGTACTTATAAATTAGTATTAAAGTTGCTCTATTAAAAACTGCATATATATAAAAGTTACATATAAATATATTTTTACTTATTTTATACCAACTACACTAAGACAATTGCCAGACCTCTTGACCCCATCTACATCTTCTGTTCCAACAGCAACACTAGCTGTAGACATCTTCAGGATGCATCGCTCAAGGATGGAGGACCTGAAAAGCAAAGAAAAGGTTATATGCCACGCTTTAAAATAGTTGTATGAGACATTTAGAAGATAAAACAAAACACGCACGCACGCACGCACGCACACACACACACACACACACACACCTAAAAATGGCTTAATAACAGACCTGCGGGGCTTTTGAACAGCAGAAGTCTTTTCTCCATTATGTGAAGCTGACTGTGGGGTTTTAGAGCAGCTGGGAGGAGAGGGGAGTTCACCGTTCACAAAACAACATTAGTGTAGTCTGCGATTTGTAAAGCATAAGAGAACTTACCCATGCTGTTCCTCAAGCTACAGAGATATTTACCTGACAAGACTATCATACACTGTACTGCAGCCTGGAAGAAGCCAAGGTTCTGGGCTACATGGAAGAGAATGTGTTTTAGTCTTTAAGTCTTGGGCAACGTCTGTTGGCCACAAGTGAAGGGGCAGACCTCTAAAATACAAAACAGAAGATACAGCGTTCCTACACGCTACAGAAACACATGATTATATTTTAACATGAACAGGCAGAATTTTGACCACATACAACCGCGACTCAAAGGGGCTTTGAAGAAGGCTTTCTATGCGTGTTGTCATGATTTTGGCTACAGCCACACAACACGTAGCGTTTGACAAAGCTTTTTATCAGCGACAGGTGTACCGGGGGCGGGGCTGTACAAATGAGACAGGTAAGGCCAGTAATCATTAAAAAATTATCAGAATAAATTATTCATAATATTATAATGTAATAACACTTTCGTATGTAGGGAAATAATTGCGCTTTTATTATGAAAATGCCTACAGTTTCGGGTCGTTCCCAAGGATCAAATTATCAGTTTTCTCTGTTTAGAAACATACCTTAAAGACTTGATAAAAACAGCAACACATAACTATGGAAAATGTCCAGCTTTTTCGCAAAAAACAAAAACAAAAAAACAGTTCATTTAACCTTTGTAGCGGTATGTAACGTTAAGCTGTCACAATGGAATCGGCCTTTTAGTCTTTTCAGCAAAATGTAAACAGTAAAACAACTATGAAATACAAAACAATTCGTGAAAACAGGTGTAAACGTTAAACGTTAAAAAAAAATAATAAAACGTGTTTAGCCAACGGATATTGTAATGAATGTTTTTCTTTCATTTTTTTGTCAGTGACATACACTTTTGAAATAGCACAGAAGCACCAGTTTACGACAGCCCTGCTCTTTACGGCATCACGATAGCAAAATGGCGTCTGGCAGTGGGGTGAGAAATTTGCTAGCGTTACTTGTTTTGATTTCTTTCTTTGTTTAGAATTGCAACCTGTCCCCGTTCTTTTGACATAATCTATGCGGGAATTCGGGTCTTAAACTCATATCTTTACAAGTGCATAACGTTTTATACTGTAGTATAAGATCAAAACTATCGGTGGAAGATTAAAACTATCCGTGACACCAGAAGGTTTTGTTTTGTCATTACACTAACGAAAACATAGAGGTATTTTGATTATGAGAGGTTTCGTAATCTAACAGCTAATATTCGTCAACTATCAATATGGTCGTTTTTTTATTTATATTCGATCTTGTGCACAGTCTGTTCTATGCAGTTGAATGAATACAGCTGATGTGATTTCCTTGTTTAACATGTTCATAATATCTTCTGCTTGTTTTTATAGTCTAAGAATGATTTTCGTCGCAAATGGGACAAAGATGAATATGAACAGCTGGCCCAGAAACGAATCACAGAAGAGAGAGAGAAAAAAGATGGTAAGCAAATACAACGTTGTAACTTTTTTTTTTTTTTAATTCAGGTTTATTGGGACACTTTAAGTCATCTCAATGGCAAAACAATGTCCCAATAAACCCTAAATTCACCCTACATCATTTTCTTTCAAGATTTTGAAGTATAGGGTCAAATATACCCACATATTGGGATAGTCACTTTATGATTTAATCCAATTAAATAGTTAATGGCAGTATTTTTAATGTAATGCATTTTTTTCATTCTCCAGGCAAGCCTGTGCCCCCCGTCAAACGGGAGCTTCTCCGCCACAGAGATTATAAAGTGGATCTGGAGTCAAAACTGGGGAAGACTATTGTCATCACAAAGACCACACCACAGGCTGAGATGGGAGGGTGGGTATCTGCTGTAAAATTGACTGTAGTATGACAATGCCAGTTCATGAAAAAGTGATCACTGGCTATTTTTCCATCCAATGCATAAAATTGGAATGTTGCATGAAACATCTGCGAATAAAGCAGAGTTTCGATTCCATGTTATGAAGAGAACAAAACTGTCACTCTGTGCAAATGATCTGCAATTGGTGAAGCCATTTCTCAACGTTATGCACATCTTGGTGTTTCTGTGCAGCATTTTATGCTATATCCCAAAGTTGTATTTAAAATTCAAAAATAAGTTGATGTAAACTTAGCTAGTGCTGTGTTGATATATATTTTTTTAATTGGCTGGGGATTCTGTTGTTTCTGTTGCCCGCCCACTTTTTCAGCAGGGTTGGTTCTGGAAGTATTTTTTACATTCATTTTTCCCATAGGGATTTCAAAAAAGTGCAGTGCAGTGTGTGAATTTTAGCGATCTAGTGATGAGGTTGTGAATTGCACCATTTGAAGCAAATAGAGAAGCTATAGTGGCTGACACAGGACAAAGATGTTGTCTCTTGAGATTGACTAGCGCTCTGAAGAGAAGCTTGTCCGTTTAGGGCTACTGAAGGCGCAAAATGGTGACTTTATCGTAAAGGGAACCTATGTAGATAGAAATGGCTTATTCTAAGGTAATACAAATATAACGGTTCATTATTTAAGGTCTTTATACACCACTGTAAACATAGTTATGTATATTATATTGTATTTCTGTCAATAGATCATCATAAGCCCTGTTTCCACCAAAATTACCCGGAACAATTTGTACCAGGAACTTTTTTTCCCCCTGACCTGCTACTGTCTGAGTTTCCACCGCGGTCTAAAGTACCGTGAAGATTAGGCAAATTATTAGTCCGGTGATGTAGGATTGCGCGCGACTGCTCCTCCCAGTCACCGACGGACAGTAATAATTTTTGCGTGACACTGTATGCAACAATAACAAGTATGGAGGACATTCAAGCAGCGTTGCTTTTGCTGGTTATGCACTGGTTTACTAAAGAGGTAACTTAGCCTAGTTAACAAAACGGCGGAAAAGAGAGCACTGATACTAAAGCGTATTCTGCTTTAAGTGTGTAAAGCTAGATTTAAAATAAGACAACGTATGTTATTATCAGCTATTATGGACATTGACGTGAGATGGCGAGACGAACGCCCGCCACCGGACAGAAAGAGCAATACTTTTAAAGAGCAAGATACTTTTAAAAATGCCGGTTGAAATTAAAATCCTGCGTGAACTTAACCAATCAGCATGTTCAGCGCCCAAGTTCCACCCTCCGAAAGTTCCTGAACTTTGAAAAAGCACTACCTCGCGAGCAGGGACTATTGGAGGGGGAAATATTTACCCGGAACTTCATTTAGACCCTGGTTCCTGCGGTCGAAACACACAGAGTACCAGCTCAAAGTTCCTAGTTCCTGGGGAAAGTTCCTGCGATGAAAACGCGGCTATAAATACTACACACTGCACCTTCTAAAAATATATATATTTTAAGATTATTGCAAAATATATATTGCAAAAAGTGCATATATATTGAAATATTTTGAGTGTAGGAGACCGACTCAATTATGTAATTTGCAGTGCTTCATGGGAGTGTGCAGGGCTAAAATAGATCGTTTGGTGTGGTTTTTGGTGAAATTTTCTGTACAGCATCATGGGTAATGTAGTTTTTCACCACATTCCACTGTTAAACACAATACCTTTAAAACTAAGCTGAAATAATGTGGGCTGACAGCTTCAACAGAATCAAATACTATCGATTAACAACCTCTTAGCACATAGTAGGGCTGTCTTTAAAGGTTTATAAGTCATCATCGTTTTTACTTCTGGAACCCAACTGTTGCATACTTTTGTGTATTTGTCAATTAATAATATTTGTCAACATATTTTTTATATTTTTCTCTCAGGTACTACTGCAATGTCTGTGATTGTGTAGTAAAAGATTCCATAAACTTCTTAGACCATATTAATGGTAAAAAACGTAAGTATGAAAGTCTTTGTTCTTTTCTTGTATTTTATACGTCTTCACTGAATGCAATATGTAAATTCCTGTTTATACACTACACCTGTACAAATCCCTATATGCAATATTTAAATGAAGATTTGTACTATCTGTACTTAATGTATCTTTGTATAAATTGGCCAGTAGCATTTTCTTATTCATTACATTTATTTTGCCAATTTATAGATCAGAGAAACCTGGGGATGTCCATGCGAGTTGAGCGTTCTTCATTGGACCAAGTTAAAAAACGCTTTGAAGTGAACAAGAAAAAGATGGAGGAAAAGCAGAAGGAGTATGATTTTGAGGAACGAATGAAGGAGTTGCGAGAGGAGGTCAGTGTTGAAACTGAATCATTTAATTTACCGACAGGTGACATGCAAATAAGTGTCTTGAAATCCAGTGCATCTTAACTCATGATTATGAAATTTTGAAATGCATGTTTTCTGTAACTTATGTTGTTAACTGGTAACCATAAACCCAAATTTTTAATCAGTATATCAGTACTTCGAATTAATAACTTCTTGTCCTGTATTGTCTTTTTTATATTTTGTTGTTAAGGAGGAGAAAGCGAAAGCCTACAGAAAAGAGAAGCAAAAGGAAAAGAAAAGAAAGGCAGAAGAAGACCTCAACTTTGAAGATGACGATGAAATGGCTGCTGTGATGGGATTCTCAGGTTTTGGATCCTCGAAAAAAGGCCACTGATCACTCATTTCAGAAGTTTTCTCACCAAGGCCTTCTCTGAATGGGTTTCCCTGAATTGTATGAACATTTTCAAGAACTTCAATATTCCTTCACAGGACCAGACAGCTTTTTATTACACAATCTGTTAAATCCTCCAGATTGATTCAACACATGATGATAACCTATAGTAGGTTAACCTGATTTTGGCCCTTGATCATAGAACATCAACTCCGTCACTCTAAATTAAACTTCTTGTTATACTTAAGTTTTTGTTGTAAGTTCATTGTGTAAATAGGGCTGCATTATGCATATGTTTTTATGAGTTGTGTCTGAAATGACCCTTTTACCCTTTATGCACAAAGAAATGGAAAAAGTTCAAATTAAAACATTACTTTTTTTTGAAGACAAGACTTCATGCTTCCATTCTTTAATGTCTTTGTAGATGTAGGGAAGTGCGTTGCTTTTAAAAAATATATATAAATATTTTAAGAATGCTAGATGGTGATTTGTGGTTTATTTTACATTAAAACATTGTCTAACAACCATTAAAAAATGGTTACATAACAAAATGTTTGTGTGTTAGTTAGTACTGGTCAAAAGCTTGGAAAATTACTTAAAATATTTGTATGTTTTTGAAATTAGTCTCTTATGCTCTTGTTTTGTTTCTTGAAGTCTCTTATCAAGCCTGCATCAATTTCATGAAAAAAACTATTATTGTAAAATATTATTACTATTTAAAATAATGGTTTTCTATTTTAATATACTTTAAAAGCAAAAAACAATCTGTGATGCAAAGCTGAATTTCCTGCCTCAATACTCCGGTCTTCAATGTCACATGATCCTTTAGAAATCATTCTAATATGCTGATTTGATGCTCAGGTATTATCAATGTTGGAAACAGCTGTGCAGCTTTTTTTTTTAGAACCTGTGATACTATTTCAGGATGAATAAAAATGTATTCAAAATTGGAATCTTTTCTAACAATATAAATCTTTACTATCACTTTAACAATTTAACACATCCTTGCTAAGTAAAAGTATTCCTTTCTTTCAAATAAAAGAAAGAAGAAAATCACTGATCACGGTCTTTTAAACAGTATTTATATTGTTAAAAAAACTTTCTATATTAAAATAAATGCTGTTTGTTGTTGTTTTTTTCATCGAAGAGTACTGAGTCTTGTATCATGGGTTATAAAAAATGTTTCCAACATTGATAATAAATCAGTATATTAGAATGATTTCTGAAGAATCATGTGACACTTAAGACTGGAGTAATGATGCTGAAAATCCAGCTTTTAATCACAGAAATATATATTTTAAAATAGAAAACCATTATTTTAAATTGTAAAAATACTTCTTTCGAAAAAAAAAACATAAAAATAGTAATGTTTCCAATACAGTACATTTCTTTTGCAACAGCAATTTGTTTTTATGACATCAGCAGAATATTAACTTACCTTATGTAAGCAAACACAGTACATTCAAATACAGTCATGGTCAAAATTGTTGGCACCCCTGATAAATATGATCAAATATGGCTGTAAAAAATAAATCTGCATTCTTTATCCTTTTGATCTTTTATTCAAAAAATTCACAAAACCTAACCTTTCATTGAAGTAAAATAATTGAAGGTGTTGGTTAAATCACATCATGAAATAAATGCTTTTCTCCAAAACACGTTGGCCACAAATTGTTGGCACCCCAAGAATTTTTTATGAGTAGAATATCTCTGAAGTATATTCCCATTAATATTTACATTTTTTAGCACACCAGGGTGACAAGGAACATGAAATTGTCCAGCTATGGTGTCTTGTTTCAGAAGTATAAATATAAGGAAGCACAAAGGCCATTCATCAAAATGTTTCATATTGATTTATATAGTAAATAACCACCTGATGGTGCTGTTGGGTCCCATGAATTTACTATTGCAAATGAAAAAACAATAAAATGGGTTCAATCAAAAGTCAGCATCTGACATTCAAAATGATGTCTCATAGACCTTGTCAATTACAAATGTATCTTGTCAATTTTAAAATATATATATTCCAACAAAGACCAAAATGTCTATTCATAAAGGGAAGCAGCTCAGTTCAGAGACATATGGTAACGAGGCCAGAGGGATCAGGCCTTTGATTTGCCTAAATGTCAGTTGAAGAGGAAATATAGCATGTCGGTTTTATCAAAAATTAGGAAAAACTGAGCACCAATGACGGGTTTATGATCTCAAAGACAAACGTGAGACCATAGACTGTCACTGAGTTATAAATTATTCTTAACCATCAGTCACAAAATGCTCAAATTATTGAATTTAAAATCAGCAATAATAGCTAAAAGAAATTGTGTCTAAAGAGCCATTGCAAACGATAGTTTCCACTAAAATAAATTCAAGTAAGGTTACAACTGAATTCAGTGTGGGAGATCCTTTAAACATCATTGACGTATATAAACACCAGAATGACATTACCTCGGATCAAGAACCCAAACAGATTTTAATACACCCACTTCACCAGCCTCCACTGCGTTAGCAGCCAGGAAATGGAAATAACTGTGTGACAAGGCAGGGGTATTGCATGTGTTTAGTTGTATGGCATCAAATAAATGTAATATAACTATATCTGAACATCTGTTTACAGGTTTGTAAATCAAATACACATTACAGCTATATCAAAGTGATGGAAGAGAGATTTACAGAGATATTTCCATGAAAGACCAAAGAGCAGGAGCAACTGAAAGCTTGAAACTCATAGTTTCCAGCTGTGGGTGTTAAATGCAGTTCAGGGACTGAACCAGACACTCATGTTTGCAGGTCACAATCAGCGAAATCATTAAAAAAAAATGATTTCATCATTTCCCACTAAACAATTTGGGTGTTTATTTTGAAATAAAGCAAGCATACAAAACTTGCACAACTTAACTGGTATACGTAAAAAAAACTGGTATACTTGTTTTTTTTTAGGGGCATTTATGGTTAAATTAAAATGGTAAAAATAGCTGGTAGTTATCAATCAAAATGCTTTTAAATCTGCATTTAAATAATAAGCTAAAAATTTAGCTGGGAAGCATCAACTAATGGCAAATGAAGCTCTGAACCAAAAGATGTGACAATATGACTATATAATACAATTACGGTGTTTATTACAGCTTTAGAGAACAAATCATTTGGGTTGTAAACTTAGCTGTCCATGTGCATGTGTTATCATTTCTGCTTGCAAAGTAAGCAGTCATGATAGAAGTGTACTGCTCATACAGAGATTTTGCACTGTGACTGGCAAAGGTTCATTGTTAAAAGTTATTTATCATAATTTCCAAACCATATTTTCAGAATCAAGTGACGTGGAACTGGCCATTTTTAGAAAATTAGGCCAAATAAATAAGATTGTTTGATAGTGTACAAATGTTTATAGGCTACGTCAATCTGTGTGGGTGCGGATAAATTATGATATATAAAGAAATATCTTGTTTTTTCATGAAGGGGCTGTACTTCCCCTGTTTGTCACAACAATCATTAACAGGAAGTCTATGGGGAAGTGGATGTCATTCTTTCTTTTCATACAGTGCTCAGGCGAATCCGGGGTGTTGGGTTTTTAGTATTTTTTGAAAATGTTGGTAGAATTTTAGTAGTAAATCTTCCACGCCTACATTTGTAACTGTCAAATTGGCTATTTTTTGTTTGTTTTCTCCTTTGATTTATTTTTCTTGATTTGACACCGGTCTCGTGTTCTCGTGGGCATAGCGTCAGACACAGTGTGATCTCACTGTGAGAGTGGCAACATTTTTTCAATGCTTGAAGATATCTTGAATTTGATATTCATAAGCAAGTGTAGTATATTTGGAACAATGAGTTTTGAAAGTATTCCATCCAAATCGGAGGTTCTGAGTTGGGATTCACAACGGTTAGCAGACTTTCTGAGGAAAGTAAGTTGCTTTCTCTTTTCATCTTTCAATGTGAAATGACATGAATTGAATTTGAAATTGAAAAAGATATATATATCTGTTGTAATCAACGCATTATTAAAATGTTTATTTTATAGACCTTCAACATACATTTAATGCCATTCAAAATTGATTAATGGGAGTAGAAGAAGCACCAATGAAACTAAAATAGCATTGAATGTACTTTTATAGACTTATATTTGATATTAAATATTTTATTTGTTTATATATAGTAGACGTGTATATGTGTGATCTTGCATATTCAACTGACATAATTTATTTTTCATTATCTTTAGCGGAATCTAACTGGATGTGATAAGGTCATAACACGACATAACATCAGTGGACAAAGGTTCCTGGTATGTACCATTTAAAATTTTGCATTTAGATAGAAGAAATAACCATTTTAAGCCTTCGTCATAATTTTGTATATTTTTGGCCATATGCAGTGTGATTTTATGTTTTTGTTTTTTTACATTTGTAAAATGTAGCTTTTTAATTTACATTTTATAAATAGTTATATTCTTTATGGGGCACAGACCAAAATTTCCCTTTACAAAACTGATGTTTGTGGTCTGACTCAACGTGTCATCATTGTTTCCCTTGATCCAACAATTCAGGAAGTGCTGTTATTAGAATCTAAAACTACCAAGAAATGTTAGAACTCATAATCACTCAGAATTAAATAACAACAAAATGATGTTATACATATACATATATATATATATATATACAGTCAAACTAAAGATTATTCAAACACTGATAAAAAATGTTACTAGTGGGTGCAGTAAAAAATTATGTAACAGGTATAGTTAATTTATGTAAGTGAGGACAGCAAAATAAAGCAAACTGTGATATATTATACCCAAAAATTCTTCATAGAGTGGACTACCAGAAAAATTGACAGAAATTTGGGAACAAAATTATTCAGATACTTTGACCTGACGAAGTGTTTTTTTCTTTAATGGCTAATGCGACATTTTACAGCACTAAAAGGTCTAATTGTGTACTTAAATTTAACAGCTGACAGCTGATTGTAATCCATTACATACCTTCATCAAAGTTACCTGGCATTATCATCATGACACAGTTCTTGTCATATTTTATTACCGTTTTCTAAACTATATTATAAGCTGTGATAATGTGAGAAATGTTGAAGGTGTCTAAATACATTTTGGTTTGACTGTGTGTGTGTATATATATATATACAGTATATATATATATGTGTGTGTGTGTGTGTGTGTGTGTGTGTGTGTGTGTGTGTGTGTGTGTGTGTGTGTGTGTGTGTGTGTGTGTGTGTGTGTGTGCACTCAAAAAAATGTACTTTCACTGTTGTTAGTTGCACTCAAATCATACTTGTTCACATTACTTAAAAAACTCATGTAACTAAATTAACTTGAGTTTACTGAGTTGTTTCTACTAAAAATGAGTATTGTCAGCTTTACTTAATAAGTGTTTGTTCGGTCAACTTAACATTGCTGAGTGAAATGAAGAAACTGGCCGGTGGATATGTAGTTCCCAGCATGCTTTGCAAGGGACTGCATTAGGAGAGTCAATTTAGGGATTAAAGTGTTATGTTATGTGTTTTTCAGTAAAAGGAAAGATGTTGTTAGTGTATGTTAGTGTTTAATGTTCAGTTATGTTGGACATTTAGAGAAGTTTCTGTAATTATGGTTACCATTATGCAGAAGAGGTGTGGGCACTCATATAAGCACATTTATTGGATGGACATCCTGCCCTCAATAAAGTTATTTTTGAATTTAGTTTTTAAACTTTCACTTGTAGAAGAAGTAGTTCATTTAATAAGGTAAATTAAATCTATAAATTTGTTCACCTAACATAATGAACTTTTATAAATGTAACATAACATTATTAAGTAAACTACACATATAAATATTATGTAACAGTGACTAATTAAAATGGTTTGTATTACTTAAAGAAATTTTTTCAGCTTTACTTGACATTCTTTTGTTCATATAACTAAATTGTTATTTGTAAAACATACTCAATATAGTTTTGTGGAAACAGTTGACGCTTTTAAAGTTTGAAGTAAATTCAACAAATAAATTTTTTGAGTGTGTGTGTATACACACACACACAAATATTATATTATAAAACCACATTATGTTTGATGTGATTAATCATGATTAATCGATGTGACATACTGTATATTTATGCATATCTGTGTATATATACTGTATATACACAGACACGCACAATATATATATATATATATATATATATATATATATATATATATATATATATATATATATATATATATATTCAGTTTGATAAATGAATTTAAAATCAGGCTGTACTTTTATTTTAGAGTATGACTGAAAATGACCTTCAAAAGTTCCCTAAGCTTCATGCGCCGTAAGTACTGATTTCAGCTTATTTTGTGTATTTGTCTTTTTTTTCTTAGTTGTGGTACATCGCTAATACTTTAGACAACTTTAGGATTGATATGGCATTAAGTGTAGAATAATTTATCATATCCACAGAATTCAAATACATATGATTTATTTATTTAAAAAATGTATTGTCCAGTAAGTAAAAGTATTGTACAGATGAACAGTGCACAAACAGGTAGAAACGTGCAAGAGCACCATCGATGACATAGTGACTCTAAGAGGAAATACTGCACAGGAAAGATAAACCAGAGAAGCAGATGTGGCAGGAACCATCACGTTGATGCAGAAATTATTTTGTAGAGCATGTTTGTTGCGAAATGTTTGAACCCCAACCTCCCACACACACACCTCAATAAAACTTAAATAAGCATGTTATTAATTTTCCCCAAAAGCAAATGTTTTGCATTAGATATGCCACAGTGACTTCATGGTAATATGATTGTTGTTAGTTTATTGAGCAGTGTCAGATGCACTGAAAATAGGACATAAAAATGATGTCTCTGTTACCACATCCTGCCTGAGCTGAACTCTCCTAAAGCAATAAATACAGGCTGTTTTTTCTCATAAAATGCCTACTAATCAATAACATGCCAGCAATGTTACTTACACTTTGAGGATTTGAAACTGGTTCCTTTCTAATTTTTGTAGGCTTATCTCCAAGATTTGTCAGGAAATCAACAAAGAGAAGAAGAGATTCTTTTCACCGATTCCAGCAATAAGGCCAGTACTCTACCATCACAGATCTTGAGTTATATCTGATATATAATATACTGGGGTCAGTAATATGTTTAATGTTTTTGAAAGAAGTCTCTTATATGCTCACCAAGGCTGCATTTATTTCATCAAAAACACAGTGAAAACAGAACTCAGAGTAACTGTTTTCAGAGTAAATATATTTTAAAATGTAATTTATTCCTGTGATGTCAAATATAATTTTTCAGCATCATTACTGCAGTCTTCAGTGTCACATGATCCTTCAGAAATAATTATAATATGCTGATTTTCTGCTCAAGAAACATTTCTTCTTATTATTATTATTATCAATTTTGAAAACAGTGGTGCTGCCTAATAGTTTTATGAAAACTGTGCTACATTTCAGGTTTCTTTTATAGAAATTTCAAAAGAACAGCATTTTTAAAAATAATCAATTTAACCTTGCTGAATAAATATATTAACTCTTCCCCCCTAATGGGTTAGTTCACACAAAAATTATCCTTCTGTCATCATTTACTCACTCTCATGTGGTTCCAAACCCGTATGACTTTCTTTCTTCTGCTGAACATAAAAGAAGAATGTTATTTGAGAAACTCTTTTTTTGCTTTTACATTGAATGTCAAAGTGAACCTCTTTGACTTTCATTATATGGACAAAGAAAAAACAATCACTAATACATATTTTGTTATAAAAAGGTTTGGAACCACATGAGGGTGAATAAATTACCATATAGTGCATCCACTGTCAATACGCGACTTATTATCCTTATTGTTTTTTAACAGGCCATCACAACCAGTTCCCAGCTTCCCACAACCACCAGGTATGACATAAAGTAGAATATATTCAATGCTACAAGTTTGCTTTTAAAGATATTGTCTAGAAGTTACCTGCTCTTACTATTTTCAGTTGATCAATATGAGGATCAAGCGTGGGACCCTGAAGAGTTTGTAAGTCTCTTATTTGTGTCTTAAAGTGTTTTGAAGTGATCAGCATCACATCTGACAGGCAGAACACATGTATTCTCTCCTCATTAAGGACAGTGAAGACGACTACGAGGATCCTACCGAGGATAATAATTCAGAAGACGGTGATGCTAGCGGAGGAGACTATGAGTCCCCAGAGGAGGGGTCAGACAGTGATAATGGCTATGAGCCTCCTCCATGTGAACCTAAAGAAGACACGGCCCAGATCTGTCCCGCTAAACCCATGGAAAACAGTGATTATATTGGTACGCAAAAGTGGACACTTTTCCATCTTATTGCTGTCTCAGTCCTTTGGAAAAGTCATGATGGGATTCCTTGATTTAACAGATAATAACCGCACGCGTGGAGTGAGCAGAAGCCAACCGCCTGTGCCTCCGGAGCGCCCGGGCCCCGGACCCTCTCTCCCTCCTGTGGAGCGGCCAAGTGTGAGTCCTTCATATTTCCAAATCGTATGTGTCCCACTTTGTTTCAAATTTTTCTTTTTTTTGAGCCTAATTTGCAATAAACTGTTTATATTCTGTAGGTTGGACTACATCTGAGAGAAGAGCGCCCCTAAAAAGACCCCCAGGTAAAGCCTAAAGTATGCTTTGTTTTTTTTAGGCACACAGCCTTGGAAAGTATTCCTCTATTGACTCGAACATGTACACAGGCGAGCATATGCACAGTTTTAAGCAATCTCTCGCAACGAGTAACAACTCATGTAAATACTGCAAAAAAATGTAATGCGCATTTGCAACCTGGGCATACAAAGTATGCACAGTAACAAAAATCCGGTAGTGTGCGTATAGTACAGTATGTGCGCACTCTTCTAATGACAACGTGCACTGTACATTGACCCTCACATACGAGTAAAAAGTGAATTATACATTGAGTTTAAGACAGCATATTTATTCTCAGTGAAAGCTAATCTGGGTGTGATTTTATTGAACTTATCCACCTTTTCTATGTGTGGTTTCTACCGTCCCGTGCTCCTGTAGCACCTGCTGTAGACCGCAGCACAAAGCCAGGAACTCTGGACAGAAGCCACCCTCCACCTGTAGCAGGTCACTGCCACGCACACATTTATTTCTTAATGCTTTTTAACCAAATAATTTTTCAGTAATAATACAATTCAGATTACATAAAGGCTAAAGGGAAGTCTTTGACAATTTTTTTCTAATAACGGGTTGCTTTATCAACCTTTAAACAATATTGTGTCTTCACAGGTGGAAGGGGCACTAGCTCGCTTGACAGAGTAAGTTTGATTTGTCCGATGTTTTATGAATCTATATATATACATACCTATATATATATATAAACATACCATTATTAGGTATATTAATCAATAAATATTTAGCATCATATATTATATATATATAATTATATATATATATATATATATATATATATATATATATATATAATTATATATATATATATATATATATATATATATATATATATATATATATATATATAATTATAACTTACAACATAATAATTAAAGTCAATAATGTTATTATTATTCCACTATATACTTCCTCCTATTTCAAAGTTCCACTTTGACTTAGACCATAATTTTATATTTTAATATCTGTGGTAAATGGTTCTGTGATGGTTCTCTAATAATTATTTTTTTCTTCAGGCTGCCCTACCGCCAAGAAGGTACAGTGATTTAATTTAGTTAAACTTTTGTTTAATAGTACTGCATGTGCAGCTTTAGTATGACAATATTTAGTGTCATAATTTACTATTTACTTAATAATAACTACTATTTATCTCTTATTGGTTTGTTTACTTTATGATCACATGATCACATTGCATGATCACAATTAAAGTACTGAATGACATCAATTACATCAGTGTACATTTATATAAATGTATAGGTATTTATACATTTATTATACATTTACATAAATGTATATGTATATATTTATACATATAAATGTATAGTTATTATGTATTTATAGGTCATATAGGCATGTTCCATCTTTTGTTGATCCTGGAACAACATTCCTGTCCAAAAACATAGTCTTAACCCCGTCTCTACTGCTAAACAAGCGTCTAACCCTTGTTTTAAGCCTGAACTTGACTGTAAACTTGTCCCTCAAATCTGATTGGTTGATTAGAATGTTGTTCCAGGAACATTTTCAATTTGGTGAGATCATATTCATAGCCATGGTCAGGGCAATTACTATAAATCATGTCATTAGAGTATGGCGTTTGTTATCCATTTTTTTAGGATGTCATATGCTTTTTATCCTACAGCATTACTGCTGCTCCTCTCAGACTCCCTGCAGTGGAGTTGCCAGGAGACCCAATGAGGATTCCCAAACCCTCACTTCCTCCACCAGGGGTGCGCAGAAGTGCCTCTTCCGTAACGCCAGGCTACTCTCAAAACAGGTAAGTTTCAAGAATTTACTGCTGCACCATTCTATTCACAGAGCTGCCAATGTAACGTGTATTTCTTTTTTTCAACAGGCATCTTGACCATAGAAAAGAGGTAATCACATTAAGCAAACACACACACACACACACACACACACACACACACACACACACACACATATGTAGGCCTAATCGTTTAGCAATTCACTCTTCACACTTATTTTGACTGTTTTTTCTCTTCAACAGTTTCACGATGACAGTAAGTAATTTTCTTATTTTGTGCATTTGCATACTTTGATGAGAGAGCTAGCTTTAACACCAATAAATAATTAGTAAAGAAAGCACAACCGCCCAATGTTTGAATACTCACGATCTTACAGCTGCCAGGCACAGCTCCAACACATTTCCACTGCACGCCAGGAATCCTTCACCAAGACCGCCAGGAACCCACGGACAGGCCTTTCAAACAGACAAGTGTGTATTCAAATGAGAACACTGCTGTGGGTGGTCAGATTTGAAATTACTCAAGAACATGCTGCCAAATTAATACTGAAAAAACTGCAGATACTGTATTTGACTATTTTTATGTCACATTTCACACAGTATTATCCCCAGTCGATCACTACCGGCAAAACTGCAGGAGGGTAAGTACGCATTACACTAGTTTGATTTGTCTTACTATATATATTCAACGAAAATAACTAATTACACCCATCATGTTGTTGAATAAAAGCAATGAACGATCACCATAGAAGTGCGAGAGCAGCACCACCACAACAAACAGACATGGGCGGCTTGCAGGTACAGTACTTTGAAATGCTTGAGCTGCTGACCCGGGTTGCCAGGTCTGCACACACTGGTTCTTGAGATAAGTGACAAAACATGTCCTAAACACAAAAGCCCTATTTATGTTAAAAAGTATGAATATCAACTAAATAAAAGATACTTAAAAAGTTACATCTAAAGGAAATTTGTATACTAGGGGCATTCATTGCTTATAATAATTGATCTATACAGGTCTTTCTCAAAAAATTTGCATATTGTGATAAAAGTTGATTATTTTCCATAATGTAATGATACAAATTTAACTTTCATATATTTTAGATTCATTGCACACCAACTGAAATATTTCTGGTCTTTTCTTGTTTTAATACTGATGATTTTGGCATACAGCTCATGAAAACCTCAAAACCTCAAAATCTCAAAAAATTAGCATATCGTGAAAAGGTTCTCTAAACGAGCTATTAACCTAATCATCTGAATCAACTAATTAACTCTAAACACCTGCAAAAGACTCCTGAGGCTTTTAAAAACTCCCAGCCTGGTTCATTACTCAAAACCGCAATCATGGGTAAGACTGCCGACCTGACTGCTGTCCAGAAGGCCATCATTGACACCCTCAAGCGAGAGGGTAAGACACAGAAAGACATTTCTGAACGAATAGGCTGTTCCCAGAGTGCTGTATCAAGGCACCAGAGTGGGAAGTCTGTGGGAAGGAAAAAGTGTGGCAAAAAACGCTGCACAACGAGAAGAGGTGACCGGACCCTGAGGAAGATTGTGGAGAAGGACCGATTCCAGACCTTGGGGGACCTGCGGAAGCAGTGGACTGAGTCTGGAGTAGAAACATCCAGAGCCACCGTGCACAGGCGTGTGCAGGAAATGGGCTACAGGTGCCACATTCCCCAGGTCAAGCCACTTTTGAACCAGAAACGCGGCAGAAGCGCCTGACCTGGGCTACAGAGAAGCAGCACTGGACTGTCGCTCAAATTGTGCATGTCATTCGGAAATCAAGGTGCCAGAGTCTGGAGGAAAACTGGGGAGAAGGAAATGCCAAAATGCCTGAAGTCCAGTGTCAAGTACCCACAGTCAGTGATGGTCTGGGGTGCCATGTCAGCTGCTGGTGTTGGTCCACTGTGTTTTATCAAGGGCAGGGTCAATGCAGCTAGCTATCAGCAGATTTTGGAGCACTTCATGCTTCCATCTGCTGAAAAGCTTTATGGAGATGAAGATTTGGTTTTTCAGCACGACCTGGCACCTGCTCACAGTGCCAAAACCACTGGTAAATGGTTTACTGACCATGGTATTACTGTGGTCAATTGTGAAGAGAAAGTTGAGAAAGTTGAGAGACGCAAGACCCAACACTCTGGATGAGCTTAAGGCCGCTATCAAAGCATCCTGGGCCTCCATAACACCTCAGCAGTGCCACAGGCTGATTGCCTCCATGCCACGCCGCATTGAAGCAATCATTTCTCCAAAAGGATTCCCGACCAAGTATTGAGTGCATAACTGAACATAATTATTTGAAGGTTGACTTTTTTTGTATTAAAAACACTTTTCTTTTATTGGTCGGATGAAATATGCAAATTTTTTGAGATTTGAGAAATTTTGGGTTTTCATGAGCTGTATGTCAAAATCATCAGTATTAAAACAATAAAAGACCTGAAATATTTCAGTTGGTGTGCAATGAATCTAAAATATATGAAAGTTTAATTTTTATCATTACATTATGGAAAATAATTAACTTTTATCACAATATTCTAATTTTTTGAGAAGGACCTGTCCTTAGAAACTCATGTAGTTTAACCTGTCCTTAGCATGAGGTAAAAATGAAAAACAGCCAAACAAAGTGTGTAAAATGCAACAAATTAAAAAATTATATCAAACAATACAAAAAGTAAATCTTGAATGATATTTTCCATTAAAAATGGCTATCAAATTTGTGTCTCACTTTGCATCAACTCCGGTAGGATTTTTTATAATTCTGAAAAAATCAGGCAGTGTCATGGGCAGCTTTAACACTGAGGACTTTCCTATATATAGGACACACAGAAGTCCTAGAAGTACTATATTTTTTTATATTTTAAACAAGCAATATTGAAGTCTCTGCAGCCACAGTTTTAACATGTCAACTCCGTAATCTAAGTGTAATAGTTTCTGTAAATAGTTGTGGGAAAAATAATGGCATTTTTTTATGTTTATTAAGGCAGCTACAACTGAGGGAGGAAAAATACACTGTAATTTGTTTTAAGTCTGATGAAGTCCAACAAGTGCTCTCAAAAAGTCTGTATAATGTGATTTAAGTTTTTTGCACATGGGGAATCCTTTTAATGTTGTTTAGAATTTTTTTTTTTTTACATATACTGTATATTTAGCCCCAGCTGGACCTTTGTCAACACCGTCTATATTTAAGGTGTTTGTTAATTTTGAAAGAAATGTTGTACTTTGTTCACTTTATTACAGTGGCCCAGTAGTGCAGCCGTACTAAATTAAACCACAACACAACGAAATCACCACAACACAACGGAATTAAACCACAACACAAATAAATCGCCACAACACAACGGAAACAAGCCACAACACAACAAAATCACCACAACACAACGGACACACTTAAAACTGATCGTAGTGTTTATATCTTTGTAAGACTGGCCAATCTATAGAACAATGGCAAGGAAAACTAACTTTATTGCACTCTGAGAGCCCCCTCGTGGTCGGGAGCATTTCCGTTGTGTTGTGCCTTGTTTCCGTTGTGTTGTGGCGATTTCGTTGTGTTGTGGCGATTTTGTTGGGTTTGGCTTGTTTCCGTTGTGTTGTGGCGATTTCATTGTGTTGTGGCTCGTTTCCGTTGTGTTGTGGCGATTTCTTTGTGTTGTGATTTAATTCCGTTGTGTTGTGGTTTAATTCCGTTGTGTTGTGGCGATTTCTTTGTGTTGTGGTGTAATTCCGTTGTGTTGTGGTTTAATTTAGGACGGCTGCACTACTGGGCCACCGTACTTTATTGTGTAAATATTTAAAAACATCAAATAATTGGTGATATATGTTTCATATTAAAAGAAGGGAGGAGAATTAAGGAATTTAGGAACTGGATTGTTCATAATAGTGTGAAAACAGCAAAGAAAAGAAAAAAAACAGAGAATGTACTCCTTTATGATTTAGCTCCTTTACAGAATACCAATATAACATAACTAAAGACTTTACACTGTTTTTGGATTGATTCAATTAAATTAGCATGCTTTGTGCGTCTGATAGGGTTGACAAAAATAAAGTTATGAAGTGAGTCAAAATTCATTTTTAGAAATAAACATTTACATAAAAACCTGTTCCCTTAAATGGTTCAGTGCATCAGTGCACAAAAAACCCCGCCCAATTACTAATCAAAACTAGCCCAATCTAGGGTCACCCAGTTAAAATATAGATTTCAAAAACTACCCAAGGCAACAGAGAAAAATAGCCCAATTCTTGGCAACAAACAATGAAAACTTGCAAACACTGCTGCTGACAAACAATCACACCACTACAGACCAACCAGAAGAGGGCGCCCTTGTATTTCCGTTGAGGTGCTACATGAATGACTGGATTTTAAAACGATTTTCACTCAGAAATTGCTGTAAATTTCACAAAGAATTACAAATAAAGGCAAGTAACACTGAATTAAACATGGTTTTTTTTAAGTGGAAAGACTGCAGAAGTATTTTCTTGCAAAACGTAGGCTACTCCAGGAATTCAAAACGTTCCTTTTTTATAGTGTATTGTGTTTTTACTTCTCCAAGGTGCCAGTGCCTTTTTTACAGTGTAGTTATAACAGCCTTTTCTATGCCACATTTTACTCATGTCACTATAAGGTATTTTGTGAAATATTTAAAAGGCAAACATTTCTCATTAGTCATTGTCAGTCCTAATATCTCATTATTTCCCCATTTATAGGACATGGATCCAGCTTGGTATCTGGGTCAGATCTCCCGCGGTGAGGCAGAGAGCTGTCTGAGAAGAGTTAACAGGGTGAGGCTTTGCGTTCTTAACTTCTCATTGCAATTAGAGAATAAAAATGTCACTCTCAGGTTAAACAAAGCTAATTTGTTGAAATGTGCCCCATTAGGATGGGACATTTCTTGTGCGAGACAGCACAAATCGAACCTCTAACCAGCCTTACACACTCGTGGTCTTGTACCAGGGCAAAGTTTACAATATTCAGATCCGCAGACTCCGAGACGGCTTTGTGCTAGGCACTGGGATGAAAGCCTCAGAGGTAACTGTTGTTGTTTTGTATGTTTTTAATCATAGCTTCATGCTCAATGGCCAACGCTTGTAACACTGTTGATTGTCTTTGGCAGACTTTCGAGCGGGTCGGCGACATTATCAACCAGCACAAACACATGCCGCTCCTTCTTATTGATGCTAAGAACCGAGAATCAGGCCAACAGAACCAGTGTGCTCTGATTTATCCAGCTGGATATTAAACATTTATTATACATGACTAATTTACAGTAACTACTTTTGCTTTCTCATTTCATGATTAGATTTTTTCCCCAACTCAACTTCAAATCAACAGGTTCAAATCTCTCAGGTGTGTGTAAAAATGTCTCTGGTGGTCAATAAAACATTGTAAAGTTTTTAAATGCATAGCTGCACATTGCATACTGAACATATGTCCATATAAACAAAAAGAGTGGCCTACTTTATCACTATTTTCAACGTTATGGTTATTTCCAAACGTATCAGTCTGGTCTTGTTTTATTTGAAACTTTCCAGGATTTCCCGTTTAGTTGTTTACTTAAACTTGTGTGATCATGAAATATGAAATGTATATTGACAAGACAATAAAAATTATAATTCTACACGTGTGAGGAACTCATTGAGGATTAATGGCACTGTCAACAAAGATTTTGTGTTTTGGCGGCTATTTCTGAGAAACTATTCTGTTCCCCTGCCATTAATAATTTGAAGACTGACTTTAAAAAGGTGAAGCGCAGGACACAGTTTCCCTCAAATGATCTCACGTCTATCAAACTGTCTCCGAGTAAACAACATCGGTGTACAAAAGGGGATTCGGTTACATGACTTTGCCATGAGTGCTTTTGTTTGCAAATAATCTTCTTTAAGAGTCAAGTTAGGCTACACTTACTGTAATTGAAGGTAATAGCTAATTGTAACACTTTAGGTAACACTTTATTTTAGTATCCTTGTTACACATTTACCATATTGTTAACAGTAAACAATGCCTAATTACATGCAACCCTAAACCAAACCCAAATCCCACCATAACTCTATAGAAAGTACATGTAGTTAATTAATATTACTCATTACTTATATAATTACACTGTAACATTGACACCTTAAAATAAAGTGTAACCACACTTTAATTTAGGCGTCATTGTTACATGTAGTTACTATAGTAATAACTATAAATTATGTAAAATTAAATATAACTAACCCTAAACCAAACCAACCCCTAATCCTAACCCTTTGTAAGTAAGTAGGCCTACATGTATTTATTTAATAATTACAATGTAACAAAGACAACCTAAAATGAAGTGTAAACATACATATTTTAGACGTGATCGGTTATCACGCTTTCGTCAGCCAGATTGGATTTAATAAAAACATTTAAAGAAAGAAATTATAGGTAAAAGTGCGGACGCATTAGCGAAATTTAGGTGCATTATTAATAGCGATGTATAGCTACACATGAAGCACCGTCCTAACAGAAGTTACTTTCAAACCAGGCGTTCTGTTGGTAAACTCGGGAATTCACGGGACCACCTTGGAAATAAGCGAAATCGGTGTGTGGAACTTTTTCGTCCTCGTGAGATACCCTCGATGTATTTCACCCGCGAAAATTAGCCGATTACGTTAAATATGAGCGCACATTAAGGTAAAAGGTAGGCCTTCTCACTCGTTGCAGTTTTAATGTAACTTTTTTTTAAAAGGTTATCATCTGGCCACTATAGATGGAACAACGGATCAAATGGTTAAATACCGTACATAATCGCGTGCGATCAGACTACGGCTCCGAGACAGCAGGGGTGTTGCTCTGCGCGTGGAGGAATGGGTGGTGCGCGTGCACTGTTTAAAAATGTAAATTACGTTTGGGAGACCCAAATGGCTCAAATTGAAATCGCTTTATCTCAAGTGAAAGGGCGGGGTGGGGTGAAATGAAATGGGGTGGGGGCACATTTAACCCCCCAACAGCTTCAAGTGATCTAAAAATGTAAACGAATTAACCATGCCTACAGCATGATGTTTATAATGCCAGATAAACCACGCTAGTAACATAATATTACTTAAATACATTTGTCAGCACATTGGACAATAATTCTTTCTTTATTTTCTTTCTTTATTTATCTATCTATTTTTTTCATACCCATAGTTTAATTTTAATAGCTCAGATTAAAACACAGTAGGCTCTTCTTGTATATAGTGTTATAAATGATTAGTTGAATTCTGGTAAATTGTGCACATTTTAACTGATCCAGAACATGTTTCAATTGATCTAAATTCAACATGTTTTGTGTTGTGTATAATGATATGAAAGATAGGAATTTGAACTCAGGAATTTAAGTTAATCAATCCACGAGTCACTCATGAAACTTAAGATATTTCACTGATATAGCCTAACCACCCACCCACCCATCCCCAGAGGTGCCACACCACCCCCAACCAACAAACAAATGAGGGCTGAGGTGTGACCGTGACAGCCAATCAGAGCAGAGAGGGTGTTACAAAACTTGTATAAATAGTTCAGGTGAGACAGGTGTCAGGTTGTGATGCACCTGACCAATCCACCTGTGTGAGACAGAGGCAGCAGAACAGTAGAAGGTAATTTCTCCCAGAAACAGAAGGAGGAAAAGGGAGGAAAGCATGACGTCATTTGTTCCACAAGCCCTTTCACCCCAGTTCCACAGCATGGGGCAGGAGTCCCAAGAGTTCAGCCTGTACGGTGACAACTTCTACAGCACTCAGTCTATGCCTAGTCCACAGCAAAGCCTGCCGTCCGCATACGATTTTGGAGAATACGCCGGACAGACCTCCAACCCTTACCTGTGGTTCAACGGACCCGGGCTCAATCCGGCTCCCTGTCTCAGTGGAGGGCCTCAGCACTACGGGATGACGAAGCCGTACATGGCTGCAGGTGGAATTGGCAGCTCGGACGGCAGCATCAGCTGGTTCTCCTGCCTTCCCAAGAAGATCTGATGAAACTCGTGAGGCCACCGTACTCTTACTCAGCACTCATTGCGATGGCAATACACGGAGCCCCAAGCCGTCGTCTCACTCTTAGCCAGATCTACCAGTATGTGGCTGACAACTTCCCCTTCTACAACAAGAGCAAAGCCAGCTGGCAGAACTCAATCCGGCATAATCTCTCGCTCAACGACTGCTTCATGAAAGTGCCCAGAGATGACTCCGATCCAGGTTAGTACATGTTAGAACTTCTTCTTGTGTAACTGCTCGGGTTTTAGTTTAGGTTATGTTAATTTTTAACTGCCAAAATAACATAAAGTTACTTCTGTTGAACAGGTAAAGGCAACTACTGGACCCTTGACCCAAACTGTGAGAAGATGTTCGATAATGGCAACTTCCGTCGCAAAAGGAAGAGAAAGTCTGACTCTTTAGCCGAAGAGGAGGGTAAAAGCTATTCTGGATCGGACTCTGCTCTATCAAGTCCTAAAGAGCCCAGCGACACCTCAGAGAGAGTAAACTCTCCAGTCTCCACAGATCTGACACCATGTCTCAAAGGCTTCCTAAGTCAAATGGGTGATGTGGCCTCAGGCTCAAGAGAGGCTCTTCTCCCATCTCCCCTGGCATTGCCTTTGAGCCAAAGATCTTCTCCGACTGGGGCATATGGCTCGTACTCGCCGAACGCAACCGTCCCGCAATGGGAAATCCACATCCCTCCCCCTGTCGCAGCCAACATCTCCCCATCGCCCGCTCCATACACAGACAGTTATAGTGACACTATGGTTGACCAGTACAACAGCCAGCTCTATCCAGTGCTGGGGTCCTCCGACTTGCTGTATTCACGTGAGGGAACAGAGGTGTAGTACTGGTCATAGCACTATCAGGTATGAACTGTGGCCGCAGGCACTTGAGGGAGCGGTCGGCCTGCATTGTGAGACAACTTCCCACCGCAGTGCCTGATTCAGCAGGTCCGAGTGGACACGGAGGGCATTCCCTCTATCTGAGAGTTGTGTGAACGCTCTCACACGCTATTCTCAGACTCAGACTTGCTGACATCATCTAATTCATGTTGTAGCTGAAAGACAACAGCAATCGCCCCGCGCTACTTCTCTCAGTCCCGTTTTTTGTCAAACATATTAATTCTGTAAAAATGTAAGCCTGGAACATACATAACTGCACTGACTTTTGGCATGAATATGAATTTGTCCATTGTTCAATATTTTGTATTTGTGTTGTTTGATTTATATATTTTGTGATTGTAATATATGTTGTATTTGCCAAAATAAACATGCATATTCACAATTGCCATCCTTATTGCTATCATATTTATGGTCATAGGGATAGTTCACCCAAAATGTGCTGTTGTTGTATAAAAAATATAACTTTAAAATCTTGAACATAAGGAAAATAGGGTAACACTATAAAATATATACAACACTATTAACAAAATTAGATTTCATTAGTTACAATTTTAACTACATTAGTTAAATGAAATGCCCTTCTACAGCATTTATTAATCTTTTAATGTTAATTTCAATATGTACTATTATTAAAATAAAGCCGTATTTGTTAACATTAGTACATGCACTGTGAACTAACATGAACAAACAATGAATTAATGTATTTTTATTAAGTAACATTAACAAATACAGTAACAAATTTGCTCATGGTTAGTTCATGTTAGTTAATGCATTAACTAATGCTAACAAATGAGACCTTATTGTAAAGTGTTACCAAAAATAGAAGTCTTGCTTTGGCATGACCTAACTGAAATAAAATAAGTGGAAGCACTAAAGTTATTAAAACTATACTGATAAACTGTATAAAAATAAATATAAAAAAATTATAAAGCACATAACAAAATTCTAAAACTTAAACAAAAATTTTAATATAAAATATTAAGAAATAATGCTAAAAAAAAAACAAACATTAAATGTCTCTCATGTCATTTCAAATCTGGTCTTTCTTTCTTCTGTTGAACACAAAATATGATATTTAGAAAAATCGTTTTTTCCATTCCATGAAAGCAATGGGGTTCAGTGTTGTTGTTTTGGAACCAATTGCCATTCATTATATGGACAAAAACAGATTAAATATTCTTCAAAATATCTTCTTTTATGTTTCACAGAACAAAGTCATACAGGCTTATAACAACATAAGGATGAGTAAATGATGACAGGTTTGTTTGCTTTTTGAGTGAACTGTCCCTTTAAGTGCTATTGTGTCTACATAACACAGAACTGAACATGTTCCACTATAAATTAACCAACAGACTGAACCAACAAACAAGTCATATACAAAAGCTAAATTAAAACCATTAAATGGAGAAATTCTTTTCTCTGAATGTTCAACACAACGGCAGAGATGCATCACAAAACTTTCCCCCTTTCAGTCGGATTCATCATTCAGTGCTTATCAAGATGTGAACATCAACGCTTAGGCTGAGTCAAAGTTAGATCTACCTGCTATCTGCCAATAGAGTTAGTGATCCATCCCACATAAAGGAGACATAGGGAGGGAGATCACAAAGGAACCGTTAAACAACACGCCTTAAACACAAGAAGAAACAGCCATCATTAGCAGCAAGAGAGCAAGTCGTAATTATCAGTGCTTTTGGCTGACTTAAGTCCATTCAGTCTCAACCACACTAAAGAGGAGGTCAGGCAAGAGAAAAGACTGCAAAAGGGACAATAAACACAAATGCCTATTGTGTGAAAAGGCAAGAACACTTCAAGCCTAGAGACCAACATGTGATTGTCACTTCAGTTGTCAAAACTACCTGCAGTCTGTCATTACAGCCACTGACCCAAAGTAAAAGAAAGGTGAGGGGGAATACAGCTAAAGGAACCGTTAAACAACAAACCCTAATCGAGAGGAAAAGACTGGTTTGACAGCCAGAGGGACAAAAAAAAAAAAGGTATAAGAAACAAAACTTGTTCCTCAGGGTCTCAAAATCTTTGGTTGCAAACAGCTACTCAGATGAAAGACAGTGTTCCTCACAAGACAAGATCTTCCAACGCTATCTCACGACCAATTCGTACATATTTTACGAGGTGGCTATTTCGTACAAATTTGTACGACCTCACTCGCATAAATTAAATGCGTTTTGCCTAAACCCCAGGGATGGGTAGGTTTAGGGGCGGGGTTGAGGTAGGTCATTCGTACGAATTCATACGAATTTGCCAACTCGTCAAATATGTACGATTTAGTAAAAATCGTATGAATTCATACGAGTGAGGTTGTACAAATTCGTACGAATTAGCCACCTCGTAAAATATGTACGAATTGCCGTGAGATCGGGTTGGATCTTCGCTGGAATCAGCCAAAGCTATGTAATGTTCTAGAAAATTTATTTAGGCATATCTAGGCAATATCTGAAAAGAATATTCCTGGTTTAATGCAAGTTATCCTCGATCCACAGCATTAACACAAAAATGAATTTCCACTACGATTACGTTGAGGTACTTGGAATGGAAGTAAATGGGAGAAAGTAGAAATGTAAAGCTTATGATTTTATAAAAGTACTGAATTAGTTGAATTATTTGAGTTGTCAAGTGTAACGAAAGGTCCACTGGAGGCAAGTTTGCTGAACCCAAATGCACTTTATTCAGAAATCCAAAATCCAAAACATAAAACAAGGATTTGCCAAGACAAGAACCGCTAACATGGCATGGCTAAACACTCACCAAACAGTGGATTACAACATTAATACCAGAAAAAGGAACAAGGCAAACATTAGGGGCTTAAATACACAAGGACGACAAGGGACACCTGTAAACAATGATTAAACAATGAACCAATGACAGAACAGAACTTAGAACCCACATGACTAAATGAACCAATGACAACATGACAAGAGACCAGGGAATACATGACAAAACTAGGAAACATGACCAAGACCGAAAACTAAGCATCAACCTCCCGCAGTTTCTCTTGAAACCAGTATGGAAGTGACTTAAACTGCAATTCATCGACTGGCCGCTAGAGACAGGCTCCAGAAGAGAGCAGAATCTCATTGAGCCCCATGTTAAAATGCCCAACTTTACAGCAGAAAAAACATGTCTGACAATACAGCCTGGTACAAATTCTAGTTTTGGTCTAAACGGCTAATTTTGCCGTTGATTTTTTTTTACATTATATAAAGCCTTAAAGTTCTGCATAAATAAGGGCGTGGCCACGTTGAGTGGCAGGTGGGTAGCCATTTATCTGCTGTCTGTTAGTCATTGCATCACCTCAGCTCTGCCCATGTCCCGCCTCTTTGCCCATTTTCTGTTATCCGGGAGTGACGCGTGATGACGCGATGCTAAGCTGGCAACGGCCAGCTTGACCCTACTTTACTCTTCAGAACTGCCCTTTAGAATCCTATGGGTGACGTCACAGACACTACGTCCAAATTTTTTTACAGTCTATGCCGAAAACATGACTGTGAAATAAACTTGAAAATAAAAGATATGAAGCGTGAACATGAACAAGACCCAAAACCATCGTGACATCAAGTCATAATTTTTACAATTGTTTTAGGATCTTGCATTATGCTGTCATGGCAACAAAGTTAACTTTACATAGAAGTTAATGTTTTAACTTAAATCACTTACGTGGCTATATTACTCTGTAAACACTAATGCTCAAAATATTAATAATTATAAATAATTAATAGGTTAGAGTAGGGTAAACTCAAACAAATTAGCTCAATCAAATGAACTTTTATGAGTATTTAGAACTTTCTTTTTCTTTTGAGTTCACAAAACACATTTTAAGTAATCTGAATTGTTTTATGGTTTTGAGTTTTATCAACTTGTTTATTTTCATTTAGACTAATTTAATGCTTTGCTATGGCACTCAAGAGTAAATGCTAAAATTAAGAGTAAAATTATGTTTTTTTGTGTGGGAAATTGAGTTGTCTTTAATGTTTTGCTATGTTAGTTTAGATACTGTTGTGTTTTTTTTTTTTGGAGGGTTACCATTATGGTGATAAGTATATGGATGGAGCATGCAGAATTTTCCAGGCCCTTTGGTGCTTTTATGAAATTGCGCTCTTATGCTAATTTGGCCTTTAGTAAATCTGGCCCTAAGCAAGCAGAACTTGTAGATTTTTATTTTGTAATCATACATTTTAATTGCTCTGAATTTTAATTATTTGAGTAAGCTAATTTATACATTTAACTTAAAAATATCAAGAAATCTCACAATTTTAGTTGTGGAAACATGACCAGCTTTAACTAGTTAATTCAATAAATGCCACCTTGCTAATTGTTTACACAATGCTATGGTAGAATTAGCATAGCATAACACTTGTTGAATGAGGACAGCAAAATAATACATTTTACATGTATCTGTTCTCAATCTAAGCTTGTGGTCCACTCGTCACCATGATGGTAACCCTCCAAAAACTCTTCTAAACTAGCATAACAAAACATTAAACACTACTAAATCTCCCACTTAACATTAATCTTGCAACAACAACAAAAAAACATTATATACTTATATCAATTAATTTTGGCATTTACTGTCTCTTTTGAGTGTCATGGCAAAGCATGCCGGGAAATAGAAATCCCAGCCTAGTTTTGAGTTATATTTAAGTTAGTCTAAATGGAAAGAAACAAGTTAAAAACTCAAAACAATGAAACAATTAAGATTACATAAAATGTGTCAGTTTTGAGAATTTAAATGAAAAAGAAAGTTCAAAATACTGATAAAAGTATGTTTGAACTAATTAGTTAAATCTGATTTGGCTCTACTCAAACCAATACATTTTTTTGAGTGTAATGGTGCATTCACACATTCTGTGGCGCAATTCGCGTGAATGAGGGAGCGCAAATTATGTGGCGTGAATGGAGCGTTTTTGGCGTTTGACAAGCTGTACGATACATCTTCATATTATTATAGAAACGGGAATAATAAGGATCTTGCTTGGAAGAAAATGAGTGAGGAGGTCGGACAATCTGGTAAGTTGTAAAAAAAAGCTCTTTACTCAATTTGAGCTAGGCCTATATACATATTGAGACTGCAAGCTAGCTAAAGCTAAAATAATTTTAGCAAATTGAGCTGTATTTTATAACTCGCTAACTAAAGTAGAAGCCCCTCCCATGATGCAAATGTATGTCTTTTGTGAAGTGAACGCAAAGTTAGGGTTTACAGTGCATAAGTGCTATTTATTGAGCTAAATGCAGAAAGGTTAGCTTGACTTCATCATGAATAGACTGATTTGAATGGGACTGATTGTGTTGTGACATATAGGGTATTATAAATTATATCTTGCAATACATCCAACTAGTTTATTCCCTCAGGGAGTGAATGACTGGCATTCCCTAAAAAGCAGAATATAGATCACATAGAGTATGTGAAATGCTGCTTGATGTGTTTTTTATTGCATGTCAAGACTTGGGAGTGCAGATAAAAAGAAAGCAAATTTGAATAGTAAATTGAAGCAGTTTGGACCAGTTGGTTTACATGAGTGTTCTGTGCCCAGTGCTCACAAAAGAAGTCAAATAAGCACAGAAATGCTGAGGTTACCTGCTGACTAATTATGGCCGTGGGAATCGTCTTTCAGCCCAGCTCCCTCATACCAAACGAGGGAAACTGCATGTGCTCTGCTTCCACCGGCTCATTTGGATGAGGAATTTGTAGGTATGGCAGAAAATAAAACACTGATGTAAAATAGGAAGATCTTTCCTAGATTAGAGAGAAGTGAGTCAGCTGTTCACTGCTGGTTTCAGCCGGGTTTCACCTTTCAGTTCCCTAAACCTGTTACCTCCCCCTACACAATACAGAGGGGTTAAAAGTCTCTGACCACAGCGAAAATCTGAGACTTTCGAATTTAGAAATAAACAGTGTAATTTAAGAGTTTGAAGAATGCACAGTAAAGATGTATAAGATTTTGTACTGTGTCACTAATCACATAATTTGTAGCATGTGAAAAGAGAGGTTTGTAACGAAAGGTCAGATGTTCTTGCTTCCACTGCAACACTAAAATTCATGTTAATATTTCAATTTCTAGTTACATTTCTGATTAACTTGACTGATGCTGATAATACATGCATGATATGATAATGCATTTAATGAAAAACACAATGTGTTAAAAATGCCAAAAAGAAGCATTCGTAGTATCTGTATCAAATTAAATAAATAAAAAATAAAAAATTAATATATATATATATATATATATATTAATTTTTATTTTTATTTATTTAATTTATTAAATAAATAAAAATTAATATATATATATATATATATATATATATATATATATATATATATATATATATATATATATATATATATATATATATATTAATTTTTTTATTTTATTTATTTAATTTGATACAGATACTACGAATGCTTCTTTTTGGCATTTTTAACACATTGTGTTTTTCTATTAAATGCATTATCATATCATGCATGTATATATATATATATATATATGGATTTAATGTAAGCTGGAAAAAAATAATTTTGAAGCATTGTTGTGTTTCTACACACAGCAAGACCAAAGTTTGTAACATTAGGAGTTTATTTTGTATTTAAATTACATTTTAAGTAATAATTAAGTAATAACTGTTAAGCAATAATCTAATAATGAACCATAATGATGCTCACAACTTGAGTGAATACCCTATTTTACCAGTGTAAATGGTCAAGATTTATGGCCTCGCGGCAGCGCATGACAACATAGGACACACTGATATACAAATATGCCAATCATGTCTGACTGTAACATCCAGTCCCTCCCTCCAGCCCTCGATTCCTCCGGTGTTTATTGTCAAAATACACGATTCACTGTCTCCCTACAACAAATTGACTCTACATATGTGTCACTTTGATCTAATCGATTAAATCTATCAACACAGGGAGTGTGCCATGTGTTTATAGCCAGGTGCCTGAGCTGCTGTCTCCTGCGCTGATCTAGATCGGATTGCCTGTGGCTTAATGTATGTGATTCTGTATAAATACTGTGTTTATGGTACATATAGTTCAATTAAACAGTAAAAATGTAATTGGTCTATGTTTAATTTGCTGAGGGATATGGGGGTTTTACTTACTGTGGGCATTTTTGAAATCTTTATATGTTTTAGTATTCTGACATATTTGATGGAATTAGTCAGATTTCATACAAACATTATGCCATTAACTGCAGTTAACCTCAAATTTTGCTGCCCTGCTCATTTAAATCCACTTAAAGTAATGTTAACATCTCAGTCTTGGCGTCTGTGCATGACAACAGAGACCTCGTGATCACCAGAACATCACAGATCGGCTGATAAACCTGGCATGTGCCGCTCACACACGCGCACACACACACACACACACACACACATATCTGCAGACCCTAGAGACCTCGCCCTGAGACACACGTTCCTTCATCTCCATTCTCACACACAATAGCTTCAATACTGTCTGGCCTTGTTGAGGTGGCTACTCTATTGAGATCCAAAGAGCTGTCTCTTGTCCAACGACACTGTAAGTGTGCCTACTGTTTACTGACACATGCCACATCAATGGGCCAGTGTTGCTTGTAAACACAAGGCCTGATGGGGAGATAGATTGAGAGAACTTGATTAAAAATGCCCTACGGCCCCATCAAGTGCAGGTGTGTGGAGAAAACCTGTTGTACCCATCCGAGCAGATGTTCCTGAGGAGATGTTCATGGTCAGTGGAAGAAACATTTTGCAGCTGGAAGAGAGAATGAAGGAAAATCTATCTAAGTGTTTTCTGTTTTAATGCAATTTATTTATTCGATGGCAAAGCTGAAATTTCTGCATCATTTCTCCAGTCTTCAGTGTCACATGATCCTTCAGAAATCATTCTAATATGCTGATTTAAAGCTGAAGAAACATTTCTTGTCATTATAAATGTTAAAAACAGTTGTGCTATGTAATATTTTTGTGGAAACTCTCATCTGATCTTTCTTTCTTCAGAATTCTTTGATAAACAGAAAGCTCAGAAGAAATTTTTATTTGAAATTTGATGTAACTATCTTTACTGTTACTTTTGATCAATTTAATGCATTCTTGTTAAATTAAAAGTATTAATGTATTTTTTTTAATCACTCTTTTAGCTTAATTTCAGTGTAAGAACAATAAAAAATAAGAATTTAGATTCTTGGTATTATGTCACTGAGTATGTCTAAGTCATGTGTTTTGACTGCTTGTGATTGAATGTGGGGTTGAGCTGTATGTATTCTTGGAGCTTTACTGGTTTCTATTGCTCATTCATTATCTGAGATGGTTCTGCCTCGTTCATCAGGCTGCTTGTCGTTCCTTATTCTGAGCAAAATAGCAGAAACCCCCAGTCATTCTTGGAAAATGTCATGTTTATTGATGAGCGCACTTCAAGATTCAGTTACAGCTCATGTCTGAGCGAAACTGTTACATTCACCATGACGGTTTTCACGTGTCATAGCAATCCAATGCATGAGTTGCCTAAGGACACTGTGTGTGTGTGTCCTTCTTTATATTAAATTGTGGGGACCAAATGTCCCCATAAGGATAGTAAAACCTGATCACCTACATTGTGGGGACCAGTCAGCGGTCACCACTTTTCAAAAGGTTTATAAATCACACAGGATAAGTTTTTTGAGTACACTGTAAAAGGTTGCTGTAATTTTACAGTAACTTACTGGCAGCTGGATGCCAGTAAGTTACTGTAAAAGTGTTTACAGTATCATTACTGTAATTTAATTTACAGTAATAATAATGTATACTGTATTGTATTTACAGTATGAGTACTGTATTTTTATTTACAGTACAAGTACCGTATTTTCATTTACAGTAATAATACTGTATACTGTGTTGTTATTTACAGTATGAGTACTGTATTTTCATTTACAGTACAAGTACTGTATTTTTATTTACAGTATTAGAATTGATTTTCTATTACAGAATTATATTTTTTTTTACGATTTGAGTTTAGCTTAATTTACTTTAACAAAATTAATTTAATTTACATGTCACAGGTAAGGTTGCAATAAAGTAGATGAAACGGATCTAATCAGAGCAGTCAGTTTTATTTAACACAGAACTCAAAATACTCAGAAAACAAAGGAACAAAACAACCAAATCAAACACAGAGTTTAAAAAGACAAACCAATTAATGAAATTAACAACAGGTGTAACTGATATTTAAATAATGAAAAACCACTACAGCACTGTAAAATGTTTTTACCCCCCCAAAAAAGTTGTCATTAAAATATGCTGTTTAATTGTTTAACATTTACTTTAAAAAGTACATTTTACAAATGTGTTTGAATTCATCCTGTGTATTTAACATGGCTAAAAATGTAAACATGCTGAAAAGCAGAACAAGCCTTCAATAATTGTGCCAATCAAGTCAACAAGCTCTCTGATGAAAGATGCCACAAGGGGATTTAGGCTGGCGATTTTTCTCTTGACCCTTTTATGAAGGTATTTTTGGTGCAAAACAACTGAACACGTGCGAGTGGAATTTGTAGTTGTAGAGCATATCCACACATGTGTATCAATAAATTTGAAGTCACAGGGCCTGCCGCTGCCTCACAGATGCACAAATCACTTTTGCTCCACATTTCGCATAGTATTTGGTGCAAAAGTGAGAGCGCCATGAACCTGTCATGTGAAGGCGGAAAAACTGCGTTTGAGACTCTTAGCAGCAGATTCAAGCACTTGTAGAAATTGGACTTGTGATTGTGTTGGGAAAATATCCAAGAAAAGTAATGTATTTGTGATCAAATATTCTACAAGTGTGCAACTCTCATTGCATGGATTCATGTATTAATTTGTGGATGTGCAAAATCTGTCCGTGACTTCACATTTTTGATACTGGTGTGTGAATGCGTTTTGCACCATATACACTGCAGCAACTGGAGCAAAATGTGTGTGTATGAGTTTCTTGATGTGTGACTCATAGAATAGGATTTGTGCACCCGCAGTGAAGAATGTGCTAAGGTGTAACTGTTGTGTTGTATTTGTAGAAATCTACAAGTTTACAACTCCTAAAAGATTTGTCTCTGTGACTTCAAATTTATTGATACACATGTGTGGATATGCTCTACAACTACAAATTCCACTCGCACACGTGTTCAGTTGTTTTGCACCAAAAATACCTTCATACTTTTTCCAGATGTCCGGCTGATCTGTGATTTTGATTGGCATTTGGTGCCATCAGGGTTTATTCTCAGAATGAACCTGAAAGCACAAGAAAAAACACATTTATCAAACCACTGCTTTCCAAACAGTCATAACATGGTGCTCTATGCACTTTGATGTTAATAAAAGCAATATGTGCTATATAAATAAATAATTAATTGTACATTAGTGATGACCGGTTCGCGAACGAATCGTTCTTTTGAACCGTTCTTTTTAGTGAACCGGTCGAACCAGTTCACCAAATCGGACTGAATCGTTCCAAACAGTTCGCAGCACTAATCCACAAATTTATAAAGTCACTCACTTTTTGACCTGTCTGACTGTCCCTCTGACTTGAAATAAACCAGCATGCCAGAGTTATTCAGTTACTCCAACAATACACTGACTTAACTGACACTACTTTAAGAGAGAGAACTGATGATGAGCAGATTGAGAACGTCAGCGAGCAGAAGCTGATGATACTGAGCATGCGTGCAGCGCACACGAACGAACGCACACGGCCTGTCACAGTTCTCGTTCTCGAGTCAAGAATCGGTTTCAACCGGTTGCAACGGTTATCGGATCACCAGTACACTGAACCGAGAACTGTTTATTTCGGACATGTCCGACTGGAGAACCGATGAGCTGATACTGACTGAGCATGCGTGTAATTTTTCAAGAGAGAACGAAAAGCATGTTAAGTTTTGTTGCGCATCGGGATGTTAGGGATCATAATAATTTATGAAATAGGCTACCTGTAGGCCTAGGCCTACAGTAATTATAGTTAATGATGACACATTCACAAATTGGGTTTGTATTAAATAAACAATGTTTTGATAAAAATATATTAAAGTGTTCACAATAGCCTACACATAAAAAGTGCACTTACACACACTGTTTGTGTACATAGATCAAACTCTGTTTAGAAATTGTTGTACAAATATATTTTTCTATATGAATGTTGTCTAAAAAGCATTACAGTAAAAATGTGCAGTTGTGCTTGTTACTTAATTATTTTTAAACATTGGAAACAAGTTTGTACAACTACCAAACTAAACATTTGTTTCATAAAGCCATGTTATTTTCAGGATCAGTGTATTTAATTTCTAAACAAGGTGATATAAATATAAAAATGATGTAGCCTCAAACTACAGCTAAGGCGAAGCAATTGCGACTCCTTTTGAATCGCTCTCGCGGTTCTCGAATCTCAATTTCGTTCTCGTTCTCGAGTCAAGAATCGGTTGCAACCGGTTGCAGCGGTTTCGGATCATCAGAATCAGAACACCACCCTGTTTATTTCGGACATGTCCGATTGGAGAACCGATATTCGAGAACTGTATTTATTTAATTACAAAACATAGTAAGTGGATCATGGTTTCTGCACTGATGAAGACTAATTTATTGATTTTATAACTGTAAAACATCCTCGTTTGCACATCACTGCCTGTAAGTGTTTGGATGCTTTAGATGTAAAACTTGATTGTAAAAATAAACTTAACAGATTATGATGATATTTTATCTGATTGATATTATGATTACTGACTTTATATATTTTAATGTGTAAAGTGTTTGTTTATCCAACCGCGATAGACTTGACGTCATTACGTCATAGCGAAATTACGCCATTACGCCTGAGCGTAAAAGAACCGTGAACCGGTTTTTTGATCCGGTTCTTTGAAACGAACTGTCCGAAAGAACCGGTTCATGGAAAAGAACCGAACTTCCCATCACTATTGTACATTGTAGACAGATTATAATGGAACTTTGTGAGATTGCAATTAAAACGAGGGACACATTTTTAGTGATTATAAAGGGACAGCTCTTTGCGTGCTTTCTGCCATGCCAACTCAAACATCCAGTAGCCTAAGCTTGATTTTCTGTTAAAATGAACAGTGGTTTGTAAATGAAGATAATTTATCAGGAAACACTTATGTGATTCAGTACGGTGACCGGGAGGACATGTTCGGTTCACTTAGTTTTGTTGTGGCCACAACATATAAACTCGTGGGAACGTGATATGTTGTTGCCACAAGATATTAATTCGTGGAAAGTCATATTAAAGGGATAGTTCACCCAAAAATGAAAATTTTATGTTTATTTGCTAACACCCAGAGCACCCAACATGTAGGTGTCTTTACTTCTTCAGTAGAATACAAGTGAAGATTTTTAACTCCAACCATTGCTGTGGGCCAGTCATTTAATCATGTGGATGGGTAACAATTCTATGAGAGCAAAAAAAACAAAAAAACATGCTTAAACAACATGTACAAAGAGCCCTGTGGCTCATGACAACACATTGATATCTTAAGACACAAAACGGTCAGTTTGTGTGAGAAATCAAGCCGTATTTATATCATTTTTTACCTCAAATACAACGCTATATCCAACAGCCTGGAACGCGCTTCACTTCCGGTAAGGTCAATAATACACGCACTGGATATACGAGCCAGAGCGCGGATATTTAAAAGTGAATTAATCCTTTAAGCATGTTTTTTTATCTCATAGAATTGTTACCCATTCATATGCATTATGCAGCAACGGTTGGAGTTAAAAATCTTCATTTGTGTTCTTCTGAAGAAGTAAAGACACCTTCATGTTGGATGCACTGGGGTAAACAGATAAACATCAAATTTTCATTTTTGGGTGACCTATCCCTTTCAGTCGTGGAATGCGATAATTAATCGTGGCCACAAGATCATTTTGTTGAGTTAACAACATCATTATGCCGTGGCCTCGACTTCATATTTGAGAGAAAGACATCTATTTCTCGTGGCCACAAGTTATGTTTAGGAACCACACCGGTCAGTATAGCCTACTGTAACAGCAGTCGGAGATGGAGATGACTGATGAAACATCATTTTACTTTGAATAAGGAATGGCATATATAGTGCAGTCTCTGGCATTAAGACATGGTTATGTTATTAAGTGAAAGACACTGAAGCGCATGCTTAAGTTGAATGGGCTTTTTACGGAAATTTGTTGGCTTGAATGAACCAAAAGCCATCGCGAAAAGGAGAGTGCGCAGGCGTGTTAAAGCTATCGCCCGCTTTCTACAAGTCTAGCTCCTTTTATCAGGAACAAATGGCCATAACCTGCAAATAGACATAACATTTTGTGTGTGGTAAATGACGTGATTTCAATCATGGTTATTATATTTGGCAGATTATATCTTATCCACTCATTTTACCTATTGAGATGCCTTTAAATGGCAAGTTAGACCAGTAACATAGTTATACACTTACCAAAAAGTGACTTAAAGCCTCCACTTATTGATTGAACTGCTCTTTCTGCGAAATATAACCATCATGAATGAAATCAAGTAATAAGCTCATTCAGTCCTTTTTACTTATTGAAATACCTTTTAAAGGGTCAATCAATACACTTTACACCAAGAGAACACCTGACCGTGATCAGAGTCAGTCAGCATGGATTGTGTGTTTTGTGTAACTTGTAAATTGTAAAATTAGGATAAGAAGCCGGGAAATAAGGTTTAGAAGAAAAAAACCATGAGCTCTCTCTCTCTCTCAGCAATTTAGAAAGTGGGCAGATTTAATGCAAGCGCACGGTAATAATGTAAATATATACAAATATATTTCAAATCAGCAACAAAATCTCAGGTGAACTGTCACATAAATGTTTTCTTAACACTCAATTTGTGTAAGGCTCATATTTCAGGTTGCTCCAGCTAACGCACAAGTGCAGTCTCGAGCGCGTGGCATGTTTCTATGGCAACACGAGCTTCCGCAGTGACTTTAATGACTTTAAAAATAATATGAATGAACCGTCTTGTTTAATCTTAAAGTGTTGGTGGTCGGACTCGGCTCACAGAGATTATAGCAAATAAATAATGTTAACGTCAGCGGCCATGGCACCATACGAGCAATCGTTATTAGTTCAAAAGGACAAACAGTCAAAGTTATTATGCGTTTAACTTAGGCATTTCTCGGATCTGCGCGAGTCCGGGTCCAGCTTTTGAAATAATAGACGGGTCCGGGTCAGTTCTGTGTAGCACATTACGGGTCTCTTCGGGTTCGGATATGAATTTTTGGACCCGTGTAGACCTCTAGTTTGCACACAAACTGCGCAACCATCTTGACTTGCTTTTTAAAACCGTCTGTTAACGATAAGGTTATCGTTTGAATATAAGAGTCATATAATCACCAGCTTCTGCTTACCAGTTTCCTCAGATGATGGTAACCGCCAGAAAATAGCTCCTAGACACCTCCGACCTTCCATATTGCGGATTTAACAGCAAACTTAAAACAAAAACAAAAGATTCACTTCAAAATACTGTTATTACAACCTCCGTCTTTAGTGTTGCCTCACTTTTCTTTCGGTATTTTAAGATAGTTTGCTGTTCACGTAAAGTCCTCCTGCTTAGCTAATTTACATTAAAGAGGTATAGGAACATTAAAATAGCATTTTTCCCGTTTCACAAACTATTAGTCAATGTAAACTTTATTCACCCTGTTGAAGTAAATCACAAGGATGACGGCAGTCACGTAACCATCCGCCTTGACAAACAGGCAGAAAAAAAAGGCTCTTGACAGGAATTTGCTTAACTCACTCAATTTGCAGCACTGGTTCATGTTAGGTTGTTGTTAATAAGTGAATGCATTTGAAAATATCTCAGTTTTACATAAAATAATGACAGAAATAATACTAACCTTTTGTTGAGTCTTTCCTCAGTAGCCCCCACCAACCGGAAAAAAAAACTTGAAGTCTTCATTGTCATTGGTCAGTTTTTCGCGGGGCATTGTCGCTACTGTAAACCGATTTACAGTAGAGAATAATTACAGTAGTAAACATATATTTTCCCATAATCCTTTGCTATTAACAGTATTATACTGTTGGTACATTTTACAGTATTATACTGTACATATTACAGTAAAATACTGTTCAAATTACAAAAATCCGTTACAGTGTAAGTAAGGGGCAGGAAGTGTGTTTGTGTGTGTGTGATGGGTAGGTTTTGGGGCAGGGGAAGTGTGTTTGTGTGTGTGTGATGGGTAGGTTTTGGGGCAGGGGAAGTGTGTTTGTGTGTGTGTGATGGGTAGGTTTAGGGGCAGGGAAGTGTGTTTGTGTGTGTGTTTGATGGGTAGGTTTAGGGGCAGGGAAGTGTGTTTGTGTGTGTGTGATGGGTAGGTTTAGGGCCAGGGAAGTGTGTTTGTGTGTGTGTGATGGGTAGGTTTTGGGGCAGGGAAGTGTGTTTGTGTGTGTGTGTGATGGGTAGGTTTTGGGGCAGGGAAGTGTGTTTGTGTGTGTGTGATGGGTAGGTTTTGGGGCAGGGGAAGTGTGTTTGTGTGTGTGTGATGGGTAGGTTTAGGGGCAGGGGAAGTGTGTTTGTGTGTGTGTTTGATGGGTAGGTTTAGGGGCAGGGGAAGTGTGTTTGTGTGTGTGTGATGGGTAGGTTTAGGGGCAGGGGAAGTGTGTTTGTGTGTGTGTGATGGGTAGGTTTTGGGGCAGGGGCAGTGTAGGGGGATAGAATGTACAGTTTGTACGGTATAAAAACCATTATGTCTATGGAGAGTCCCCACAAAGATAGTGAACCAGACATGTGTGTGTGTGTGTGTGTGTGTGTGTGTGTGTGTGTGTGTGTGTGTGTGTGTGTGTGTGTGTGTGTGTGTGTGTGTGTGTGTGTGTGTGTGTGTGTGTGTGTGTGTGTGTGTGTGTGTGTGTGTGTGTGTGTGTGTGTGTGTGATTTAGCATAAGTAACAGCAGTTCTCACAGTCTGTCTGACATGGCTTGTGTTCCAGATTCTCTTTTACAGTAATTACAGTGGTAATTTGCATGTAAATATGGAGGGAAAATTGGTGCTGGAATAGGGAATGAATTTTCTGTCTGAACCCCTGCCAAAGAAAAATACATTCAATTATTGAATGTACACTCCATATTTTAAAGGCAAGAATGCTCATGGCATTTGAACCAAAGGATTATTTTAAATTGTGTAAAATTGAATAAAATTGAAAACAATACAAAAAATAAATGAATCAATAAAGAATTAATCAACTCAAATGAGTAAAAAACTTAAATAATATATAAAGGTTAAAATAAAGCATCTAATTTGTTTTCATTCTACCTTTTAAAGAATTTCCTTTATGTTTTCTTAATCACCTGAATTATATAATTTTTATTTTATTTTTGCCAAGCAGACATAAAACAAAATATTTGTGGCTAACACATTTATTTATTTATTTATTTATTTATTTATTTATTTATTTATTTATTTATTTATTTATTTATTTATTTGTTTGTTTGTTTGTTTGTTTGTTTGTTTATTTATTTATTTATTTGTTTGTTTATTTATTTATTTATTTATTTATTTGATTGTTTATTTATTTATTTATTTATTTAAAGAAACAATTATTATCATATATATCATGATACACTTATTTCATCCGAAATACCATAAACATTCATTAAAAAAATCATTTTAGCAAAAGCTCATAAAATATCAAAGCTACATGATATAAAAATAAACCCCCAAAAAGTAAAACCTAAGCAGTCTCTCTTATACAGCATTTCTACATTTTTACACTATTTGTATAAAAAAATTTTTTTTTAACATTATAGGAGTTTATAAAATGAGGAACAAGCCATCGTTACATTTTGGAATAATATGAAAAATCTCTTTTTAATGCTGTGGTTCCTACAAGGAAGGAAATGTGCAAGTGAAACTATAAAGAGCATTTATTCTTAAAGCAGATGATTGTGTAAGGCACTGAATTGAACATCAGTACTAGATAACATTAGATATGAAGAAAGCTCTGACTGTGGCGCATGTCCTGCCCCAGCATGCCTCATTTTCGTTGATTGCTTGTCGGACCCCTATAACCCAGCTCTCTACCCCTATAGAACAGCACCAGTCCCACGGGTTTCCCTCAGGACACCTGAGAGAGACCGGGTAAAACAAACACAAACTCTCACACCTTCAGACACTTTCGGCGACAGTCTTCATGAATCCTGGCTTGCCATCGTCTGGCCAAAGGATTAGATTTACTGTGCGTCAACAGATTTGTCTCGGTATATCAATAAATGTTCGCACCCAAACACCGCAATCACAAAAATCAAGCATTAAAAAGATGAATTGTGCAAAATCACACCTCGAAGCGCAAAGAAGAGCTTCTTATCACCTCCGTAAGGATTATAATTCAGATCTCCTAACTGTCTATGAAATGTGACACTGGAATATTGGGTGGGGAAGGCCGGAGTAACATAAACTCTTATTATTCCAAATGCTACTCCAAATGACTCCTTATGGGATCTTTACAAGTCTGTGCAGGTGGACATGCAAACGTTGGTCTTTGTGCAGCTACTCATTTCCATATTTTCATTTCATCAAGTCATAAAGTACAAAAGAACGAGTGTCAGAACCTGAAGTTACAGCGAAGCGGGATCCCAGAAACGCATTAACATCCGTTAAGACTGTTTTTCCCTCCAATATGGAGGACTGGGGTCTTCTGTTAAAGCCTGTGGCTACAGATAAATCAGAGCATCATCTTCTCAACCCGTCTGTCGTTCACAGGCGCACATCTGGCCATGTGCCATTCGCCTAACATCCAAAACCATAAACTCACTATAGCTTTGAAATGCATTTCGTTTAAAATGTAAAAGAGAGAATCTGTGTTTTGCATGTCTGCATGAAGTATTTCCATAAAATCCCTGGTATTTATGAGAGGGGTGGCTTGAAGGTTTTTTTTAAGAGAATGACTAACAGATATGTGATATTGATTTGTTTTTAATTGCTCTTGGAACATTCAGTATCGTATAGTGAGCTTCTGGTCACGTCGAATGGATGCTTTATCAGTCAAATAGATGCTTGTCACTAGCGGTTTCTCATTTATCATCGGTGGCTTTCTCTTGTTAGACCCGTTAGATTTCAGCGCTGATCTCTAAATGGGCGTGCATGGTGCACTCAGGTGTGAATTGGATGACAGGGTTGACAGGAGTTTATGAACTGCAAAGCTGTCAGAGGTGGAGAACATGTCCCCACAGGCCCCCGGTCGCCCCAAGGCTGTCCTGATGGCACACTGACACCCCAATAACCTGATACACACACACACACACACACACACACTCACACAAACAAAAGCTTTGGAACACAAACAAAAATGTCACTGTTATGCAAATAGAGGTCAAGCTGCTGCTTTTTATGACGATCTTAAAGAGTTTGTGATCTTAAGCCTGACGTGACATCTTGGTGTTAAAAGCCAACTCTAAACGATACGCTTCGAACTGCTCAAGCATTATAATTCACTGCCCTCTGAGCTTTCTATTATATGTCCATGTCTCTTCTCTTTTCATGTAAATATTTTGGCCTCTACAATGAGCAATTAAGCTTGACAGACAGCACATTTAATACTTTTATACTCAAAACACTGTCGTAGACTACTTTTGTTGTTATTGCACAAATCCCTTATGAGATTTAATGTTGACTTTTTAATAAATGTAATACATTTCACTGTAGTATGTCAAGATTTTAACACTAAGACAATATAATTTTTTATTTGAATATTCAAATTATATATATATATATATATATATATATATATATATAATTTAATTTCCATTAATATTCAAATAGAAAAAATATATATATATAAAATAAAATAAAATATATAAACTTTTTTATTTTATATTACTATATTTATTATAAATATAATTTTGTTTAGAACAGGAAAATGAAAGGTAATACAAATTAAAATTCCATATTCAATTATCCATATATAATATAATATAATATAATATAATATAATATAATATAATATAATATAATATAATATAATATAATATAATATAATATAATATAATATAATAGGCCTACAGTGGGTACAGAAAGTAGACCCCCTTAAATGTTTCACTCTTTGTTATCTTGCAGCCATTTGCTAAAATCATTTAAGTTCATTTTTTTCTCATTAATGTACACACAGCACCTAGCCTGAATGCCAGGCGAATTTAGCCCCGCCCACAAAAATTTTTGCTCGGGCAATTCGGTCTGGCCTCGATCCATAGAGGAGTTATTATGCCCGAACAGAAACTGTTCAGACCAATGAAATTGTCAGGGCGGGCTTTAGACGATGATGGGCAGATGATAAACAGTAACGTAATCATCCACGTCATCAAAGGCGCTTGGGTTGAATTTGCTCTTATCCTAAACGGAGAACTTGTTCGTATATGCATTCACCTTCACTATTTCTCTCAGAAACGATGATCGTGTTGGTAAGTACTCTGTGTATCCTTAAATTCTTTTTATTACAATACTGGCAAAGATCGTTTACACTCATCTTTTTCTTGTAACGTTACTTAATCCAGCGCGCATGCAGACAGGGTTGCCACGTTTTTTTGCATTGTCGCGCAATTGCTACTCAAAACTATAGCCCAAAACAATAACTTTCTGGGGGGTTCTCCGGGAAAAAAATGGCGTTTGGTTGGAAAAATATGTTATTTTGGCATGGTTGCCTGCTAAAATTCACATTCCTGGGTTTATATAATCACATAATTGGGGTCGCTTCAACCCGCGGACATGGAGAAAAACACGGACTTGGCAACACAGTGCAGTTGAGTTCTGTTGACATTTGACAACAAACGTTACGCGTCGCTCCGTTGCTCTGATTGGTTGTGGGACTATCCAATTGAGGTCTTTCCTGGCTCGGTTGAAACACGCCCCATAATCAAAGCTCAATGGAGCGGTACCAGACTCATATTCTGACTAGAATTGAGTATGGCCACGCCAGGCTACACAGCACCCCATATTGACAGATTTATTAAAAAAGAAAAACTGAAAATATCACATGGTCCTAAGTATTGAGACCCTTTGCTCAGTATTTAGTATTAGCACCCTTTTGATCTAATACAGACATGAGTCTTTCTGGGAAAGATGCAACAAGTTTTTTACACCTGGATTTGGGGATCCTCTGCCATTCCTCCTTGAAGATCCTCTCCAGTTCTGTCAGGTTGGATGGTAAACGTTAGTGGACAGCCATTTTCAGGTCTCTCCAGAGATGCTCAATTGGGTTTAAGTCAGGGCTCTTGCTGGGCCATTCAAGAACAGTCACGGAGTTGTTGTGAAGCCACTCCTTCGTTATTTTAGCTGTGTGCTGGTCATTGTCTTGTTAGAAGGTGAACCTACTGCCCAGTCTGAGGTCTTGAGCACTCTGGAGAAGGTTTTCCCTGTACTTGGCCGTATTCATCTTTCCCTCGATTGCAACCAGTCGTCCTGTCCCTGCAGCTAAAAAACACCCCCACAGCATGATGCTGCCACCACCATACTTCACTGTATTGGACAGGTGATGAGCACTGCCTGGTTTTCTCCACACATAGCACTTAGAATTAAGGCCAAAAAGTTCTCTCTTGGTCTCATCAGACCAGAGAATCTTATTTCTCACCATCTTGGAGTCCTTTTTTAGCTAACTCCATGCAGGCTTTCATGTGTCTTGCACTGAGGAGAGGCTTCCATCGGGCCACTCTGCCATAAAACCCTGACTGGTGGAGGGCTGCAGTGATGGTTGACTTTCTACAACTTTCTCCCATCTCCCGACTGCATCTCTGGAGCTCAGCCACAATGATCTTTGGGTTCTTCTTTACCTCACTCACCAAGGCTCTTCACCCCCGATAGCTCAGACGGACTGCTCTAGGAAGGGTTCTGTTCGTCCCAAACGTCTTCCAAGTGCAGCAGAATTTTTTTTTGTAACCTCGGTCAGATCTGTGCCTTGCCACAATTCTGTATCTGAGCTCTTCAGGCAGTTCCTTTGACCTCATGATTCTCATTTGCTCTGACATGCACTGTGAGCTGTATGGTCTTATATAGACAGGTGTGTGACTTTCCTAATCAAGTCCAATCAGTATAATCAAACACAGCTGGATTCAAATGAAGGTGTAGAACCATCTCAAGGATGATCAGAAGAAATGGACAGCACCTGAGTTAAATATATGAGTGTCACAGCAAAGGGTCTGAATACTTAGGACCATGTGATATTTCAGTTTTTCTTTTTTAATAAATCTGCAAAAATGTTAACAATTCTGTGTTTTTCTGTCAATATGGGGTGCTGTGTGTACATTAATGAGAAATTTTTTTACTTAAATGATTTTAGCAAATGGCTGCAATATAACACAGTGAAAAATAAAAGGGGGTCTGAATATTTTCTGTACATACTGTATATATTAAAATTGTACAGTCCCTGACAAAAGTCGTGTCACTTATCTATTTTGTAGAAACACCTGCTATTAACCTAACTTTTAAATTATCAATTGGTGTTAGAAATAGCTCAAATGAAAAGCTAAAACCCTCCCAAATGATGTTTAATGCACTGAAATAAATTAGTTTCACTGAAAAAATATTTATCATTTAATCAAGACAGAAAGGTCAAATTTTGGCAAGACAAAAGTTTTGTCGCCTATACAGAAATTGAACAAATTTACTGCAAATACAAAAATATGTCAGCAAATTAAGTAGTGGTGCTGTGAGATCCAAATTTAATATCTTGTGTGACTTCCATGAGCTTGAAGGACTGCATCCATGTGGTTTGGCAAGGATTTATACAATTATAGTTGAGGTCATAAGGAATAGCAAAGAAAGCAGTCTTGCATGCCTCCCAGAGTTCATCAATATTCTTTGGTTTCGTCTTCCATGCTTCCTCTTTCATCCTACTCCACATATGCTCAATGATGTTCATGTCTGGTGACTGGGCTGGCCAATCCTGGAGCATCTTGATCTTCTTCGCCTTGAGGAACTTTGATGTGGACATGGAAGTATGCGATGGAGCACCATCTTGCTACAGAATTTGGCCTCTTTTATGGTTGGGAATATAAGAGGTAGCTAAGATGTGTTGGTATTTTAGACTATTGATGTTGCCTTCCACCCTGCAGATCTCTCGTACACCCCCATACTGGATATTATTTTTTCGCCACCAAACTTCACTGTTTTCTGGGTGAATCTTGGATCCATGCGGGCTCCAGTAGGTCTCCTGCAATATTTGCGGCGACTGTGGTGTAATTCAACAGAAGATTCGTCTGAAAAATCAACCTTCTGCCACTTTTCCAGCGTCCATCCTTTTAGCAGGCTCTGGGCTTTGGCAAATGCCACACGGTTTTTCAATTGTCTTTTGTTTAGTGCTGGCTTCTGGGCACTGATTCGACCATGGAGGCCATTTCGAGACAGAATCCGACAAACTGTTCTGGTTGACACAGGGACTTCAGGTGACCAGGTCTCATGGAGCTCTGCTGCAGTGGAAAATGGGCTGGCCTTGGATTTTCGAGCCAACAAACGGTCTTCTCGAGCAGTTGTCTTGCAGGGTCTGCCTGACCTGGGTTTGTCATAAACGTCTCCAGTCTCTTCAAATCTTTTTTTTATCCTCTGTACTTGACACTGAGACACTTTGAAGGTGTCTGCCACATCAGTAGTGGATCTTGATAATCAAAACTTTAGTCTCAGGGTGAATCTTAGGCATGTTTGCAGAGGTCTAGTTGCAGGTGATGTGAAGGTCTAGTGTACTGGGGTTCTTTTTATACACACCTGAGATCTAATTGATCCATTATTATTCACAGGTGAAGCTCATATGACAAGGCAACAACACTTATGTCTTTGCAAAAATTTACTCAATGGGCTTTACCAAGCTATGAATATTAGAATATTTTTTGACAGTTTCATTTTGCATTGAAACATTATTACAAAAGCTGTTGGGATTAAAATGAGCCATTTCTTGTAAAAAAAATCTTGATAAGAAATATATTTCAGCGGCACTTCAGGTCAATTTGTACACAAGCGACAGGACTTTTGTCAGGGACTGTATATTGATTACATATACGCAGCCATTCAAAAGTTTGGGGTCAGTACGATTAAAAAAAAGAACAATAAATCAATATGCTAATTCAGCAAGGATGTATTAAATTGATCAAAAGTGACAGCAGAGACATGATTTCCACAAAATACTGTGGAATATAACTATTGTTTTAAATTTTGATAATAATAAGACATATTTCTTGAGCACCAAATAAGCATATTTCTGGGTTAATTCCTAATGAAAAGTCAGCTTTGTCTACACAGGTATACATTTAACTTTTAAATATATTACAGTAGAAAACAGTTATTTTAAATTGTAATCAAATTTGAACAATATAACTGTTTTTCACAGCCTTGATGAGCATAAGAGACTTCTTTCAATGCCATAAAAAGTCTTAACAACCCCAACATTTTGAATGGTATAAACCTACATATTTTAATTTGGAAACTGAACAACTTGAAATGGCAGTGTCTTTTCAATCTCAGTGTCATGGAATAGGCCAGACAGCAAATATATTACCCTTCTCCTCCTTTCTATAAGGTGCTGACAGGGGCATTACTCTTGCTGTCAGTCTTCAATGGAAAGAGTCAGCGGGTGCAGGCGGTCGGAGGGTTTACCTGCCTCATGCCCCAGGCTCAGAATTATTGCTCAACAGAATACGATGAAATCAGTAAATCTCCTGCTACACCTGCTGTATCACCAGCAGCACCTGTCTGGAATAGAAACTGTCCCACTCTTTAGAGAGAGGGGAAGGCGATGATGGGCCACACAAGAACATGCACAGAACTGGAGTTCCAGTAATGCTACAGTTGTACAGACAGCAATGAGTCCGACGTGTTGATTTATAGAATGATATAAGACATGAACCGGTTATAGCTGGCAGGGTGAAATAGGGTGAAATAGGTGAGAGGTGAGGGGGTGTCACGGTGGCGCGTGCTGCTGTTCCAGCGGGGACGGCAGGCGGCAGGTGCATTGTTGATACCCTAAACATGTGCAAGGACAGTGCCAAGCCCTGGAAAAGACATTTCGGCTAAGATACCGAGAAAAGTAGTTGAGCCAGAACCTGCATCCTCCTGCATTTCCACCTCAAACAGCCAACTTGGTACGTTAAACATGTCAACAGAGAAATGGTAAGAGAGAAAAAAAGAAAAAGTGTGAAGATATGGGTGGGAGATAAAGATAAGTATGAAAAGATAGACAAGTGTGTGGAAGAAAACCAACTGTAGATTGTTTTTCTCCATCCTCCAATCATTGCTGTTTAACAATGAAAGTGCCTTTTTTATGCAGAGTAATAGCTTGACATTGAGGCAAATATCAAAGTAATCAAAACTAAATAATACTGTGTTGTGGGTAGTTGCAAGCAAAAGTCTTGTCGCTTGTGTACAAATTGACCTGAAGTGCCGCTGAAATATATTTCTTATCAAGATTTTCTTTACAAGAAATGTCTCATTTTAATCCCAACAGCTTTTGTAATAATGTTTCAGTGCAAAATGAAACTGTCAAAAAATATTCTAATATTCATAGCTTGGTAAATCCCATTGAGTCAATTTTTGCAAAGACATAAGTGTTGTCGCCTTGTCATATGAGCTTCACCTGTGACTAATAATGGATCAATTAGATCTCAGGTGTGTATAAAAAGAACCCCAGTGCACTAGACCTTCACATCAACTGCAACTAGACCTCTGCAAACATGCCTAAGATTCACCCTGAGACTAAAGTTTTGATTATCAAGATCCACTGCTGATGTGGCAGACACCTTCATAGTGTCTCAGCGTCAAGTACAGAGGATAAAAAAAAGATTTGAAGAGACTGGAGACGTTTATGACAAACCCAGGTCAGGCAGACCCTGCAAGACAACTGCTCGAGAGGACCGTTTGTTGGCTCGAAAATCCAAGGCCAGCCCATTTTCCACTGCAGCAGAGCTCCATGAGACCTGGTCACCTGAAGTCCCTGTGTCAACCAGAACAGTTTGTCGGATTCTGTCTCGAAATGGCCTCCATGGTCGAATCAGTGCCCAGAAGCCAGCACTAAACAAAAGACAATTGAAAAACCGTGTGGCATTTGCCAAAGCCCACAGCCTGCTAAAAGGATGGATGCTGGAAAAGTGGCAGAAGGATTTTTCAGATGAATCTTCTGTTGAATTACACCACAGTCGACGACGCAAATATTGCAGGAGACCTACTGGAGCCCAAATGGATCCGAGATTCACCCAGAAAACAGTGAAGTTTGGTGGCGAAAAAATAATATCCAGTATGGGGGTGTACGAGAGATCTGGAGGGTGGAAGGCAACATCAATAGTCTAAAATACCAAGAAATCTTAGCTACCTCTTATATTCCCAACCATAAAAGAGACCAAATTCTGCAGCAAGATGGTGCTCCATCGCATACTTCCATCTCCACATCAAAGTTCCTCAAGTCGAAGAAGATCAAGATGCTCCAGGATTGGTCAGCCCAGTCACCAGACATGAACATCATTGAGCATATGTGGAGTAGGATGAAAGAGGAAGCATGGAAGACGAAACCAAAGAATATTGATGAACTCTGGGAGGCATGCAAGACTGCTTTCTTTGCTATTCCTGATGACCTCATCAATAAATTGTATGAATCCTTGCCAAACCGCATGGATGCAGTCCTTCAAGCTCATGTAAGTCATACAAGATATTAAATTTGGATCTCACAGCACCACTACTTAATTTGCTGACATATTTTTGTATTTGCAGTAAATTTGTTCAATTTCTGTATAGGCGACAAAACTTTTGTCTGGCCAAAATTGGCCCTTTTTTTCGTGATTAAATTATAAATATTTTTTCAGTGAAACTAATATATTTCAGTGCATTAAATGTCATTTGGGAGGGTTTTAGTTTTTCATATGAGCTATTTCTAACACCAATTGATGAATTAAAAGTCAGGTTAATAGCAAGTGTTTCTACAAAATTGATAAGCGACACAACTTTTGTCAGGGACTATTCGTCGATCAGGCATAACATTATGACAGGTGACTTGGCACCAACATGGCACCTGTTAGTGGGTGGGATACATTAGACAGCAAGTGAACATTCTGTCCTCAAAGTTAATGTGTTAGAAATAGGAAAAATGAGCAAGCATAAGGATATAAGCAAGTTTTGTCTAGACGACTGGGTCAGAGCATCTCCAAAACAGCTCCTGTGGGGTGTTCCTGGTCTGCAGTGGTCAGTATCTATCAAAAGTGCTCCAAGGAAGGAACAGTGGTGAACTGGCGACAGGGTCATGGGCGCCCAAGGCTCATTGATGCACGTGGGAAGCGAATGCTGGCCTGTGTGGTCCGTTCAAACGACGAGCTACTGTAGCTCAAATTGCTGAGGAAGTTAATGCTGGTTCTGATAGAAAGGTGTCAGAATACACAGTGTATCACAGTTTGTTGTGTATGGGGCTTCATAGCCACAGACCAGTCAGGGTGCCTCAGGATGACCACTGTCGAAAGCACCAACAGTGGCACGTGAGCAACAGAACTGGACCACGGAGCAATGGAAGAAGGTGGCCTGGTCTGATGAATCACGTTTTATTTTACATCACTTGGATGGCCAGGTGCATGTGCATCGCTTACCTGGGGAACACATGGCACCAGGATGCACTAAGGGAAGAAGGCAAGCTGACGGACGCAGTGTGAAGGTTTGGGCAAACCTTGGGTCCTGCCATCGATGTGGAAATTACTTTGACACATACCACCTACCTAAGCATTGTTGCAGACCATGTACACCCTTTCATGGAAATGGTATTCCCTGATGGCTGTGGCCTCTTTCAGCAGGATAATGCGCCCTGCCACAAAGCAAAAATGGTTCAGGAATGGTTTGAGGAGCACAACAATGAGTTTGAGGTGTTGATTTGGCCTCCAAATTCCCCAGATCTCAATCCAATCAAGCATCTGTGGGATGGGCTGAACAAACAAATTCAGGTTGTCCATGCATCGACGGGTCAGGGCTGTTTTGTCAGCAAAAGGGGGACCAACACAATATTAGGTCATAATGTTATGCCTAATCTGTGTATATTTATGCGGCTGTTTCAATGGGCAGCCATACGTAAGCCGTCCACCATATTGGAATGGTCAAAGCCCGTGAACATTTGAGAGCAAGTTGACTGAGCATCTGCAACCGTACTTAGACCAAGTACCTCTGAGACAAGTCATTTCACTTGGCGCCCATCTTTGAAATGCCTCTCTGGCATACAAGTGCAGCTGCTATCTCTTTGAATAGGGAAACAGAAAATTCTCCAAAACTGTTCGCCAAGCCTGGGCGTTGCAGTTTCTCCCATTCATAAGTAATAGGAGTGCATTAACTTCCTATAAATTCTTTGGCTAGACACATGTATCTATATCTGCAATAGACCTCAGTAAATTATTTTGCTAAACTAACACAATACAACAAGACGAAGGTGTCAGTTAACATGAGATTAAAAAGTTACTATAGTAAAAGTAAAAACCTGTAATGTTGAGTTAATATATATAAAAACACAAACCAACACGTTCTAACCTGTGAAAGGTTATCCAATTTCTTCGGGAATTTAAATCTCGGCAGTTTCACAACCAGAAGCTGAACAGGGACGACACGCTGACCGTTCCAAGATTGCGGGCACACCAATGCATAAGGAGCGATCGAATGGGGCATTACGTATACATATTTATTGTAGCAAGGCTGTTGATATGAGTTACAAAGTTGTTCAGAGTAGGCCTGTTTATTTGCACTTACTTTTTTGGGGGGTAGTTGCTACATGGTTAGGGATAGTTCACCTAAAAATGTTGTCATTACTTTCTAAGGTTGTTCCAAACCTGTATGAGTTTCTTTCTTCTGTTGAACACAAAAGAAGATATTTTAAAGAATGTTGGTAACCAGACAGTTGGCAGTACCCACAGACTTACATAGTAGGGAAAAATTACTTAATAAAAAAAATCTGGCTTTTTGTGCCTTTATGTTTTTGTGTGTTGACTTTGTGTGTGTGTGTGTGTGTGGGGTGGGGGGTGGTCCTGCAGGGTGCTTTTTTAAAATGATTTTATTGTCAACAGTGTGAATCTCCTCTCCTCAGCAACTCCTCGAGCTATTATTTGTGTCTGTAGCACAAACAGTGATTTTTTTTTTTTCCGTCACGATTTGTTCAACTAGCAATTAGTGATGCTTACCTTAGCAAGAACAACTAGTGATGGTACAATGCAGGCAAACAATATCACATCTCTATGACTAAAATAATTAATTACTTGTTTTTTTTTTCCATTCTTTCAGTTTGTTTTTCCTCCTTCGCCCATATTAAACATTGGCCACATTTTGAAGTGTGTACACTAAAACATCGCTGAACTTTAAGTCTTGTTTGGTAAACTCATGGCACTGGCTGTGTCACCATCCCCCTGGACACAGGTGACTCATGTCAGACCCTGTCCCACTGTTGGGAGTAAACAGGCGAACACGTGGCCTGGAATGTGGCTTAGGAAGGACATTTGCATGTCCTTGTCACATCTTTTCTTTATGCATTAATGCAGTTTCTGTGCAACCCATCTTTTCATCCATTAAGAACAATTTATTATCACAGTGGTTTCCAACCTGGACCTGGAGTAACCCAACACTGCACATTTTTGATGTCTCTCTAATCTGACATCTGAGGTCTTGGGAGTCGATTAGCTAGAATCAGATATTGTTTAATTAGGAAGACCTTATTTTTTTAATGGATGTGTCAATGGCGGAGAGTCTTCACCATGCTGAATAAACTGCTTTTGTGGGAATATGGCTTATTGTCTAATGAGTTGACAGCTAATCTTCAACATATTTGCTCTTAAACATTAGCTAGTTTTGGATTGATCTATTTCAAGAGTTTACACTGAAAAAATGCTGTTTTATAAGAGAAGTCACGGACAATTGTTAGGGTTAGGGTTATCAAGAAGTACCCGGATGACCTACTACTTCCGGCGGGGATCTTAAGTGTGTATAGATCATTTGGGTGTTTGCAAACAGATGTGACGTTTTCCTGGTGGCAGAAAATTACAGTTCTGCAATCTGTATGGAAGCGTATGGAAGCCTCTTAATAAAACAATAAAAAGGTAATTTAGAGTTTATATCTCATAATTTTTTACTTTTATATTTTTATATAGTTTATATTTCACAATTCTAAGAAGAAAATCAGAATTGCAAGATATAAACTTTATATACTTTTCCCCCTCCGAATTGTAGGTTTATATCCCCCAAGTCAAAAAATCATAATTGGAAGAAAAAAGTCAGAAATGTGAGATAGGCCTAAAAATGGTATCATGTTTAAATGTTACCTAAATAAAACTTTGTGAAATATTATTTCATGCTGTAACTGTAAAGCTATCATGCCCCTATGAATATGTGAATATTATCAGGGCTCCAGACTAACGTTTTTCACTAGGAGCACAGTGGCCCCCAACTGAAAATATTAGGGGCACAACCAGAAAATTTAGGGGCGACATTTTCAACACGCTAATTTCTGCTGTATTACTAATAAATACTCAAAGAATGACAAAACCTCGAGCCAATAGTGTTTTGAGTATGAGATGTGACGAAGCATGTGATTTGTTGAATTCAGTGAATGAAAACACCCTTTACTGACCGAGATGCTTTAGAGTCTGAGCGAGAGATCTAGTTCATGAACGAATTGAACGAACTGGTACATGTCGTTCGTTAAAAAACTGATAAAACTGATAAAAAAAATTCTGTATTGGTTAAATAGATCTCATGTGTAACGTCAGCAAATTTAGCATTCTAGAGAGCATGTAATTGGAGTGATCTAATGAACACGCCCAAATTTACTGGTTGCACATGTGCGACTGGCTGTAAAATTCAGTTGCACACTCTCAAATTTTAGTAGCAAAATGCAACCATTTGGTGGCAGTCTGGAGCCCTGATTATGTAGATCTATTGTTTAATAGTTGACTAATCATAGGTTTAATCAGTCCAGTCTGTGGCTTGATATCATAAATGCCTGTGTTTAGCTCATAGCTAAAAAAAAAAAGATGGACGACGCACCTTCACTCTCTTCCATTGAAGCCGCAAATATCCCAAATTATGGCGCAGACATCTTGCGTTGATGCGGGACTTGAGTCTGTACAGTAGTGAGCTCGGTATCAGGGCCCTGCCCACACCCCTCAGAAACAGTTGTACAGTTTACTACAGAACAACTAATTTTAAATAAACAGTTATGGAAATGCAAAAATTTAAATTAAAGCTCCAATCTCCTCCTGAAAATCCCCCCCAAAAAATCTCTGTCAATCATGACATCACATCCCCCGTTTTTATAGCATCTAATCTAACTAACTAACTAAAACTATATCATATTTCAAAATACCGAACGTTTGAACATACATCAGTGTGATAAAAACTACCTGAAAAGACAGAAACCATATTTGTAAAAAAGAAAAATGTTTGTATTTGAAGTGTAATTTGATTGTTTAGTCTCATGTCCCATTCGATTACATGGAAAGAGTTTATGACTTATACTGGGACCAGCCACCTGGTGGCAGAACTTGTGCGGCACATTTGGTTTAGCGTCACAGAGCGCCTTCGGCAACGGAATAAGAATGGAATATTTTTAGAATTCATATTCTATAAATATGAATACATTTTGCATTCGGATTCTGAGTAATTGTTCTCTTATTCTGTCGATTTTGCCAATTTTCCTTCACTTATTACCACAGTTTTTCTGCCACCACAATGTAAATGCAGCTCTGCAAATGACATAACCTTGACATTGACTCCAAATTGATCTATAGACCTTACATAGCCCCGCCCCTTTTCTGACTTCCGGTTAGTATTTCCACAGCATGAAGGAAAGATCTTACACATTACACTTACACTGACATTTGTTATCACGTTTGCTCTAAACATTACTCTGCTCATGATAACTTTCGTTAGCTCTACAATAAGAAAATTCACTTCACGAGCTAATTACTATTAGACAGCGATGCCATAGTAATATACAGAGATACCGCAAAAATGGAAGTTTAAACACAAAATTCTAAAGAGGGCTGTGCGCTTGTTTCTCTCTTGCGTAAAGGTCTATACAATGAACACTTCACAATCCATAAAGCCACGGGAGAGGATTTGTGGATGGCAGTGAAGCGTCATTACTGCGGTGGTAGGTCACATAATAATGACAGCATGGCAGATGTAGTATGTCTGGATTACATTCATACTACACACACTCATACTATATAGAACGTACTATTTTAGAGGTTGTGAAGTAATTACTTATTCAAAATAAGTACCTACTCAAGAGAGTATGTGATTTCGGACGTCTGCAGTGCTGAGGGTCCTCCGGGACCAGGGATGGGAACCACTGCATTAGCCAATCCCTGTTTCCAATTTTACAAATGTAGGCCTATTATAAATGAGCTCATCAATGAGAATCTCGTGCATCAAAACACCAAACATCCAAAAAGAATTCCTTTGCATTCCCCATAACGACTGTGACAGAAAAAATGTCAGTTGTTTATTGTTGTTGTCTTTCAGCACATAGATTCATCCATGTACAGTACCTCCTCATATCTGGTGGACTAACTGTGGTCGTGGTCCCTCAAGAGACAAGAAAACTTGTGTAATCCAATACAATGATAAAATGTGAAGCAAAAGAAATTGTATTATCCATGTCTTCCGTGCTTGTGCCTGCAGTCCTGTCCTGTTCTCTGGTTTTAAGAAATGGATGGAATGAAACCCCTCTCTTGTGCTTATATACATGATTTGGGAGTAAAATGTGCCAGAAGAAAAAAACAACAAACATCATGGGAGTAAGAGCATTTCTGTATTAAATATTTAAGATGTCAACACAGACTAAACAAGCACCAGGAATCTAGGCCTAGAGAAATGAAAGAGATTCACAGTGGAGTCTGTTTATCAGTTTCAACACCTAACAGACACTGTGTTGCCTCATCAAACAAAGAGGCCCTACTCTACTTATGGCCATATTCCATTTCAGTCAGGGAGCTTTAAGTAAATATATCAGAATGATGAGTGATGTTTTTCAAGTTTTGATACAAAACACAGCACACTATGATTTTCAGTGAGAAGTGTGTACAGGCTTGGTTGGTTACTAAGAGGCATAACCGCTAACGGACGGACAGTTTCTGGAAGGACAATACTGCCACCATGTGGACATACATATGGCTGTTGCCAGAACCACTGTTGCGTCCGACACGTCTTGATTTTGTTGATCCTGGAACAACTTTCCTGTCCGAAAATTCATCCATCATATCTCTACCCCTAAACCTAACCTTACCCATAACGTATCCCTAAATTCAGAATGAAATGATAGGTAACACTGATGTCCTGGTTGTAAACGGTAAACTTGTCCCTCAAATCTGATTGGTTGATTGGAATGTTGTTCCAGGATCAAAAAAGATGTTGAAACATTGGTTTCTCAAAATGTTTCAGATCTTTTATGTACTTGTTGGGCAGTTTATTCTAGTTCGTGTAAGGGAACAAAACCTCTACAAAACAGAGTAGGCATAATATGCATAATACAATAGCTATACATTGTCCAAAATAAACTAATTCAAATAACTTCTGAGAATGTGAGACAATATTCACTATTGATCATGATTAAGAATAATGCATCAAGTGCAGCATGATTTGTTTCCAGGTCTTATTAAATATTTCTCATCCTGCAAATCTTTGTTGCTCTACACACAAAAGTGTATGTTACAATTATAATATATCATTTTTTGTTAATAATATACAGAACGATAATTAAATATGCGGCAGCTCCATGTTTTTAATAGTATTTTACTGTTGGGGGAAAAGACACTATTACATATTGGGCTGTTTTTTCCATATCTTTTTATTTTGAATGATCTTTATTAATATACAAGCTTTTATATATAGAACATTACAGTGTGATGTCAATATTGATAGAGAGAAGTACAGTCGCAATCAAAATTATTCAAAACCCAGAGACTGTAATAATTTACAAATGTAGGCTTTTCTAAAGATATATATATATAAAAAAAGTATCAACAACAGTTTAGTGTCAATTTAAAAGTGTTAATGCTAATATAATGTAATGCTTTTAAGTTGCATTTTATTTGTATGGAGTTCTGAAAGAATGTTTTATGGAGTGATATGACCACACTAGAACTTTTTGGACCCATGGATCAGCGGTATGCCCGGTGCAAAAAAGGCAAAGCATAAGCAGTAAAGCAGCATTAGATTTTAAACATCTAAAATAATATGTATCCAAAGAAACAGATGCGGGGAAAAAACTGTACAAAAAAAGTTTTATTTCAATATCTCTGAGCTCAGAGGTCACTGGCCCAAAATCAAATAAATCAAGCAGTTATGAAAATCTGAAAGAAAACCAATCAATACAGAAAGCATTACAAAGATCAACAATGACAAATATTGAGTGAAACTACAGGCTGAATAAAGCTTCATCCAGTCTGGTGACATGAACTGAAGCTTCCTTTAGACAAAATCATGTTAACGGCGATCATACATTTGTGCTCCTTTCTACAAATGAAGAAGTCCACAAAGAAAACTACTATCCAGAATTGGGTTCAGTCTTTAAATGACTTTACAGGTGCACTGGATACACTTACACCATGCAAAGTCATTTGACATTTCATTTTATTTTTAATAGGATAATTGAATATATCAAGTCCAGTGTCCTCAGACTGGTTTAGGCAGAGATGTGACTTCCTCTAGGCACTCATCATAGGCTTCTTTATAGTCATCATGCGGTTTGACCATGATAACACAGGTGGGCCGTTTGGATCCAGCTGATGAGCCCAAATCCTACAGAAACAGGAATACAAACGCATTAGTATTGTCACTCTGTGCATTCAATTGGATTTGGAAAGGCAAATATAATATTATATACACGTCTAAACTTACAACTTTAGATGGAACATAAGCATAAGCCAGGTTTCGGTCTTCACACATGATTGGTAAGTGGCAATACACCTCGATGGGAAGAGTGTCTCCAGCAAATATCACAATACTGAAAGATGAGAGAAAATAGTGTTAAAATAACAAACTTTAGTGTGGACTAGTGACCATGATACTAAAACATGAGGAAAATAAACCATCTTACCCAGTCTCCCCTTTGTTGATGAACTTCTGTACCTCTTTTACTCCTCGTCGGATCTGTTTGACTTTAGAAGCTGTGAAAACCAATGAACAGCATTTATACTGAATAACTGACTACAACCACGTGTCGGTCTCTTAAACAATAAAACTACAACCATATTTAGTATAGTATTATTCAGACTAACGGTGTAATATTTAACAATTATAGTGAGTGGGGGAAAAATAATTTTTACCTTTCTTGACGCATTTGTAGAGCTTTTTGCTTAGTTTACGCGATGCAAGCGGGTTTGCGATGGGATTTATATTAGCTATTAATTCTTGATATGATTTCTCTGTTCCCCCGGTCTCCTCTTCACCGGTTTTCTCCTTCTTTACCTTTGTCATTTTTCGCTAAAATATGTGAAAGTTATTACTAAGAGATTAGCAACGGAGTAATTTTGTGTTGCAGGACAGAACACACGTGCAGTGAATCTGAACGTATTTCCGGTGTTTTTTCTCCACACTATTTCGGCGTTATGTACTGAGAGTTAGTTTGGAAACACTGACCCCTAGTGCACAGAATGAACAAATGTTGATATTTTATTCAGTCAACACCTCTGCCTCGCACACATACTCAAAACGAATCGTTTTCAACATTTACAAAGAATACATTTGTAAAACCATTAGTTTAAATGAAAATAGCTTACAGTTTCTTCTCAGTTACAAAAAACGAAAAAAATAAGGGCAAAATATTACAAGCAAATAAATACATATAAATATTTTTTTAACGTTATCTCCCAAATAACATCGTTCAATTTCACTTTGGACACATATCTCGTGTGCATTTCTCCCCTCGAAAAGAGAAGACTTCTAGTATTTGTTTTTGGGTAATGGTGGCCTATGACACTTACTTGACACATTCAACAACAGCCAATGACTTTCTGGGAACATTACAATAATGGTCTATATGTTAACATTAACTAACCAACTTTTTTACTGCATTTATTAATATTGCGTTTAAGGGATAGTTCAACCTAAAATAAAAATTGTCATTATGTACTCACCCTCAAGTTGCTCGAAACTTATGAGTTTATTTCTTCTGCTGAATACAGAAGACATTTTGAAGAAACAGGGGAACTAAACAGTTGATGCACCCCATTGCCTGTTATAGTATGGAAAAAAATACTATATGGGGACCATCAACTGTTTGGTTACTGGCATTCTTTAAAATATATTCTTTTGTGTTCAGCAGTAGAAATTCATACATGTTTGGAACAATTTGAGGGTGAGTACATAATGACAATTTTCATTTTAGGGTGAATTTTCGTTATGAAGTTATTAACGATTTTTAAATTAACATTAATGCTGTAAACATGATGCCTACTTCATTAACTATTGTTAAACATATAGAACCTTATTATAAAGTGGAAGTAACTTTCTTAATCATTACTGTCAACTATTAATCACTTACAGAAACCACCACGACAAGGGTGTAAAGTGCATTTTTCTGGGTCAATTTAACACCATGATTCTTATTACACTGTCTTCAACACACACAAAGCAATAATTAATCTTTCCAAACATTATATGGGCATTGGACATTCTGTAAATAGGGGTTCAAAACAAAAACTAAAACACAAATAATGCCTAATTAATCTGTGTAGATTACCAGTTAGAAAAAACAATGCAACATTTACAAATACATATAAATAACCATCACTTCAAATGTGTAAGTCAAATGTGTAGTTGTCTAGAGATGTAAGAACATACTAACTAAGAGTGTAAAAAAATGAGAAAGAGAGGACTGAACCAAGGCCATGTCACTGCTCCTGTGTCTTCACAGCAATACCCACATGGGCATGGCGAATAGTACGTCCATGCAGCATGTAACCGTCTTGCTTCACTACAGCTATGGTGCCGGGCTCCACTCCCTCTGCAGGAGTATGACATACTATTTCATGCTGATAAGGGTCGTAGGCGGCTCCAACAGGGCTCATCTTCTCCAGTCCATGCTTGGTAAACACGCCCTGAAGCCGCCCCTGTATGTGTGCCAGGTATTGTGTCAGCTGCTGCACTCCATCTCTCTCCTCAACTTCTGCGCTCTTCTCCAACAGGTCTGCCACCTCTACAATGTCACGGCAGAAACTCTGAATCCCTACAGGAGGAGCATAGCGTTTAATACAATACTGCTAGAACAATGCAATGTGAACACATATCAGCAATACGTGTAAATTAAAGTAGGTTACCAAATATTTTGGCGTCCTCAACAAATTTCTGTGTTCTTCTTCTAACATTGTCCGAGTCAGCTAGGGCTCGTTTGTATCTCTCCTGTGAAAAGAGTTTGATTAACAATTGCCAAAAGCAAAAATGAAAAAAACCCAAAAAAACTGCAGATACAACGTTGATTAAACCTGAAGGCAAAAATAATGCAGATATGCTTATACTATTTATTTACAGCAATAAGTGTGAATTTGTTAATGAAATCATGACAAAAAATGTTTGGTCGACAACCTTTTTTTTTCTATGACTAAGACAAGACGACAAACGATAATTAAACAATAACTGTGACTATATCAACATGCAAAAAGACGACTAAAATGTAGTAAAAATAAATAAATAAATTAAAAATTTACCAAAATCTCTCTTCGTTTTTGTCAGAAAAAAAGAGGGGACAATATTACAGACAAGCCTCTATAAGCTTTCATGTGCACGCGCTCTCTCTACACTGAGGAAGAAGAGCCAATGATATAGCCTGACTAGCCAGACCCACATCAAGATATTGGGTCTGGGAACTCACCATTGACAGGGCTCAATCCGAGGGGCGGGATAAACGGTTGTCTTTCAAATTCCCTCTGCACGCAATAGGATAGCGCTACAAGCAACCAGAGCAATGTGAAGCGTTTCCGGTCGGCAAAACTCCTAACATAACTTCCCTTATTAAGAATGACTTCAATGCCATTCTTTGATCTTTTCTCAAAGAAAAGCTGAACTCCAAGTCTTCCAGAGTCGCGGCCAAAGCCGATTGAAAAGACCACCATTCGCCAGCTTCTTTGTTTTCAAGTAGAACGCAGAACCTCCGCAACTCTGACGTTATTATGTTAAGCCCGCCCACCAACTCTATACACGATGTGATTGGCCTGACCAGAGTTTGGTTTTTCCAGCTCGCAGGTCTACAGAGAGTTGCTAGACTACAATAAAATCTTGTTAACATTAGTTACTCCACTGTGAACTAACATGAACAAACCATGAACAGCTGTATTTTTATAAACTAACGTTAACAAAGATGAACAAATACAGTAACAAATTAACTGCTCAAGCTTATTTCATGTTAGTTAATACTAGAGGTGGGCATAGATTAATTTTTTTAATCTAGATTAATCTAGATTAAAATGGCTCATTTGAATTCTGCCGAAAGCATTCACAATATGTGTGCTACTCAAATAATGACTGGTGCATTCCCCAGCTGGACCGTGTTCATATTATATTATTTGGGTCTGAACCGGGGTGCGGTTGCGTCATCAGAGCAGCAGCTGTTTACCCCGTTGCTTGGCAACAAAAGCGAGCGAGAAGGTGGCAAAATGAATAGCGTTGTTCACCTAACTTTTCATATTTTTGTTTTTGAACCGTTGGTTTTGTTACCAAAGCTTTAGTATGTAATGACACTTGCGTCTATCTGCCGCAAATGTACTGCAAATGCTCTAAAGAACGCTGACAACAGGCAGAAAGGAGATTTACAGCTCTCTGCTTACAGTACGACAGTAACGCACGTCAGGACTCGAGTTCGGAAGACAGCGTTCACGCTTGATGTGGTAATTTCACAGTGGGCATACACGCAGGTTTGAAGACACGTTCTCGCTCCCTACAGTGCAATTTGGCTAGGAATACATCCGCGCTAAAATATCACGGTGAAAGTCATCATGGCTTGTGTATATAGACCCAGCTCCCAACCCAACTTTGAGAATAGATTAACGGCGATATTTTTTTTATCGCCCGATAAGAGTCTCACGTTAACGCAGCACGTTAACGCCGATAACGGCCCACCACTAGTTAATACATTAACTAATATTAACTAATGACCATTATTCTAAAGTGTTACCATTTAATTTGAGAAGTTGTTTTACCAGTTTTCATCACGTAGAGTGTGTTAATAAGAACAGCCTGATATGATAACCATTATGCAGCGTGATGAAAATGTGTTCATAGTTTTCATTGATTAAAACTAAACTAATATGCAAAATTTTGACAAACAGGGCTTAGATTGAGCCAGGATTAGGCCTTAGTTCAATTAGGGCATTTAAGTAGCTTTTATAAACATGCCTTAGAAAAAACATTACTGATGTGCGTCGTAAGACAATACAACGACAGTGACATATTTTAAGTTTTGTCAGTGCAAGTTGATTTCAGTTAAAACAGCTCAAACATGCATTTTAGTCTGGGACTAGCTTAAAGTCCCTCTAAAGGCAATTCTGAGATTTGTTTCTAAACACATTATAAATATTAGAAATGTATTGTTGAAAACACATTACAAAGACTGAACTATGTAGTACTGAATTCAGAAGTTAGACCGTTAAACAGTTTTTCACCATTGCTGTGTTCCGGATTTTTTGGGCGGGGTTAAAACGGTGGCTCGATGACACACTGGAGCTGCTGAGCACATGGCCCCTCCCCCATAACTAGAACACATTCGCAATTTCGCATCTGTTCACCCGCTAGATTGTGAATTACTGTCAGTACCGTTAGTTAACAGCCTACAACTTACAAAACAGCTTACAAAACAAAAAAGACGATATCAAGAAGAGGTGGATTAATTTTGTGAACAGCTACCTTGATGGAGTGCTGAGGATCACCACCAACACCTGCTTCTGCAATGACTTTACACCGGATAGTTTTACAAACTTCGACCAAATCGGCGACAGCTGGGATTCCTTATAATCCGCTGCAGAATGGGGCCGAACCGACTATCTCCCGCCCCGAACCTTCATCCTCCCGTCCCGCCGACATCTGGTGCCGTCTTGACTATGTGAGTGTTGTTGTCTTGTGTGTTTACGGCTGCTTTCCCGCGAGTGGACGTGATTTCGGTGCCGACAGTGGACACACCCCCAGCGTTTGAGAGCAGAGAATGCTGCTTATTTTTCCAAGATTTTGATAAGCTATTTTATGTACTTAGCAGATTTTTTTTATGATTCAAATTTGGCTGGGTGGTTAACAACACATGTATCTGTGGGGTGAGAAACTCAGAACACATGTTTAATTTTGACTTTACGGGGACTTTAAGTCTTGCCATGTGAAACTGGGGGTTAGTCGCTTAAAACCTAAATAAAAAACAATGTGAACTTACTGTAAGGTCGTGAACCTGCTCTTCCAGTTTTCTAGCTCTCAACTCCCACGTCCTGACATGTGTCACAGAGTGACTGTGGTCGTCATCTCCATCGTCACCATGGCAGTCGTCACCAGCACTATGATGTTCCGCCGCAGTGCTGGAGAGCCCTACAACGGACCTGGAGGAAAGAAAAAAAAAGAAAAAAAATAATCAGCATGATCACTGCATCTAAATGTAAAATGTATATTATATATTAGTTGGCTTCTAAAGTCTTTATATCCAATCAAAATCCCTCTTTTACACCACAGTTAAAAGACTAGTGCTGGGTGATACCACATGGATCATATAGATCAGATACATACCGGAGCGAGCACGGATAAGTTTTTAAATGGACATATTTCATATACTCTAGTGCTCTCAACATGAACCAGCACTGTGTATGCTCGTATAATAAATGATGTGTTCTTCAAATTAAATGTATATGCAAACAAGAACACTGATACAGCCATACGTCGGATCATGACCATCATGGCAAAAAAGTAACTATGTCTTTATTCTCTCTGTGTTAAACTGACATGAATCGTTTGTTCAGAGACTGTAGTGTTCTTAAATGTACTGAACATATCCTTAGAATATCCTTAGATCTTTTAAATGTTCTTCCTTGTTTTGGCAGTTTGTTGTTATATAGGGTTAGATTTTTAAAATGCTTAAGGTGCCCTCAACTGTTTTTTTTCCTCTCCGTGGTCATATTTTATTATTCATATGTCTATAATGAGTGTGTAGTCTGAATTTTTTTGGTTGTCGTCTTACCACAGCATCATTTTGTGGAGCTTTGCAAACATGTATTAATTCTATTGTGGATTTTTTGTACATATTCACTCATCATGACAGTAAAATAGGGCATGCTAAGTCAATCTACTGCAGTATTTCCTCTCTCAATTAGTAGAAAATGCAGTAAACACCCGATCATGCATGGGGGAAAAATACTGTCATTTACCACAAAAACAGTATAATTTAGAATAATACCTTAATATAAATGTTTGGTCATACCGCCTTATGCTTATGTAACATGTTTATGTCAGCATAACCAGATCTGATTGGCAAAGTAATATTACATGAAACAACAAATTAGCCTATTACTAATTTGTTTTAACCCCAAAATATTTTACATTGTCAAAGCTTTAGCCTTAAACACAGAGTTCTCTGTGGCAGGATACAATAACCCTCAGGACAAAAGGCCACTTGGAATCTTTTTTTTTTCCTAAAACACAGCACCGGTAATGTCACAACAAATTGTTTGGCATTGACATAAGTGGAGAGGAATGAATTTGTTGTGATGGATGTGAAACATGTCACAATGGAGATTTATTTGTAAATTTAAATTATAGCTGATGTACACAGTAATGTAACAGAATTAGAGCTCCACAAAAAAAAAAAATTGGTAACCCACGAATTATGAATGCACTCCCATGACTTAATACATGTCCAAATTTAATTAATTAGTTTTACAGGTATGATTTAACTCAATTAAAATAAGGGAAATATTTAGTACAACTTGGCCAAGTTTGAACTATAAAGTGGGAAAATTTTAGTTGAAACATGGCGTGTTGTACTAATTATTTTCCTCATTTTAATTTATTTAAATCATGCATTATATAACAATGACATGTGCATATTTTTGTGTCCAAGAAAGTGCATTATTACCTTTTAAAATTAATTGAAATAAATTCATGACATATCACTTTATTCTATTTAGTTTGAATTCATTTAAGTGAATTTAAGTAATACATAATATTTTGTGTTTTCCCATCTTTAACCCCCCAAAATGTCAGGGTGGCCAAACTGCAAACATGGCTCTTTTATTATGATTTGACAAGGTAATAACAGTAAACATGATAATAATGCATCATCCAGAACACTTCAATAGATCCTTTAGGCTGAGTGAAAAGGTTTGTAGACCTCGCTCAAATACTGATTAAAAAAGAAGAGAATTTAAAGTATGTGTATGCAGGTACACTTTTTTCATGTCAGGTGGTACAATGACAGTATATACATACAATTTATCAGTTCTATCAATCATTCATTTCAAGCTATTTCATATTTTATTGTGTTAATAAACATTAAATACATTTTAAAAAATAATAATAAATACAAATTTGGGACAGGGGTAAAAAAAAATCTTAATGTGTCCTTTACCCATTGTCTCCAAAACAAAAAATCTTGAATTTTTAATGTGGTTCAATTTGATCCAAAATATCAAAGGTGGCTAAAGTTTATTGGGTTGTGTCGGTATGTGCAACGAACAAAAGGAATCCACAGGAATGCAATAAAACCATTAATGATCATCACACGTAATTACAAGTTAATCCGTTACATTTCATTGCCCGTTCGAAGGACAAAACGTTTTAAAGGAGGTAAGTTACTTTAAAAAAAAAAGAGAGACAGATGTGATTGATGGAGTATTCTTGCTAAACAACTTGAAATACAATTTAAACTACAAAATGACAAATGCTCGACGTGTTCGTCGTTTATGAACCAATTTAAAACATTATGGGTTGTATTTATTAGTCACATTGAGGTTTGAGTCCCGCTAAACCGTTAACGTTAACTCTCTCTCTCTCTCGTTAGCCGGTTAGCAACTCCGCTTCCTCCCCCACAACACTTTAAACGGTTAAACTGGCGATAATGTGAGCTTACCCTCCTTTTCTCGTATTATTTCTACATTTGTCTAAATATTACTTTATAAATAATGTTTTACCTGGTGACCGCACTTGGTGTTAACCTGCACAAATCGATGGGATATCTTCTCGTTGCGGTCAGAAAGCGCACGGCCATTTCCTCAGTAGCGTATACGTGCGCGCGTGACCTGCTCGCCCAGTCACTGTTCAGAATCAAAGAGTCGATTCACTGAAGCAACTCTGAATCTCGCTTTACTGGTGCTGCAAAAAGTAAAATCCTACATCTACGGTCAATTATACCATATCGTAAAACCATTAAATCAGACAGGTGTTGTTGTTTTTTTATTCGGTAGTCCATTTGACTGATTGAATCCTTTATTAAACACAGTGTGCTTTAGGGGCCTTTTGTGCCCCAGGCAAGGACCACCCACCCAGACAACCAGCCAACTCAGAGATCCCCTAATATAAAGTGGTCGATTTTATTCGTACCACGGTATAAAAAAAATCATTAATAATATTAACACTCCACATTAACCACATTGAAAAATAGATGTAATATGTATTTTTAAGGAAACCTCAATCCATGGACCCCTGCAGTGCATACCTGTCAAGTATCCCGTTTTGGCCGGGAAAGTCCCGTATTTTACCCTTCTTTCCCGCCGTCCTCCCGTATTAGTATTTTCCAGTAAATCTCCCGTATTTTAACCTGCGTTATTAAAAAATAATAATACCGGAGTAAAAAAACAAAAACCTTTCCAATCTTAGCTCTGTAAATATAGCCTCGCGATAACTGCCATCTGCAAGTTCAGGAAGAATCGCCGAGACCTCCTCCCTCTCTCCAGTCCGCAAACTCAAACTACGTTCCTTAACGTTCCCAAACAAATGTACTCGGTTACGTAACCTCGGTTCTCTGAGATAAGGGAAGGAGTACTGCGTCGGAGACGCATTGGGAATAGTCTCCTATTCTCGAATACTGAATCATTTATAAAATCACGCAGTGCTACTGCACAGTCAAAGCGGAGGCTAGTCGCGCGCTATTGGCTGGCCAGTGGTAACTGCATGAACCAATGGCAGAACACCGTATCTGAGCGAACCTATGGGCGCCAAGCTCGCGAAACTGAACATAAGCCCGCGAACTCAGTGCAAAAGCCCGCGAATGGTGCCCTTAAAAACACTGTAATGCCCCAAAACGTCAGGTTAATTCGACTGAAGTGAAGATCACCCGTTGTTTTAGCGTCATTGCACGGCCGTCTACGCAGTACTCCTTCCCTTATCTCAGGGAACCGAGGTTACGTAAGTAAACGAGTACGTTCCCTTTCGAACGGTCAGTCGTACTGCGTCGAAGACGCATTGGGAGCCTATTTTATCCCGCCGTGCTATGAAGCACAATGATATGTACTCCCTCAGTTTGAGCATTATAAGGGGGCCCAAGACCAGACTTATTGACACATCATTAAATACATATATATTTATATGTATATATATACCTCCCTTTTCATACTGGGCTCGTAGAGGCCAGCAAGTAAAGTGGGACAAATTCAGTCATGCATTGAGCATATGAAGACCCATATGCCTAACTAGTAAGGACGGGCTACAGCCGTTAATACTTATTATTATACAGCAAGAATCTTCCAGGGACTTCCAGGCTGTAGAATCTTGTAAAAGTAGATGGTGAGGACCAGCCTGCCGATCTACAGATGTCACAATAGAAACTCCACTAGACCATGCCCAGGAAGAGGTTATGCCTCTGGTGGAGTGAGCTTTGACACCTATGGGACATTGAAGGCCCCTAGTATCGTATACTAACGCTATTGCGTCCACTAGCCATATGGCTAGACTTTGCTTGGTGACCGGAAGTCCCTTAGTGCGGCCACCAAAACTTACAAAGAGCTGCTCTGACTGCCTAAAGTGGGAGGACCGCTCAATATATGCTCTTAGCGCCCTAACTGGATAGAGCAGGTGTAACTGTCTCTCATCCTCCGAGGGGGGAAGAGCAGAAAGAGTGATTACCTTTGCTTTAAATGGTGTTGAAAGCACCTTGGGTACATAGCCATGTCTTGGTTTGAGGATGACTTTAGAGTCACCTGGGCCAAATTCTAGACATGATGCGTTCACAGAGAGCGCTTGAATGTCACCGACACGCTTAACTGACGCCAATGCTAATAGCAGGGTGGTTTTCAGTGAAAGTGGTTTCAGTTCGTCCGTCTGCATCGGTTCAAGGAGGTCCTTTTAGTGCTCGTAAGACCAGTGAAAGATCCCAGGAAGGCACCGTAGGAGGGCGAGGAGGGTTAAGCCTCCTGGCTCCCTTTAAGAATTTTATGACCATGTCGTGTCTGCCTACTGATTGGCCTGCTATAGGTGCATGAGATGCAATAGCTGCTGTGTAGACTTTGAGTGTGGATGGGGTGCGTCCTGCATCCAACAACTCTTGTAGAAAAACAAGTATCTGTGATATCTCACATGACACTGGGTTATGGTTCCTGGCTGAACACCAGTCAGAGAACGCTGACCATTTAAGGGCATAGAGACGTCTAGTAGACGGAGCTCTAGCTTCACCAATAGTGTTCAGAACACTCACTGGGAGGTTCTCAAGCTCCCCTGAGGCCAAACATGTAGCGCCCACAGTTTGGGATGGGGTGCCATATTGTCCCGTCGCCTGAGATAGGAGATCTTTTCTCAGTGGGACTGGCCAAGGGGCCGCTGACAGCAGCTGAATCAACTCGGGAAACCAGTGGTGGGTTCGCCAAAGTGGAGCCACAAGCAGGACTGTGTGCTTGCCTTCCCTTATCCTTTTTAAGACCTGGGGAAGGAGCGGAATCGGCGGAAATGCTCTTTGAAAAATAAATTGGGCAGTGACAGTTGTCTTCGGAGGCGAAGAGGTCGACCTCTGCCTTCCCGAATATATCCCATATCATTTGAACCGTTTGGGAATGGAGGAACCATTCCCCGGGACACAAAGACCCTGGAGAGCATGTCTGCTCCTGGTTCAGTCTGCCTGGCACATGCACTGCTTTTAGCGAGTGCATTCTGTCTTTCGCCCATAGGAGGAGATGTCTGACCTGTTGGTTGAGCCATCTCGACCTGAGCCCGCCTTGGCGATTTATGTAGGAGACCACTGTCGTGTTGTCCGTACGGACTAGGACGTGATGACCCAAAAGACGTGCTCAAAAGACGTGCTGTGGTGACCACCATTCGTCTGGAAACTGCTCCCAAGCTCACTCCCGACTCGTAGAGGTGGGGTTTTGACCACGGGACCAGGGCTTTGATGCAGCCGTGGCCCACTTTGATCCAGAGCTGGCCTGAATGCCAAGCTTGGGGGGGAACCCGTGAATTCAGCCAGTACTGCAGGGGGCGCATGTGCAGCCTGAGCGGAAGTACTAGGGAAGCTGATGCCATAAGGCCTAGCATTCTCTGAAAAATTCTCAGGGGTCTGTTGGTTCCCGTTTTGAATGAGTGTGCAAGCTGCTGTGTAGTCAGAGCACGTTCGTTTGACAGCCACGCCCTCATTTGGGTCGAGTCCAAAATCGTTCCCAGGAAGGAGATTCTCTGCCTGGGAAGCAACGAGCTCTTGGCTGTATTTATTCTGAGACCCAGGCATTCTAGGTGGCTGAGTAGCACAGATTTGTGAGATTGTAGTTCTTCCTCTGACTGGGCCAGTATGAGCCAGTCGTCGAGGTAGTTCAAAATGCGCATTCCCATTTGTTTTAAAGGGGAGAGAGCTGCATCCATACACTTTGTGAAAGTGCGGGGCGCCAGGGACAGGCCAAATGGAAGGACTCTGTACTTGTAGGCCTTCCCGTCGAACGCAAATCTCAGAAACGGTCTGTGACGTGGGATAATTTGGATATGAAAGTAGGCATCTTTCAGATCTACTGAGAAAAACCAATCCATCGGGCGGATTTCGACAATGATTTGTTTTAATGTTAACATTCTGAAAGGCCATTTGACAAGGGCCCTGTTCAGATGTCTGAGGTCTAAGATGGGCCTGAGGCTGCCATCTTTCTTGGGAACCAGGAAGTAGCGGCTGTAAAAACCTGACTCGCTCTGCACTGCAGGCAGAGCCTCTATAGCTCCTTTCATTAATAGACTTTTCACTTCGGTTTTGAGGCGTGAGTTACGTTGCTCTCCACCAAAGTGTGAGTAATGCCAGCGAATCGCGGAGGTTTGTGGCGAATTGGGCGAATAGCCCAGCTGAATTGTTTTATAACCCACTGTGACACACCAGGTATTGCTTTCCAAGCCTCTGCCCAGTTGCACAGGGTTTTATAGTGTCGAGCAGCGGCGCTGTGTTGCGCACCGCCCGTTCGTGTGGTGTGGAAGAGAAAGAAGACTCGTATGTTGAACGTTCAAGTTGTTTATTGAACCCGCAATAACAGCGGTAAAGTGCAGTGGAGCGCGCGCAAGCGCGGGCTCGCTGTTCACATTCTTTACATTTATAACAACATTTTTCCCCTGGGCCGGAACAAAAACGGGCCGCGGGGAGAGAATTCAGAGTCTTTTGGGGGACGGACCGGCTTGGGCGGAACTCACCCCTCCTCTCTTCCTGATCAGCCTGTCAGGACTGCTTCCTGTGATCAGGGTCAGCGCGATCTTAGGGCAGGGACCCTGACGCTTGGGTGGGAAGCGCTTCGCCTGGTGATGACGCTGACGTTGGTCATACGGTGGGCAGGGCTGCACGGGAGCGAGCGCGGGCGCGGGAGCTGACGCAGATGCAGACCTGCGCTGCTGTTGCTGGTACGGAGCTCTCGGCCGAGCTGAAGAGGCGGCGCTGGGTCTTTTTGGCAGAAAATGCCTCATAGCCTGGGACGCTTTTTGTGCCGTGGTGAAGCGCTCCGCGAAACCGTCCACCGCGGGGCCGAACAGACTTATCGGCCTCCTTAATCTCCGTGAGATTTAGCCACAAGTGGCGTTCCAACACCACAAGACTGGCCATGGACCTGCCTATGGCCTGAGCGGTGGCCTTCGTGGCTCGAAGGGCCAGATCTGTGGCGCTTCTGAGGTCACGAAAAACCTCCTGGTCCGGACCGGATTCGTCCATAGCCCGGAGGAGCTTCGCCTGGAACACCTGCAGGACCGCCATCGAGTGGAGAGCGGAGCCTGCTTGGCTGGCAGAAGCGTATGCCCTGTTTGCCAAGGCTGCCGTGGTACGACAGGGCTTGGAAGGGTATGCGATTTTGGGCTTCCGGAGGGCGGGCAGAGGTGTGCCGCCACCGACTCCTCGAGCGGCGGCAGATTCTTGTATCCCTTTTGGACAGCGCCGTCAATAGTGGAGAGCGCGTGCGAGGTGGATGGGCGGAGGCGAAGCGGAGTAGGAGCGCGCCATGACCGCCAGCTCCTGGTGCACCTCAGGGAAAAAGGGCCGCTCTCTGCCGCGGGCCCTGCTGGCGCCCGGAGATACCATTCGTCGAGGCAGCTGGGTGTGGGCTCCTCAGGGGAAGCCCAGTCCAGGCCCAGCTTGTCAACGGCTTTTGTGAGGATAAGGATTAGTTCGGTGTCCGCACCGGCCCTAGCCGCGTCGTATCGCTGCTGAGATGTCGAGGGGGCGGGGTCGCCAACGGAGCCTGACCATTCCTCGGCATCGGAGGCGACGAGGGACACGGTGTCATCGTGTGGACCGTCCTCTTCATTGCCACCGAATGAGACCAGTTCCTCGGCGTCAAGCGGAGGAAGCAGGTCTGATCGAGAGAACGTCACTGGGGAAAGCGTCTCTGAGGCGAAGAGGCGAGGCACGCGGGCAGTGGGCGAAGTGAGCTCGCCCGCCTCAGGATATTCAGTCCTCTGGCTCCGCCGCTTTTTCCGCCGGGGTTCGGACGGAAAAGAGAGCGGGAGAGCGCGAGGGGCAGGGTCGCTCTCTGAGGCGATCCGCGAACGGAGGGAGGAGATGGGCATGCTCTCGCAGTGAGAGCAGCTGGACCCAGAGAGAGCAGTGTCGGCATGGGCCTTGCCCAGACAGGTAATACACTGGTCATGGGCATCCTCCTGATGCAGGGTTGTTCTGCACCTTACACACAATTGTGACTGGTTCTTTATTGTACTTAAGGATACACAGAAGTGTTTCACCGGCGAGCGCAGGGAGAAGGGCGACAGCTGCGGATAGCTGGATGAGCGCTGATGACAGACCGACTCTCGCAGGGGTCCGGGCTGGCTAGCTCGATTCCACTGATAGCTCGTCCCTCGCGGTGAAGGTAAGCTTGTATTCAACGAATATTGGTATCAGCGAAGAGTCTTCGCTGAAGGAGAAAAATCTGACGTTTTGGGGCATTACAGTGTATTTTAAGGGCACCCTTCGCGGGCTTTTGCACTCAGTTCGCGGGCTTATGTTCAGTTTCGCGAGCTTGGCGCCCATAGGTTCGCTCAGATACGCTGTTCTGCCATTGGTTCATGCAGTTACAACTGGCCAGCCAATAGCGCGCGAGTAGCCTCGACTCCGCTTTGACTGTGCAGTAGCACTGCGTGATTTTATAAATGCTTCAGTATTCGAGAATAGGAGACTATTCCCAATGCGTCTTCGACGACTGACCGCGTTCGAAGGAATAAAGCGTGCGATGTGACAAAGTAAACAACGCGAGATCACACGCGTCGTCAGAATGGAGTTCTCACGCGAGACTGGAATTGATATTAAAAATGATAAACTGCAGAAAGTTTGCGCTCCAAGCGCTCCAGCGAAAAGGAGAAAAAGTAAACGATTATGGTGGAGGAAATTATTGGAGAGCAAGCAATTACAGCAGAGAGTTTGAGGTAAATAAATAATTTTGCAATGTTCTGCTGCAGCGGCTGGGCGTGCAAATGTTTGTGCTTTGTTTCTGTTTGATAGAATTGTAAATATATCTATTAAAATACTGATATTCTCGTCTATAACGCCACCCTGAACCCCTGCCCTGTATCTTGCTCTCTCATTGGCTGTCGGTCATCGCCGGTGTTATTTTCAGTCAGGACTCATTTTACACAGGAGTTTGAATCGATTCCGCAAAACCTGTCGGCAAGTCAAAATCGGGCTAAAATCGGGCAGTGTGAACTAGGCCTAAAATAAACCACTCTGGCCCAGCCCACAAATACACTCCTTCCAAAACAGTCTTAAAGAACGCAAAGTCTGCAACAAATTTGTACATTAACTCACTAAAACATTAAAGAAAAGTTATGTGAAATGAAAAGAAAAACTGTACAAGAAAAGCAATATGAAATGAAAAGAATGTGTGGAATGAAAATAAAATATGTAAAGACAAGCAATGTTAAATGAACAGAAAATATGCAAATAAGCCTTTAAATAAATGCTGTTCATATATACCCTTTTGTGTTTTCATTTGGGCTATAACACCTGTCTTAAAATGTAAGGGATACTGGAGCTTGGTTGGGGTGGTGGGACTGCTTGCGGTGGGCGCCGAAAAATTTCCCTTATTTTCAAATCCCAAACTTGACAGATATGGCAGTGCAGTAACTTCATGGATCCCCAGTTGACAACCCCGAATCTGTTTGATAAATGGTCAATTAATTAATTCACAGATTTCATAAGCAAAGCCTATTGTAGTTTATGTTATACATCATTAAATTGTAATAACATTTGCTTCTATTAACAGAACTCCAACAAAGCCATTTTTGAAAACACATTTATTACAGTAATCAAGATATTGCAGAGAGAAAAAAAAACGATTGTTTTCTTTAAACTGGTTTTATGTACAACGTAGAAATAAATAAATCTGGTAAATTAAGTGCCCTAGTATTTAAAAAAGGGGGAAATCCTTTGAACTCAGTTCAGTTTCACATAATATATAAAAAGGGAGATATTAACACTGTATCTCAGGACTGCACAAACAAATCAGCAGGAAGACCACATCAGTATCCTGTGGCATACAGTAAGAAGTGAAACGACACAATTTCACAGAATTCAGGCACCTTTTTTAACATTTATATTAAACAAATAGATGTTTATAAAACACTGCTTCCTGAACATTCCCTTATCCTTGCCATGCTCATGCAAGTTTTATTTAACATTCATTTTATTCACATAGACTACCATCAAATACATGATCAAATGTCCTGTGCATAAGTGTAGTGTAGTGGACAGCCAGGAAGACCACAGATGAAATCTTTCCTTTCACTTAACACACTGGAACCAAGATCCTCTGACTCTCTTGATATAATTACATCACTTTCTTTGACTCCCATTCCTGAATATAAAATAAAATTTAGAAGAACAGAATTAAACAGCATCAGCATTAAGTATGAGTTTTGAATGTTTCATTTTTCATTTAAATATATAATGTTACAGATTCGTTCAATCATATACCTTGGCTTTCTGCATGACATTTCCTTTGGTGGACGCATAGATGGACAGGGGACGTTTCTTCATTTCAGATGCACAGTTGACCGGCACAGTGGCATCATTGTAAATAGGTTTCTTTTTTTTAACTGGAACCTACAGGTATTAAGATACAAAATGATTTCCAATGTAAATTCCGGTTACTTTGAAGGAAAAACATATTTATAGAGTCAAGAATGCATGTACTTTGATGATAGGTTTGCTTTCCACAGGTGCCCCCAGAATTCCTCCAGTCAGAGACTTCTTAAGTTTCTCTTTCACCTCCGTGAGTCGCAATTCCAGGTCTACTCGCTCAGCTTCCCTCTGACGGCAGCTTTCCTCCAGATGGGCCAGATGCTGCTCCATGGTTTTCTGCTGTTTATCTGTTGCATATATGTACACATATAACATTAAAGTGCCTCTAGTATGCTTTTTCGGATATTACATGTAGTGTATTATAAAGCTGTGAATATGGGACCGTTCTGTTAACGTTCCAAATTTTCGTCACCTTTAGAGAACTTTTAGTATGTGGGTATGGACTTCACTGGATTTCACAAACATCTACTTTGACCTGCCCTCAAACACTAGTTGTAGCTGATGCCTAGAAGAGTTTGCCTCAGGTTGTCGAAATTAGCATGCATTTCCAAAGGATGAGGACTCAGGATTGAACTGATACGGTAAAACCTACGCCACCATTACATCGTTACATTGTACGCCATCATTCATTGAATGCACACTTCCGAATCTCGCTGGAAGTAGTAGGACATCTGGGTACATTTTGCCTACACTTTTAAAGGTACTGTGAAATCGGAGATACTTCTATTGTCATATACTCTTTTTCGCTTACTATATCGTAGAGAACAGCAAAACCTGCTCGAATTGCTACTCAAAACTAGCCCAAACGCGTTTAAATTTCGTATTCCCGGGGCTAAATATCACATTATTGGGGTGGCAACACTGGTAGAGAAGTATGTGACTGCAGAGTAGGCTCTCGGAAAGGAGGGGTTTAGAGAAACTGAATCCTTTATCAAACTGTTGCAGACACTGTGCTGCAATGTATATTATGAGAAAATTCAAGTTTTTTGACCTTGGATGCATGTAAATTAATGTACGTGACCTCTAAAACAAAAACAGGAGTCTTTAAAATAGCATAGTAGGGGCACATTAAATTAACAGCTTGTGTAAAAGATGTTGTCAACAGGTGGCGCCAAATACTGCAAACATTTTAACAAACCACCTTGCATGTTATGACAAGTTAATTCTCTTTCATTGTTTTCGAGTTGGTCACCTGTTGCGTTTTTCAGCCCTTCCTTCACCACCCTCTTTTCTGAGCGCAGTGACAGCAGGCTCTTCCTGATTTCTTCTTTTTCTTTCTCTAGTTGCTCTTTCTCATTGAGATAGCGTCGTGCATCTTCCTCCGCCCTCGTCTTTCCATATTTACCATAGTGATTCACAGCTACAACACAAAAACAAGACAGAATTGGTCATAAATGTCAATTCAAGAGAATTTAATCAGTAAAATGATGAGGCAATGATTGTGTTTGTACAGATGACAAAGTGATTTTCCAATGAAAACAAACTTACAGGAACCGTGCCGCTTCACTGTGATCTGTGTGTCACCCGTGGCTGTATCCACACTGGACATAGAGGAATAACGCTTCAGTTTAGACTGATTCTCATCTACCTGCTGGTGGAAAAGAGGGGAAAAAAATAGGAGTTATTACAGTTTGTGTGAAAACTTTTTGAAAACATTCAAACTTCTTGGCTTCCAGTATGACAGTGTTTATTTAGGCATTATACACAATGTGCTTATTCAAGGATTTTCTAAAAAGGTTCCTTTTTATAAAGGAATATGCTTACAATGACAGAAGATTTGTAGCTGACTAGACAGCAAAGACAGTTGCACAACATTACCACCCAACAAAGGAAGAAGTGGTTGTTGCTGCCTAGTCCATGAAAAATGAAATATTCTGGAAGAACGGTGGTTATTCTTGCTGAACTGCAGAAACAACACCCATATGGGCAGAAACATGCTTTTCAATAGCCATATACAGCTCTAAGTAACCTCCCACACAGAAAATACTATGAGTTTCCGTTATGCTATTTGATCATGAACACAAGAAAGTACACTAACGTTCAAAAGTTTCTTTCAAATGTTTGTGAATGAAGTCTTTTCTCACAAAAATACAGTATAAAATGAAATATTATTACAATTTGAAATAATTTATTTAAATGTAATTTACTCCTGTGATGCAAAGCTGAATTTTCAGCATCCTTACTCCAGTCTTCAGTGTCACATGATCATTCAGAAATCATTCTAATATGATGATTTGCTGCTCAAGAAACATTTCTTATTATTATCAATGTTAAACAGTTTGATTACTTTTCCATTTTCTCAGGATTCTTTGATGATTAGAAAGCTCAAAAGAACCACATTTATTTTAAAATAGAATAGTTGTTGTTGAGAGGCTTGATTTAATCAAACACAACATTTTTTGTTTAGGGTCCCATTCTCACTATTAACCAGTTGCTTGTTAGCATGAATATTACTAAGATATTGGCTGTTTATTAGTATTTATAAATCACATATTAATGCCTTATTCTGCATGACCTTATTCTACATCCCTAATCCTACCCAATACCTAAACTTAACAACTACCTTACTAACTATTAATAAGCAGTAATTAGGATTTTGAGGAAAAAGTCATAGTTAATAGTTAGTTAAAGGGATCATTCACCCAAAAATGAAAATTATCCCATAATTTACTCACCCTCAAGCCACCCTAGGTGTATATGACATTCTTCTTTCAGACTAATATAATCAGAGTTATATAAAAAAATGTCCTGTAGAATGTGTAACGCCTCTCACAAAATGCCTACGAGACGTCCAACGTCATTCGTAAGTTGAAAACGGAAGGGCAGTCCACTGGAAGCAAGATATTTTACTTTATAACATGTTGAATATGGATATTCTTCTTTCACAAACCCATCGGTTCGCTTCAGAAGGCCTTTATTAACCACCCAGAGCCGTATGGATTACTTTTATAATGGATGGATGCACTTTTTTGGGCTTCAAATTTTGGGCTGCCATTCACTGCCATTATAAAGCTTGGAAGAGCCAGGACATTTTTTAATATAACTCAGATTGCATTCATCTGAAAGAAGAAAGTCATATGCACCTAGGATGACTTAAGGGTGAGTAAATCATGGGGTAATGTTCAATTTTGGGTGACCCATAAAAAAAGTATTGGTGGGCATAGATACATTTTTTAAATCTAGATTAATCTCACTGTGATCTTGAAATTAATCTAGATTAAAATGGCTCATTTGAATTCTGCTGAAGGCATACAGATGTGTGCTACCCAAATAATGACTGGTGCTTTCACACTTGGTTCGATTGCCTGGACCGAACCGGGTTCGATTGCTCCCTAGACCGCGTTCATATTATATTATTGGGGTCCGAAACCGGGGTGCGTTTGCGTCATCAAAGCAGCAGCTGTTTACCCCGTTACTTGCAACGGCGCTGGCGAAGTTGGCAGAATGAATAGCGTTGTTTACCTAACTTTTATATTTTTGTTTTTGAACCATTGATTTTGTTACCAAAGCTTCAGTAGGTATAATGGCACTTGCGTCTATCTGCCGCGAATGTACTGCAAATGCTCTAAAGAACGCTGACGACAAGCAGAAATTAGATCTACAGCTCTCTGCTTGCAGTACTCCAGTCACGTCAGGACTTGAGAGCGGTTCACGGGTGCGCACCCGAGTTCGGAGGACAGCGTTCACGCTTGATGTGGTAATTTCACAGCATACACGCAGGTTCGAAGACTCGTTCTCGCTCCCTACAGTGCAATTCAGCTAGATAGCTATACATCCGTGCTAAAATATCACTGTGAAAGTCATCATTGTTTGCTTATATAGACCCAGCTCCCAACCCAACTTTGAGAATAGAGTAACGGAGATATTTTTTTATCGCCCGATAAGAGTCTCACGTTAACGGCCCACCACTAAAAAAAAGAAATAAAAAAAATATGTAATTCATCTTAGCACCTTACCAACACGCTTTCATAGGGAACTTCGTCGTAAGTCCGTGGGTCTGTGGACATGCTGCTGGAAGAGGTAGCCCACCTAAGGAATTAAAATGTAATATAATTAGCATACATATACTAAAATTACACATCCCAACATAAACAGTCTAAATATACTCAATTCTACTAACAGAAAAGAGTGTCGTGCTGCGTTCTGGATGCTGCTGATGGTGTCCACATCCACATAGTCATAATGCAGTGCCTCAGGGGTGGTGGCACTGCCTGCTTCAGCCAACAAAACCCCCAGCCAGCGGCCCATCTCCACAGAACAGCTCGCCTGAGGTTCATTATATTACAAAATTACCCATATTTTCTTAATGAAAGACCTTAAAATGTAACAGAGATCCATTTTATTACCTCCAGGGCGGCCACTTCTGTGCTCGCTCGCATGATACGGAAGGCAAAAGGATGTTTGGGCCCAAGACCAGGTAAGACGTCAACACCATTGAGGGCTAAAGAGCTTATGTGGGTGTGAATATCCCCTCTGTCCTTATGGAAATATAGAGTCCCATTCCTCACACAACACCAGCGCTCCTTCCAACACTGATTCACCAGGACATTCAAGTATCCTTGGTAGAGAAAAATACATCAGGCACTTGCAGGAAAGTCTCAACAGATGAAAAAGATCAACAGCTAATGGCAAAGGGATGTATGTCTCCTCACCACAGCGGGGATTGTCATCCAGGTGGGAAAGCGTGTTGGTTTCGCCTGGCAGAGGCGGCTTCTTCTTGGAGAAACTGATGATGCGGTTGATCTTCCTGCCAGCAGCTCGACTCATAGATCCAGTCAGCTCAGAGAATGTCCCTTTCTTGCCCTTTCCTACAGGAAAAAGCACAGGAAGCATCATAAGAGGATGCATAGAGTGCAAGGACAAGACACGAAACACATGTTTGGATTCTATTTACGAAAATGTCATTGACTTCTTCTGTTGGCAATGCTAAGTTGAAAAACAAAACAAAAAAACAGCACAGTTTTGGCTGTTGCGTGCAACACTGAGTTTTCAAGTGTTTTTATGCATGCTTTAAATCAGGATCCATCCGTAACACTAAAACATAACAGTAGTGAACATAACAAAACTGTGGGGGTGTTATTAAAGGGTTAGTTCACCCAAAAATAAAAAATAAGCCCATGATTTACTCACGCTCAAGCCATCCTCAGGTGTATATGACATTCTTCTTTCTGACGAATACAATCTGAGTTATATTAAAATATGTCCTGGCTCTTGCAAGCTTTATAATGGCAGTTTCTGTTTTCTGTCTACGTCATACGCTGGAACACCAGTCTCTCGTGAACGCGTGTACAACAGTTAGCGGAAGTTAGAGATTACAGTTTGTGTATATTTGTGTACTTTTGTGGATATTTTCTTACACAAACTCATTGGTTTGCTTCAGAAGGCCTTTATTAACCCCCTGTAGCCGAGTGGAGCACTTTTAAGATGGTTAGATGCACTTTTATGGACTTCAAAATAGAAACAGCCATTCACTGCCATTTTAAAGCTTGGAAGAGCCAGGACATTTTTTAATAAAACTCGGATTGTATTCGTCTGAAAGAAGAATGTCATATACACCTAGGATGAATAAATCATGGGCTATTTTTATTTATTGGATGAACTATCCCTTTCACATCTGTGCACCTTTAGTTTGTTAGATTTTTTTTTAAATAGATGATATCAATAAGTCAATAATTTTTTTAATTTTTGGCTGATAAAAATAGAGGAAATTAGTATCTTTTCAATATAGGCCAATAACGATATACAATTTCTAACATTGGCTGATATCTGATGTGGTACCAATAATAATGTGCATGCCAATACAAAACCTAAAAAATAAGGAATAAAGGATGTGACATACTAAAAGGGACAAACTTTAACCTCAGGACACATCAAAGACACAGGAAGTACTGCAGAGAGCGGCTATATCCTTCCTGAGTTCCTAATGCCATTGTTTCAGAGTGACATCACAGAACTAACAAGAGGAAACGTGCTGCACCTGGAAAACCGACTCTGACCCCAAAAGCATTCACTAAGCAAAGACGCTTAGCAAAGAATCGTACATGTCCGTACCGTTCTCACAGATCTCACGGGTAACGTCGCCATTGGCTGCGCTGTCAGAATCAGAAGTATGTTTATCTGATGACATCATCTGTAATGACCAGGAAACAGACGAACAATTATAGGGACCACCACACTGGTTATGTTCATTTCAACATTGTAATCAATTATAGTTTAGGTGTTTAGAGTTCTCTGGGCTACTGGAGGCTAGTAATCAGTTCAGACTTACCTTATCCAGCTCTATTTTTCGCAGTATCATCGGAGAGGACGAAATCTCTTTTCCATTAATGTTGTTCGCCAGGTTGCTCACTTCCTGAATGACCTACACAGTTTTAAAAGAAGAGGGTCATACAGCTAAATAACACACACATATATATATATATATATATATTTGTTGCAAATTTTTTTTTATTTTTATTAAAGGGGTCTGCATTGTTTCATTTATTTTATGTTTCCAAAGGTGCATTTATAATGTTAGTATGATTTTTACATAAAAAATTGTCATAATTTAGAAATAAAAGGTCATTTTCTATCCTGATTTTAGCCCCCTGATTTAAACGCTCTATTTAAAGGGGCGTGTCTACTGTGAGACTTCAATGTAAATGCCCACTGCTGTGATTGGCTGACATCTTTGCATATAAAATAAGTATTACATGAGGAACTCTCTTGAAATCTTTCACTACATTTTTATTAATTACAGCTGTGGAGATTAAAGCTCGGTTTATACTCGACGTCCCCACACTAGCCTGAAGGTGCGCACGGCAAAAATCATGTCAGCGCGAAGTGGGCGGTAGTGCGCGTTGAGTGTGCGAGACCCAATTTTGATTGGCGGTGTGTGGAGCATTTTTTTTTACTTTCCGCAGGGCTCCCCATCCGAAGACGCACGACTAACGCACCAGTGGGAGGGGCCAAAGACGCAATGATGTAGTAGTATATGGAGTCAATATAATGCCACATAGTTTTGCAAAATAATAAAGTATTGCAAAAGAAAAAAAAGTTTTGCAAACAAAAATAAAATATTGCACACGAAAAATTAAGTATTGAGAGAAAAAAAAAATGTTGCGAACAAAAATAAAGTATTGAGAGAGAGAAAAAAGTTTTGCAAACAAAAATAAAGTATTGCAAAAGTAAAAATAAAGTATTGAGAGAGAAAAAAAGGAAAAGGAAAATACATTTTTCATTTGCAACACAACTTTTATTCTGCGCAGCGTTTCAGTGTGCTTGCGATACCGTTTCCCCTGTGCGCTTCACTTTACTGAGCGTGTCTTTGTGGCACTGTTTTGACATGGGGGGTGGAGTCAAGAAACTGGGGCGTGTTCAGCTGACATAGTCACGCCTCCCTCCGTGTGACATCATCTCCTCGAGACGCAGATCAGCACAGATGAAGGCACCATGGCTGAGCTCATGTGGGTGGAGCGTTTCCTTGTACTCACACTTTTACTAGCATTAAAACGGGCATGATTTTGTTTTGTTATGAATAAATGTGTATTAAAAGCGTTTGCTTAAGTTAGAAGTGGTGTTTATTATTAGGTTTGGACTACTGGCTAATGCAAACTGTGTGAAAATAGCCAGCATCTGCTGTTTATTTCTCTCAGTGTGCACACATTTTTAGTATTTGAATGGTTGGTTTTGTTAATTAAATGTGTATTAGCAGCGCTTAAGTTAAAGTAGTTAGAGATCAGTTAATGTGGTGTTTAGTGTTTAGTTTAGAACTGTCTGAAAAAGCCATAGCTGTTCATTTCACTCAGAATGCGTGCAAATCTTTATAGCTTAGCAACGTAAACATGTTTGTTCTCATTGATAGTAAATTGTAGCTTACTGTATTAGGTTTTCAGGTCAGTCCTATGTTCATAATAAAACATCTATTTGAATGTCCGCTGCGATATTTTGTCATTTAAACCGTTATGGGTTTTCCCGTGCCCGACGGCGCTAGTCCAAGCTTTTGTCATTTGCGTCTTGTTCTGCATTCACAAATTCAATATAAAAGTCTCTATTGAGTGACTCTCTCATTAAAACAGTCTCTGCCGCCATCTAATGGAGTAACGGTCAGGTAGCCTACTATATTTTCTCCAGTAGAAGAAACAATTTAAGCATGAGTCTGAGATATTTTTAATGATAAAAGTCTGTCAAGTTAATTACATTCTATTTACAACTTAAAACTAGCAGTAACTTTTTCAACAGGTTAATGCTTCTAATACACATTTAGTTAACAAAATAAAACTATAAACATTTAAATGCTATAAATGTGACTCCACCCCCCATGTCCAAACAGTGCCACAAAGACACGCACAGAAAAGTGAAGCGCACAGGGGAAACGGTATCGCAAGCACACTGAAACGCTGCGCAGAATAAAAGTTGTGTTGCAAATGAAAAATGTATTTTCCTTTTCCTTTTTTTCTCTCTCAATACTTTATTTTTACTTTTGCAATACTTTATTTTTGTTTGCAAAACTTTTTTCTCTCTCTCAATACTTTATTTTTGTTCGCAACATTTTTTTTTTCTCTCAATACTTAATTTTTCGTGTGCAATATTTTATTTTTGTTTGCAAAACTTTTTTTTCTTTTGCAATACTTTATTATTTTGCAAAACTATGTGGCATTATATTGACTCCATAGAAGTATGCGTTGATTTGATTCTGCAGAGTCGGAGCTGAGTCTTTTGTCGCACTATTCAGACTACTCGTCATAATGTAACAAAATCCGAAACAAGTCATTTTCGGAGCTTGGTTTTAATAAAAGCTGTTTTTGGACTGACAAGTAAGTTTTGAGATCTAAAACTTACAGGATGTTTTCATGGTATAAATGACCCCTTACATGTTAAAAGGTCAAGGAAAGTTTGATTTCTCAATACATGATTTCTCACAATTCTGACTTTTTTTACTCAGAATTATATAAAACAAAGCTTCCATAGAAAAATCAAGTCAGAGTATTAAAGTCAATACGTTTACATACATGACTGGTATACACTGACATTTTTTGTGTGATTTATCATTGATTCTTATTTGGGAAAATATTTTTGCATAATGAGCACTAACCGCTTTGTGCTCATCAAGAGTTTTTCTTTTTCTTTCATTCAGGATAACTATTTTTTTATTTTTATTAATTTAATAGATATTGCACTTTTAAAGACCAATTTCTAGCCAAAGAAAATTTTTAAAGTTGAGCATCAGTGTTAACCTATTAACAAAAATGACATCTAAAACTACTAAAAAAATATTGTAATTATTAATAATTAAAATTAAGCTGAAATAAAATAACATCTAAATATTAGATGAAAAACTTTAAATGAAAATGAGAAAAGTTGCTTTGGAAAATAACTGAAAAAAGTTGAAGGTGAAGTATTAAAACTAGAACTGAAAAAAAAGAAAGCTAAATAGAAATATTTAAAAAACTAAAAAACATGATAAAAGCTCAGCAAATTTACTAAAATTTAAAATAAAATAAAAATGACAACTGAATATATAAAAATTAAATCTAATTAGAACTATTAAATACTATAAATTATGTAACTCATACTAAAATAACACTGTTGAGAATAAAATATAAAATGTCCATGACTTTCCATGATTTTATTAATTTTATGCCTAGAAATCACGATTTTAAAATTCCCTGGTATTTCCACGCAATGGGAACCCTGGATTTTTTTACGTATCTGTGCATGTTTTATGACCTTCTCTATCTTCTCACATAATTAATAATAATAATAATTATGATTATTATTTAAAATCAAATCAAATATTCCAAGACAATGTATTCATTTATATAATTTGTAAATAGTCATAATAAAATGTTATATTTTGCGGGGAAGCACCTTGAGCCAGCTCTCGGCCTGTTCTTTGCTCTGCACAGCCAGCACTAGAGCCTCTCCTCCCGGCATGGAGAAACGAAGCTCGTGCTTCTTGCGGCGTCCATCTTTAGGCACATAGATGACATTGCAGAGATTCAGGGGCAGATCAACGTGTGGAGAGCGATCTTTGGGATTCTTGAAGCACTGTGGAGAATAAATGTAAAGTTTAGAGCTTGGCAAATTAAAAATACATAACACACAAAATCGGCCAGATGTTTTTGATTATAGATTGTCTCCGTCCCAGTGCGATTCACCTGAAGTCTGTTCTCACGGATGATTGTTAGCTGCTTAGCCCACTGACCGAAGCGTTTCTTGCGCAGCAGGAAGGCGCATTTGCGGCAGTCTTTCATTTGGCCCAATCGACTCTCCTCTGAGGGCCACTGATGCCTCCTTTCTCTACTTTTAGCTTCCTCATCCTCTTCATCATAGGACTCATAAGAACTGCTGAGTGCATCTGAATCATTGTCTGTTGACATTAACAACTATTAAATCTCCACACAAATAAAGAACATTTGGTATGCACATGCATAAAAAAATAGCACAGGTTCCTTACAGGAGTTTTTGCTGGCCCCGTTCAGACGAGTTGTCGGGTAATTGTTGTCAGCATCTTCATAATAAGCATCCTCTATTGAGTTTGGAGGGCTGGAATTGTCTGGTAAATAAGTATACTGTGTTAGGTTTCATAACTGGCTGTTACTGTGCCATCTTAGGCTTGAATGTGATTGCACTTACTGCGTGTAGTTATATACTGGGGCGCTGTGTCCGGTCCGAGCGGGGCAGCTTCTTCATAGTAATCATCAGGAGGAGGTGTGGTAGGAAGAGGGGGAGGAGGTGTGTCTGTGGGACTCTGACAAAACAAAACCAATAATTATTCGATTCAATTTTGCATGTTTAAATGAAATTGTCAGGGTTATGTTTAGTTTCACTGCATTTGGTTTTCTTTTCAGTCAGTTCTATGTTCCCGTTTTGCCTGTGTCCTGTGATCCTTAGTAATGCTGCCTTCCAAGCAGTTACGACTTCAAACCACGGTTCACTTTGTAGCATTCCAGGCAAAGTCACGCCAAACTGCCTAAGAGCAATGAATTGTGGTAGCTAGATGTAAACAAAGCATGGCGATCCGTATGAGGCTTATGCTCATTTACAATCATTTCTATCGCCAAAAGTGCTTATTCCTTGCTTATTTGAGGGAAACAGAGGAGAAAAATTGGCGCATAAGGCAAGAGAAGCTGTAATACCTTTTATTTTACGTTATTTGTATATTTGGAAATGTATGACATTCATAAACACAGCATCCGTAGGGGCGGCCATTGTTGTTTCGCGGACGTCAGAGCGTTTCGATCTGGGAGTACATCGATCTAGTACGAGTTCACGGGTGGGAAGTCACGGGTTTGACTGTCATTCCAGTGCACGGGTTACACGGGTTACAGGTTGCCTGGAACGCGGCATTATTTTCCTTAGTTGTTAATTAGTTCCAGCACCTGTTCTGTTTTATGTTGATTACTCTTCTTGGGTATTTAAGCCCTTAATTAGCCCTAGTGTTTAAAATTATAAACACTTTAAAATGATTTCAGCTGCTGTAAGAGAAGGAATACACTACTTGAAATACAGCAAAAACGGTAATATTCCTGTAATGGTAAAGCTGAATTTACAGCATCATTACTCCAGTTACATATTCTGTACCGATTTTGTGGGCAAGTGCTTGGACGCCTCCTCTTGCGCCACATCTTTCATCTCTTCAGGCGAGTCCCTGAGATCCTGCAGGTCACAATCTGAGGACAAACATCAAAACTGAACAATTACAACACATGAACTTCATAAGACACCCTGGAAAAATAATTATGACTAACAAGGCTGCCATTATTTTTTGCTGTTTTTTGCAGCACCTACAAGTTTTTATATATTACACTGTGAGCAGTTTGCAAAACTCTTATTTAATAATGAAATAATAATAATAATAATAATAAAAAAGTCTATAATTATTGTATTTAATTAACTTACCAAATTCTTCAAACAACGATTCAACAAAGCTGGTACCATTTCCATAGAGAGAGGTGTTCATGTATATGAAGTCAGATCCATTCACTATAAATAAATAAATACATTTGCAACTTTACACGTGTTATTTGCCCTGTGTTATAAATAAATTCTTACACAGAACATTGTTAAGACAATCTTATACTACAGGGCTGTTCTGATTGGTTGACGAACGTTCTAATTTGTGCAATTATTTTCAAGGAAAAGCACGGCTAAAGTAGTTCCAGGCAGGTCTTGACCGCATTACAATTCCATATCACTTCGCCAAATGATTTCAGTTATTTCAAATGTTATTTACAGCCGACAACAGCTAAAGAACCAAACCCCACAACAACACTGACCAAGCAAATAAATACAGTTAATAGGATAAAACGACAAATTATTTCCATGTTTTTGCCACAAAATTACATTTTATAATGTATTATGCATGACAGATTCACAGATTCAAATTCATACATGCTTAATCCCTCTCTCTCGCTCTAATAACTGCATTAATAACTGCATTAGTCTGTTAACAATGGCTGAATCCTTCGTTACTAGCTCTAAAATGACGTTTTGAAATAGGAAACGGAGGCTTGGGTTTAGATGCGTTAGAAATTCGTCCTGCACCCAAAAGCGGTTTAAAGACAAAAAACTGACAAACGTCTTGAAATACATCACCTGTTTTGAGGTGTGGTAACCATAGTATAAGCGAAATAATTGACTCCGGGCCGCTGAATTATTGAAAAATAATGCATTACCGCATTATTTTTCTAATAACTCAACAGCCCGTTGTCAATTATTCCTTGCATAATATATACTTTATTCCTATAATGTTTTAGGATACCATGTTTTGTGACTAATTTTTAAAAATAGTCCTTTTCTTCAGAGTAACTTTGCTGCCTGAAATACCTATACATTGCTATAATTATTAACATGTGAATCACTTCAGCGGTGCCATGGCCAATAGATTCAGCTCAGCTGTTATGTATTTGCTGTTCAGCCTCACCAGATGGCTGCAGCTGTTTGACCAAGTTCCTGACCACGCTCATCTTCTCTGCGGTGGCTGAACTCACGCTCTCGTTCTCCAGCAGCTTGAGAAGCAAACTCAGCTCCTTCACCAGGTGCTCCATACCTGCACAGAGAATCAGGACAGGATCAGTGACCAGAAACATGTTTGCAGAATATGACAATCACAAGTGGTCTTAGACTTTTGGACCCCATTGCATTTATATACATATATACATGGTCTAAATACACACGCAACCTTTAATAAAATAGTTTCTAAGCCTTTTAATAGGAGATACTAGACTTTTTCATTCAGTCCATTTGACCTTTTTAAAATACATCAGGAGGCCTCAGCTGTTGGACATCTGATTTCTTTGGCTGTTTGTTGAAGAAACCTTGCCAAAACGGCAAACATGATATCCTGAAGATTTAATGCAATAAACAAGCAAAAAAAAGGGGTATGACCTGAATTGATTTCTTATGGTAGTGCTCTTCCAAATCTGTGTACGGTGAACAATAGCTGCAGTGTTATGAATGGCCTAACAAACACAGGAAACAAGAAACCCCCTACAGAGAAACGACAATTTTAGAATTTGGAATTCACTTCAACAATGCTACAGCATTGGCTGTCTGTAGGTGTGGACATGTCTCATTATTCATCTAAAGAAGGAAACCTGTGGAAAAGTAGCTTGAATTTCCTGACCTGAAATGTACAGTTAAGACACTGGTTTTTAAAATTCTTCTGATTAACATTTACTGGTGATTTAATATTTGTGTTCTCTTAAGAGACTCATAGTTTTCACAATGTTATGGGCAATAACATGTAATAACAAGAATTTTCGAAAAAATTTGCTTCTGTGCTCATTTAAGTGACTGCGTTTTATGTTCTAAGTGGGTAAATAATTGTGCACTGCTAGTTGGCAGTCAACTTCAGTTTCTATCCTCACGATACATTTCCTCATTCTTCTGTCTTGTCTTGCCAGCTGCACTCCAGAGATCCAGTTCAATCAAAGTCACCTGCATGGAGCCATTTCAGTAAAACTGTGACATGCACAAGGCTAATCATATGACTGATTATGTTAGATTGCACTTTGCGAACGATAAACTGGGCAGCTCTGTAGGACAATACAGCCGAAACACTTAAACAGAATGGATTTTTATTCATCTTCAGGATATTCAACTTATGGAAAAACTGTTGTATCAACTTTACAATTAAAGTTGGTCAAACTCAATATAGTAAGTTCTGTAAACTCAAAAATAATAATGTTTTAACTTGGTTTTAATGGTCACGGTGGCTATAATGATGCGCACGACGAAGGAGTAAAACAAAAGAGTCTATAATGATATATCCAAAATAAAACAAACACGGTGGAGATAACCATGAATAACATACACGTAAAAAATTAACGATACCAGACACACAGCTAAAGAAACTCAGGGCTTAAATATATGGTAAACGTAATCAAAGTGAAACAGAACAGGTGTGTGGAAACTATTTTAACTAGGAAGTGAAGGAAAGGGGAACAGAGCAAACAGAGTAAGAAATGAAACCAAAAGAGAACATAACAGAATATACATATTACACAAATTCAATAAACTTGCATTTTGAATGAACATTTCATAGTAGTGACATAAAACTTTCATTAGCCCTATTCGGACAGGACTCGTTTTTTAACGGAGGATGAAATCAATTTCCTTGATTATGAATTCACTTTTTTAACTTTAGTTAGTGTGTAATGTTGCTGTTTAAGCATAAACAACATCTGCAAAGTTACAACGCTAACTTTTTAGTTTAAAGCAAAGGGAGATATTTTCTTTCAAATAAACTGCTTTGGACTACAACAAACACCTGGTAGGGACTTCCCGGGTAGGTGACATCACAAACCCTAAAGGAACACGCAACAAAGGGGGTGAGGCCATGTTGGGCTGCTTTAAAGAAGAGGAAAAGTTGTAGTACATTTGAGAGTCTGCTGTCGATTCCGTCTTTTCACATTTATTGCAATCCAGTTCGTAACACAAATGCAATAGCATGTCATAAAAGCAAGATGACAACATATCTTCCCACACAAGCGATTTAGATTAACATGACAGAACACGCTAATCAATGACTTGAAGATAGTTAACTCCACATCATTTACATTTATGCATTTAGCAGACGCTTTTATCCAAAGAGACTTACAACTGAGGAGTACAGGAAGTGATCAGTCATGAAGAAAACGCAAAAAGTGCCTTAAATACCAAGTTTTGGACATTACACAGAGTAGCCTATAAGCTAGAATAGGGAGGGAATAAAAGAGAAATAGAGGAAAAAGAAGAGTTTTTTTATGATCAGATTAAGTGCTCATGGAAGAGATGAGTTTTTAGCTGTCTTTTGAATGATGACAGTGATTCTGCCATCCGGATGGAGGTGGGAAGATCGTTCCACCAGCCAGGAGCGGTGAATGAAAAAGTTCTGGAGAGGGATTTCATGCCTCTCTGTGATGGTACCATAAGCCTACACTCCTTACCTGAGCGAAGGCTTCTGGTGGGGGTGGCAGCCAGTGCAAAGAGATGAAGAGAGGTGTGACATGGGCCCTTTTGGGCTCGTTGAAGACAAGACGTGCCGCAGCTTTCTGAATCATTTGAAGTGTTTTGATTGCACACGATGGAAGACCAGCCAGAAGCGCACAGCCACATCAGCTACATAAATTCATCAACTAACCATTCAGAAACATCCTGTTGCATTCTACATGTTGTCACTTCTTCTTGAGTCTCTCTATCATTGTTCGACTCTGGTTTGAACCATTGACTGTAAAAAAATATGGACGTAGTGTCTGTGACGTCACCCATAGGATTCTGAAGGGCAGTTTTGAAGCGTAAAGTAGGGTCAAGCTGGCCGTTCCCATCTTAGCAGCACGTCATCACGCGTCACTCCCGGATAACAGAAAATGGGCAAAGAGGCGGGACGTGGGCAGAGCTGAGGAGACGCAATGACTAACAGACAGCAGATAAATGGCTACCCACCTGCCACTCAGAGTGGCCACGCCCTTAATTATGCAGAACTTTAAAGTCCCTTTAAAGTCAAAATTAAACATGTGTTCTGAGTTTCTCAGACCACAGATAAATGTGTTATTAACCAACTAGCCAAATTTGAATCATAAAAAAATCTGCTAAGTACATAAAATATCTTGAAAAAATAAGCAGCATTCTCTGCTCTCAAACGCTGGGGGCACAGCAATGGTGAAAAACTTCTTAACGGTCTAACTTCTGAATTCAGTACTACATAGTTCACAGTCTTTGTAATGTCTTTCATCAATACATTTCTAACATTTCTAATGTGTTTAGAAACAAATCTCAGAATTGCCTTTACAGGGACTTTAAGGCTTTATTTAATGTAAACTAATGAGTTATAAAAAAAAAATAACCACCCTCACAGTTGTCATGAAGGCAAAATTTGCCTTTTAGATGAAAATTTGAATTTGTACCAGGCTGTTTTTTTTCTGCTGAAAAGTTGGGCATTTTAACATGGGGCTCAATGAGATTCTGCTCCCTTCTGGAGCCTGTTCCTAGTGGGTAGTCGATGAACTGCAGTTTAAGTTACTTCCGTATTTGCTTCAAGAAAGACCATGGGAGGTTGCCGGCCGCTTGGTTTGAACATAGAAAGCTGAACAGTTTCAGACCTTTTCAGTGCGTGTCTGCGTAATCAGAGTTGCTAACGCAAGCTCTTGAAGCTCCGCCCTCTTCTTGAAAGGGAGCAGTAGCTCATTTGCATTTAAAGGGACACCCACAAAAACAGTGCATTTTTGCTTGCCCTCAAAAAGTGAAAATTTTTACATGTTTGTAAAAATTTGGGGTATTTTGAGCTACAACTTCACACTTCACACACTCTGGGGACATCGGAGACTTATTTACGTCTTGTAAAAAGGGTCATAATAGGACCCCTTTCATTCTTTTATGTAATGCCAAACTTTTCTAAATGCGATAGTTCATTCAAGATTCAACATTAAGAGTTTGTATGACAAAATGACAGCTGTTTTTTTTTCTTTTTTTTATAGCGTATACATCCCTCTGCTCATTTCAAAAAGAATGAAATCTCTTTCTCAAAACAGATCAGAGTCACACATCTTTCACATGTAAGCACTTCACACCACACCCGGACTGGAGAGAGGGATGGGAACGGAAAAGTCCCTCATTCGAGGCTATACCTTCTACTCATTTAGCTTTGCTGATCCAGGAATTATTATTCTTGGCCAAAAGTAATTACTGCAATATGTGACCTTTCTTTTGCTTCTGCCCTGACAGTGTTTTTTCTATCTTTCTGGACCAGATCAAAAAACCTGTTGCATAGCTCATGATGTTTCTTTTCTAGACCCTCACCGCTCTGAAAACAAACGCTGCTTTGAAGTGAGGGTCGCAAACCGCTATGCAAACAGGGGGAATTCAAAATAACGGATCTTTTCTGAGTTTGCACTTCTATTTTGAGAATCATCCAGTTCATTTCTTGGTATGCAAAAGTCCATGTTACACACTACTGTTAATATAAATAGTGACTAAAAATAGTGCAATTAAAAGCTAATTAAAAATAATTATGCTCCAAACATTAAACAATTACATTTTAGCATTATTTCTAAATTTTACACAGCACAGGTAGGAATAGAGAACATCAATGAAAGACTGTAAGATAACTTGTGTCAGCATATTTACTTAGAGGGCTGTACAAATTTGCTCTTCAGTGAGTCATTTAACAAAAACTCTCTTTTAAAAAAAATAAAACCCTGTGTAAGATGATGCAAGAGAAACAGTCAAATGAGCCAACAAATGTAAACACCACAGTATACACTCACCTAAAGGATTATTAGGAGTACCACACTAATACTGTGTTTGACCCCCTTTTGCCTTCAGAACTGCCTTAATTCTACATGGCATTGATTCAACAAGGTGCTGAAAGCATTCTTTAGAAATGTTGGCCCATATTGATAGCATCTTGCAGTTAATGGAGATTTGAGGGATGCATATCCAGGGCACAAAGCTCCCGTTCCACCACATCCCCAAGATGCTCTACTGGGTTGAGATCTGGTGACTGTGGGGGCCATTTTAGTACAGTGAACTCATTGCCATGTTCAAGAAACCCATTTGAAATTATTCAAGCTTTGTGACATGGTGCATTATCCTGCTGGAAGTAGCCATCAGAGGATGGGTACATGGTGGTCATAAAGGGATGGACATGGTCAGAAACAATGCTCAGGTAGGCCGTGGCATTTAAACGATGCCCAATTGGCACTAAGGGGCCTAAAGTGTGCCAAGAAAACATCCCCCACACCATTACACCACCACCACCACCAGCCTGCACAGTGGTAACAAGGCATGATGGATCCATGTTCTCATTCTGTTTAGGCCAAATTCTGATTCTACCATCTGAATGTCTCAACAGAAATCGAGACTCATCAGACCAGGCAACATTTTTCCAGTCTTCAACTGTCCAATTTTGGTGAGCTCGTGCAAATTGTAGCCTCTTTTTCCTATTTGTAGTGGAGATGAGTGGTACCCGGTGGGGTCTTCTGCTGTTGTAGCCCATCCGCCTCAAGGTTGTGCATGTTGTGTCTTCACAAATTCTTTGCTGCATACCTCGGTTGTCACCTTTCTTTCCCATTCTGACATTCAGTTTGGAGTTCAGGAGATTGTCTTGACCATGACCACACCCCTAAATGCATTGAAGCAACTGTCATGTGATTGGTTGATTAGATAATTGCATTAATGAGAAATTGAACAGGTGTTCCTAATAATCCTTTAGGTAAAAATACTGCTAAAAAATTTATGTGAAAACTAAAACACTGATTTCAGTTCATTTTTGCGCCTTACGGGATTGAACAGTCCAATACATGCACTTATATGTCAAAATGCCTATCTTTGCAGGCATTTTTCTTCATAAACGTTTCTTCATAAACGAAGTCTTAATTTAGGTCTTAAGTGAACATAAATTATTGAGAAAGAAAGCATGTGTATCAGTATATCCAATCAGTGCATTCGCTCTTAAAGTGACAGCAGCCTAATAAACCTGCTTTGTAATACTGTAGTTTTTTTATTTTATTTCTAGTGCTTAAAAATAATTGTGATATATATCGTTATCGTGAAATACAATTATTTATATTGTGATATAAAATTTTGGTCATATCGCCCACCCCTACTGCTAAGATATTTATCAGAAATCAGATCTTCGCTCAATCAATATCACTCTAGAGCCCTTTTCGGACGGTAATTGTTTCTTGTGGGGTCGTGAGGTATTTTCATAATTTACAGGGGCTAGTCAGTGATTTTATTGCCGTCCGAATCCAGAATGTTTTTCTCCTACCACCCGCATAAAAATCCCGGCCGGAATTACCTACTGTTTTTAGACAAACACCATTCGCGTGTGGTAATTTAATTGCCATCCAAATCCACATCTCTGAGTTTTCAACTAAATATTGCTTCAAATTCACTGTTTATATACTTTTTGACCACTGCAGAGCACCGTACAGTTGCACTTCGCTGTAATTTGGATGCGTCTTAAAGATATAGCCTACACTTTTATTACTGAAATGCTGGAAAGTATTTACAAAAATAATCTTTTATTACAGCCGTTATTAAGGCAGCAACATAACCGAGCAAGCAGCTATATTAACCCCATCCTATTTTAAATAAGAGGCTGTATTAACCTACTCATTTCCCATTTTGAAATAAAATACAAGACATAAAAGCATTTTAAATATAATGCATCTATATCTTCCTATTTTTTAAACAGAAGATTTAAAGAAGAAGAATAGTATTTTCCTATTATTAAATTAAATATGAATTTATTCTTATTCCAAGCATATGACATTTTATTTACAGGATACAATCACGTTATTGACCACGTGAGCAATGGGTTCGCAGGTGCGCAGGATCACAAAACTCGCTGCTCCACCGAGTTTTATTACTGAGGTGGCATGCACATTTATTTTTACAGACGTCCATATGAGAAACAATTACCGTCCGAATAGTGCTTAGGACACAAACCTTCCTGGGCTTCGTTTTTCGGTAAGTTGATCGTAGAGTTCACTGGTGGCAATGGACCTAGGCCTTCAATGCTTTTGGGAAGCATAGCCCTGGTTGATTGTCAACAGAGGAGAAACTGTATAATTCACAATGCATATTTCCAAATGCCTTTGCAGTTCTGTCACCAGAGCACAAACACAGAGCTGACAGAGATAAAGAAAGCAAACCACTGAATTGCTCACAGACAGCTGAAGGACATGAGAAACCCACCATTTTCAGACAAAAACAAACTGTGCTGCAATGTGCCAAGGAGGATTTTTGGTAGTACTTGATTTTACAGTCCTGTTCCCCATGTACATACTTTGTACTTTATATTATGCATTATAGTAATTACAATAACTGGGTAATAACTAGGTACCAACCCTGAACCTACCCCTAAACCTAACCTTAATCCATGTAGCTGCTTTCTTAGGTAAATACATGTAAGTGTAAATATCTAAAATATTAACAATTTACATTTTTTAATATATATTGATGCAATATTAACCAAATACTGATGCATCTCTTGATGAAAATAAATGTTGTGATGTTATTACACACATGTGCAAACATTTTTTGTCAAGATCTCGTATTGACAATGCAAGAGCCCAGCACTCTGTAAAGTCTCCTCCAGCACATCCTAAAGACTTTCAATGAATTTAAGGTCTGGAAGGTCTGGTGAAAATGATTCTTCATGCTCCCTCCCAACCATTCTTTCACAGTTTGAGCCTGATGAATCTTGACATCATCCTGGAATATGGCCATGAAGTGTCTTCCTTCATGGTTGTTTAAGAAATAAAAAGCTACACTCCATCAGTGAGGGTTAGAAGAACTGTTGCCAACATATAACATGCTAAAAACATAGTAATCACTGGAATAATGATCCAATCAAATACTTTTTTGCCTATTTAAATCCAAACAGCAACTAGCAGTGTATATATACAATTTAAGTTAGCTTTTACAATGAAAACTCAACTGTATTCAATAGTAATAAACTTGTCGTCCTTTCTTCCTCAAGTCAAAAACAAACAATTTCACCTCTAAATCTGCTAGAACTCAAAATGGTGTCATTCTTAATGTCACCATGAAATAAAAAAATTGGGCAATTCCTGTTTTTTTATGAAATATTGAAGTATTTATTATAAATCTGTGTACATCATTATTTTTTAATAATGATAACTCCCTCTTGAAGTGACATCTCTTCTCTTCTCTACTCTGGTCTGATGATGGGCAACCTGTCTGAACCACAACCATCCAATCAATTCCCGATGGCCAAAATCAAGTCGTTTCACTCATATATACATTATAACGGGGGAGGGGGGGTGGAGACTACCGCAACTTCATGCCGACTGTAAACACACAGCCAGCGAAAAGCTATCTTTTAGTTGTCTTTGACTTAATTGGCTTACTGGCCAGTAAACTCCTAAGAGTTTTCCTCTCTCCCAAAAAAAATAGCCAACGTGAATGTGTATGCCTGTAACGGGAAATGAGAAAAAGAGAGAGGCGGAAGAAGAGTATGAGGCGGAAACTCGGAGAGCAGAGAGTAGGATGACTCTGTTATTGTACTGAGAGAGGCACAATCACAACTCCAGGGCCGCAGCTCTCCAGAGGGCCATTGTCTGGGTGTGCACTCACTGACACGGGCGAGGGAGTGACCCGTCCCTTTTCCGACCAACTCAAGTTCCCACACAACACCCTCTGTTCCTCTGTGTCTTCTGCTGGCCATGTTTCTCTCTGGAAATTGGGTCAAGTTTGTGGAACTAAGCACAGTCAGCTCTGTTACAACTATTCTGAAGGCTTGCCTGTTTTTGCTGGGGTGGATCTCGTGTGTAATGTGTGGGAATGTGAGATTGTTGATCCCCATCTGAATACTTCAGTGACTTTTTGAATGCATCTATACTGTCTGCTGACTCTCACAGACCAAAGACATATTGAATTTAACCTTAAAGTGACAAAAGAAAGACCAACTGAAAACAAAGACTTCGCTCATCAACACATATTAGTCAGTATATAGGTAATGGGTTCTTCAACATGGGTAGGTCTTTCAAGAATAAACCCCAACACTTCCATTACACCACTATGCATTCAACCGGAACCAATTCATACATTCAAATGTTTTGTTTACTTAACTTAAATGTTAATTATAAATAATTATAATGATATTATGAGAGTATGTATACCACCAACCATTTTATACTAGAAATCTGCATAGCAACTTATTCAATATTCAGAAAATATTAGAAAGAAGAACTTTCTTTGTATAGACTGGGCACATTTTTAAAACAACATTCCAACTGAACTTTTGAGTGGCTCGGCAAAGTAGCTAGACAATGTGGCATTGTGAGGTCCAAAATTACACAATGACATCACCTTTGAGGAAAAGAGGACAATGCAGTGTGTAGCATTCAGAAATGCAGTGCAAACATTCATTCACCCAAATACATCAGTGAACACAATCACATATGCACTAACATTTGCAAAACAAATTCTAGGAAAAAGCAGCTGTACGGTCTTGAGGCAAGAGCATTGTGGGTAAGGGGATATGTCCTGCAGCTGCAGCTTCCTGTCTGGGCTGACGACAGCAGTTTCTATCATCCCTAACCTTCTGCTTCCTATTCCTCTCCTCCACACACCCCCAAAAATGACATACCATCCGTCCTTCACTAACAAGCACGCTCTCTCTCAGCTCTGGACCCTCCCACCTGGACCAGATCCAACAAAACACTACAAAAATCATAGCACACTACATATCTACAACACGCACCATCTGTGCCTGTTTAGAGGTCTTATCCACAGACCATGATGGGTTTCTCCTGTAGCAGTGAGGAATGAGGGCTCAGATCCTACAAGCATCATATGCAGAATGCCGTGACCACACAATCCTTAAAAAAGCTTATCAGCTGTCTGATTCAGGGTGGGTGGACGTCACGTGCCATAGTTTTACAGGACACACAAGCAGGGCTAATACATAGAAGAGGCTTTGATGAACACCAGTCAAGGTCACATGGAGGCCATATGGACATAAGGGCGAGATGGCTATAATTTAAAACTCACTATTTTAGTGGATGACAGCTTGCTGGGTGGGGTCAATTACAGAGGAACAACAGGCCACATAATTGAAAGGGAAAGGATGAAGGCTTTGAGGATGACAACATGGTTATTGATGGCTTAATGGCATGGGGGAAAAAATCCTCCTGCAACAAGTTGCAGTACATAGTGGTTGTCTGAACACATGCTGAGGAGAGTTGTAAACCATTCAGAATTAAATTCCAATTTAAATAAATGTCTGAACTTCAGTTTAAGTAGAAAATCAATGAAAATCTAATCTTGTTTAAACTTTTTGGACCTTTTTAGGCTTATAGGCCAGAGATAAAGGTAGATATGGGATGGATGGATGGATGGATGGATGGATGGATGGATGGATGGATGGATGGATGGATGGATGGATGGATGGATGGATGGATGGATGGATGGATGGATGGATGGATGGATGGATGGATGGATGGATGGATGGATGGATGGATGGATGGATGGATAGATAGAATGGCCTCACATGCAATGAAATTGCTTCAAAGAATATTGCACCTGAAAGAACCAGATACTGGATCAAGAACTTCAAGGAGAGATGTTCCTCTCCAGTGAGGAAGGCTTTAGGACGTCCTGGAGTATCCAGCAAGCATAAGGACTGTCTCCTCCTTAGATGTCAGCTATGTATTTATGTCACCAGCAGAGCAGAGCTTGCTCAATATTGGCAGCAGGTGGTTCTGCGTTCATCTGCACACAAAGTGAGGCCAAGACTTCTGGACAATGATGACCTCCTGTCAAGAAGGTCAGTAAAGAAGCCACTTCAAGGACCAAATCAAGGACATTAAGGACAGACGGAAATTCAGCAGGAAGTAAAGGGATTGGAGAGCAAAATACTAGTGCAAACTTATTTTCTCTGATTCACCTCCCTTCCGACTTCTGGGACATCTGGAAAATCAATTGTCTGGAGAAGAAAAGGTGAATGCTACCATGAGTCCTGTATCGTGCCAACAATGAAGCATCCTGAGACCATCCATGTGTTGGGTTGCTTTACATCCAAGGGAGTTGGCTCTCTTGCAATTCTGCCCAAAGAAATGCAGGAATAAAGAATAGAATCAAACCGTCCTGCAACCGCAACTTCTCCCATCGACCCAGGAGCAATTTGGTGATAATCTGCCAGCATGATGGTGCACCATATCACGAGGCAAGAGTGATAATGAAGTGTCTCAGAGATCATTTCATTGAACTTTTGGATCTGTGGCCAGGAAACTCCCCAGATGGTAATCCCATATAAAAGCGGTGGTCAATCCTCAAAAAGCCAGAAAACAAGCAAAAGCCCATCAATTGTAATCAAATCTGAGTACAAATAAGGCAAGAATGGATTGCCATCAGTCAGGATTTGGCTTAGAAGCTGATATCCAGCATGCCAGAACAAATTGTTTATGAAGAAGATGGGTCAACACTGTAATTATTGACTTCTTGCATATATTAAATGTTTAGATAGATAGATAGATAGATAGATAGATAGATAGATAGATAGATAGATAGATAGATAGATAGATAGATAGATAGATAGATAGATAGATAGATAGATAGATAGATAGATAGATAGATAGATAGATAGATAGATAGATAGATAGATAGATAGATAGATAGATAGATTTTTTTTCTGATGCTGACTTGTATACATATTTTATGTTATAGATTTATATTATATGCAAGTTTTATGATTGTTTACTTCATACACTGTGCGACCACTGAAATTTGAGATGTTTCATTTACAGTCCTACAAACATCTTTCCACTCCAAAAGTTGCTTTCTGGTTGCAGGATAATGCTATATTTTCGATTCTGTAAACCACAGGGATGACAGTTTACACTGTCATAAAACATTTGGAAGATATCACTTGGAGAAGAGTCTAGTTGACATATGCAACCAAGTATTATGCAGTTTGATTATGTGTAACGGATGGCAGCTAGTAGTTGCTGTGCGAGTAAACCTCACTCCTCTGATCTCAAGATACATATGCAAGATACTCAGAATGTGAATGCCAGTCGACAGACACCAGAGGACTAACCTGCTCATATACACAAAGTACATAAAAAACTAACAAGAGAACTGTCCGTTCATATCCAGAAGGTTTATAGTGAAGGAACAGAGCAGTCTTTTGCTATATCTTGCACCGTCTTCTCTGTTTCTACACTGCAGTCATAAGACTTAAGGCACGCGGTCATGAGAGTTGCATTTGTACATTCTACCCAACAACAACCACGGCTGTGAAACCTGCCATGACCTTTTTTGACACAATCCTAATCTTTCACTGTGTCCTCATGAACAAGCAACTTAATCTTTGATTGTTGCATGAGCAATCTGTGATTTGTGATTGATTTGGATGAACACATGAGCATTTTTAAAAAGGCGAGCAATGAAGAACTGCCATTAGACTTTAGAATTGCATACAGAAAAAGGTCATTTAGGTGACTTTTCTTTAGAGAGACATCAACATTATCACCAGCACATCAATTCTCATCAGATACTTCATTTACGGCTTAAATCCAGTGTTATTTTAGTATTATTCTGATATTATTTATTAATATTTTTATCTTATATTATATTTTATAATATTTAATTAAAAGTAATTTTGCACCCTTTGGTTTTTTTTTTTTCAATTTTAGTTTATTTCATTTTTTTTTCAGTTTAAGTTTTTCGTCTAATATTAATATTTTATTTTTGCTTTATTTTAGTTAACGATAACAAAACTGATATGAACCTCTAGCAGGTGGAAGATTGGACAGTTTGGGATTATCCTTCAAATACCGATGACTGACTTTCCCTTATGTTGTACCAAAACTGTATGACAATCTTTTACACTGTGAAACGCAAAAGAAAATATTTGGAAAAATGTTTTGGACCCCACTGACTTTTTGATACAAGACCCTGAAAGACATGCTTGAAAATCTTTCTTGAAATTCTTATCTTTCAGACATAATGCCCCTACTGATATCTTGGCTACTATTTTGTATAATAGGATTGAGGAAGGTTGATTAGGAAAAGCTCTTTCAGCTTTATCCCGGGCCTCAACCTGACCTCCTTTCATTAAGGGTTAATACATTGGTCATCCACATCAAGCCCTGTGATGACTGGCTTTGATTTCAACTCTTTGAGGACACAAGTGTGGAAGGGCCCACAGGGTCGCACACAAAGACCTTTCCGGACCCTCTGTATCGTAATAACCCTGTGTGATTTCACTACAGACAAGAGCCGCCCTTGACGGCTGCGCTCTGTCCGAGGAATGCTGGAGTGAGAGACAGTGTCAGGCCTGTGTGGACCCATCATGCTAGCAAGCTGCAGAAGAGAGAAGCCTTTGTCTATTTGGCCATGGGTATTTATAGATGTAAGCCATGTGCATAAGGAACCGGAGGAATCGGTCTCTGATTCCCCCCTGCCAATTTTATATATAATATAGAGCCTATATTTTTTCAATTATAGTGTTTTAAAAATGCATCTAAAGTAATAAACGAAGTACAATGTAGTGATTTTTCGATACATATCAATACTGAAATATGCTTCCATTACTGTACTAAATTGAGTTCTTTTTCAATGCTTATTGCACTTAAACAGTGAAATACACACAAAATAATGTCAAAATGCCGGTTTTGGCGAGTATTCACGTGAATAGTCAGTTATGTGTAACAGTCAATGAAGGTAAACGGTGGAGAAATGTGTGTAACAGTATAATGTATCCATGTGTCAGGTCTTAAAGTGACAGCAACCCAATACAAGTCCTTCTCAAAAAATTAGCATATTGTGAAAGTTCATTATTTTCCATAATGTAATGATAAAAATTTAACTTTCATATATTTTAGATTAATCGCAGACCAACTGAAATATTTCAGGTCTTTTATTGTTTAAATACAGCTCATGAAAGCCCAAAATTCTGAAAATCTCAAAATCTCAAAAAATTAGCATATCATGAAAAGGTTCTCTAAACGAGCTGTTAACCTAATCATCTGAATCAACTAATTAACTCTAAACACCTGCAAAAGATTCCTGAGGCTTTTAAAAACTCCCAGCCTGGTTCATTACTCAAAACCGCAATCATGGGTAAGACTGCCGACCTGACTGCTGTCCAGAAGGCCATCATTGACACCCTCAAGCGAGAGGGTAAGACACAGAAAGACATTTCTGAACGAATAGGCTGTTCCCAGAGTGCTGTATCACGGCACCAGAGTGGGAAGTCTGTGGGAAGGAAAAAGTGTGGCAAAAAATGCTGCACAACGAGAAGAGGTGACCGGACCCTGAGGAAGATTGTGGAGAAGGACCGATTCCAGACCTTGGGGGACCTGCGGAAGCAGTGGACTGAGTCTGGAGTAGAAACATCCAGAGCCACCGTGCACAGGCGTGTGCAGGAAATGGGCTACAGGTGCCGCATTCCTCAAGTCAAGCCACTTTTGAACCAGAAACAGCGGCAGAAGCGCCTGACCTGGGCTACAGAGAAGCAGCACTGGACTGTCGCTCAAATTTTGCATGTCATTCGGAAATCAAGGTGCCAGAGCCTGGAGGAAGACCGGGGAGAAGGAAATGCCAAAATGCCTGAAGTCCAGTGTCAAGTACCCACAGTCAGTGATGGTCTGGGGTGCCATGTCAGCTGCTGGTGTTGGTCCACTGTGTTTTATCAAGGGCAGGGTCAATGCAGCTGGTATTACTGTGCTCAATTGGCCTGCCAACTCTCCTGACCTGAACCCCATAGAGAATCTGTGGGATATTGTGAAGAGAAAGTTGAGATGCAAGACCCAACACTCTGGATGAGCTTAAGGCCGCTATCGAAGCATCCTGGGCCTCCATAACACCTCAGCAGTGCCACAGGCTGATTGCCTCCATGCCACGCCGCATTGAAGCAGTCATTTCTGCAAAAGGATTCCCGACCAAGTATTGAGTGCATAACTGAACATAATTATTTGAAGGTTGACTTTTTTGTATTAAAAACACTTTTCTTTTATTGGTCGATGAAATATGCTAATTTTTTTTAGATAGGAATTTGGGGTTTTCATGAGCTGTATGCCAAAATCATCAGTATTAAAACAATAAAAGACCTGAAATATTTCAGTTGGTGTGCAATGAATCTAAAATATATGAAAGTTTAAATTTTATCATTACATTATGGAAAATAATGAACTTTTATCACAATATGCTAATTTTTTTAGAAGGACCTGTATACCTGCTGCCAAATTATGAGATAGTATAAAAAATATCTATATGGCAGTTTTCCCCATGGTATCAATGACAAAATTGAGGCCAGTGAAAATGCTGAGTGGCTAATAACCAAAAACGGTAATGTCAAGCCCTGCTGATAATAATAAGAAATGCTTCTTAAGCGCCAAATCAGCTTATTAAAATGAATTGTGAAGGATCATGTGACAGGAATATTAAAATATATTAGAATATATTAGAATAGAAAGTTATTTTAAATTGCAATAATATTTCACAATATTACTATTTTTACTATATTTTGGTGAGCAAAAATTACCAACCTCAAACTTTTAAACGGTAGAGTACATAAAACACTAAATGCAAAACAGCAAACTGGTTTTCATAAAAGGTAATGTATAAAGGGATACGGTTCACCTACATGTCTAAACTCACTAACGCTCCCCACAAGAAACTATTACACGCATAAAAGGGCATTTCCAAATCCCACCATGACTAAAAACAGCAACAAGTGGCTGATGGGCTGTTTTTTCCTGGCATCCATGCAAACAAACTCAAAGTTGAACAGATTCTCAAGCGGATTTCCTGCATGAGAGGCAAGGAAGTCTTCTTTCAGATCTCGAATAGCCGTCATGCTGAACTGGCCTTCAACCAGCTCAAAACAGCAGGATGAAGGAGCTGATAGCTGGGTCATTGGAAAGTTAGGGACATGAAGAATACAGGATGAGAGAAAGAGAGATATTTTTAAATATGTTGCAACACTGGCTGTGAAAGATCTTGCACTTTTGATTCAATATAAATACGAGGTGTTAAAATGTACAGTTATGATTCTTCGTAGATGTTAAGATTTCCTGGCAATGGACATGTATATTTGGGCATCTAATAAATTATCATTTGGAGGAAAACAAAAGAAATGAGAGCAACAATATTTAGTTCATCTAAGGGTCATTCCACAAATTGGCTTTAAAAAGGTGATTTGTTTGTAGGTGAACTTTTTTAATATGTTATACATAGACAACATAAATGCAAGTCAGAGTTCATACAGAATTTTTGAAATGTATAGTTTTATTTACTGTACAAAATTATGACAACAAGATTGACTATTCCACTACTTGAAGGTTTCACATGCTGATAGGGTGATGATGTCATTATGATGTCATTATGCTTTTTATGGAATTGTACATATGTTCAATAAAGGGGAGTTATGATCGTAACAAGATTGACATATCCTGGGGACATAATAGCAAAGTTTAATAGTTTAATAAATGTTACAGTCACTAAAATCTATATTAAAATGCTTATAATTGATATTGCCTTTATGCCAAAGTAGAACCTAATGAAATCATTGTTTACACTTCTCGTCATTAAGGGTGAAAAAACATACATTTCGTGTCGTTCAAATAGCCTAAGTTTGACAAACATAGTTTATTCATTCATTATGATATTAGCCATTTATTGCATCACCAACAAACTGTGCAAGTGCATTGATGAGGTTTCCTTTTCATCCAGATAAAGATCAGAGAATTATGTTATAGCCTAGCATCTGATTCACCTTCCAGGTACACAGAAAAGGTGCGGAGGACTTAACAATGTTTAAAAGCTCAAATATTGCATTATAACTTATTTCGAAGACTGTAACTGTAAGGTTATTTTAGTATGAATAAAATGTCAGACTTACAAGAGGAGTCGGTGATCTCCATGACGAAGAGAATACTTTTCTTGAGTACTCCGTTAACAAGCTTCAGCAGCCGCTCACTGTAATGCACACCAGCATCTTATGCAGCGCGCGTGTGGCCAACACTACACTTTTGACAGGGGCGCGTGCAGACCACTCCAAATCACTACTAATCCGGGTCCTAGTGCTCGTCACGTTCGAATAGTTCCTAGTGGTAAACAACGGCATCCTGCTGGTGTTTGGTCTTGTGCTGTCATAAAAAAAAACACACAAAATGAGAGGACAAAAAAGAGGACAGAGGACAGTCATATAAAACTGGTTAGGGGCTCAGGGTCAAATGTAATCATCCATGGTGGTTTGGATATAACATCAATATGGTTACTGAGATAATGGCTGATGCTAAAGTTTAGCACCCTCCAGAGGTAGTGGTCTTTCTTTATACAGTTTTAAAAATATCAAACCATGTAAGTACAGCCTACAAGTGAAACATATCGACATATTATCCAGAGATATATCCACAACATTTAAAAAAAAAAATTTTTTTCGATACTTTAATTCTGACCCTACTAAAAATAGCCTATACTTTTTTTATTATAAAATTGTATTTCCATTCCAATTTTATATCCATAAATGTAAGTTTACCAACAACAAACCATTTTGTCTGTCTTTTTAAATAATTTTCAGTAAATAAGAAAGCAAGAACTTTAATTTGTACATTGTAATTGATATACAGATTGCCATAATGTTCTTTTTCTCTACCTTCTCTTATTTTTCAGTTGTCATCTAATCATTAACTCTTCTTTTCGCATGTTTATTGTGATCACATTGAACATAATTTATAATACATGTTGTATTGTATACAAAGAAGTATATCATAAATGTCATCTCCACATTATCTATATTTTTTGCAATCATCAAAGAATGAAACAAATATCTGAAAAAGAATTTCTGAAAACAACAATGCAGAGCACATAATGATAATTTAGCTAATGTAAGCAAATTTTTAGTCTAAGTAGATGTTTTATAAAAATATGCAAAATGTGCCGTATAACAAAATTATGAAGATTTTTTTTTAATTCGGTTTCTATATCTTTCCAAGCTTATGACAGGGTTATTATAGTTAACTAAAACTAAAAACAACAACAACAAAAAAACAATAGCTATTTGAAATAAAATAAACGTTAACTGAATTTTTTTTTAAAATAAACTATAGACATAGCATATAAAAAAACTACAATTTTAACTAAAATGGAAATGAAAATGAAACATATAAAAAGAAAATCATTCAAAATATTAATACAATTATTATGTTTATACTATTATGTTATGTTACTATTATGTTCTATGCATCATATAGGCCTACTCCACATTATGTGTGTGTTGGGCTAAGATATTTGAAAGGTTGTAATTCTGTATTGTGTATAGTTTGTAAAATGTGTATATGTTTATATACTGTAGCCTATTGTATTGTAGAAATCCTGTATTGTGTATATGTTTTTACTGTGTATTTATAAATAATTTGCATATTACATTATATGTCAATTTGTTTAATATGTCTGGTCTGTATTTTGTGTCAATTTTGCTGCTGTAACACCGCAATTTCCCTTTGGGGATTAATACATTTTCTATTCTATTCTATTCTATTCTATTCTATTCTATTTTTGTATTTTGTATATTTTATGTACCTATGAAGCATTGTAAAGAGCACTGTCTAGAGACTTTCACACACTACTACACTTGTGTAGTAATGTTTAAAACATAAACAGGGGTCAAATAAAGGTAGCCAATTATGTTCTTAAATCATGAATGTATCATTTATGTTATTTTACATGTTTTGAAGCAGGTTGTTTAATATAGCCAATTAGCCATATAAAAATACTAATACTTACTAGGTAGTCGGTTAGTAGTAGTACAAGCTCTATATAAAGGCTTCATTCGTCCATCCATTCATAAACATTTTCTACAAGTAGCCTGCCATGCCCTAGCCTATATGTTCTGCCACAACGAAATATACTAAACAGAACACGGTAAAGTGTACTAATATATTTAAGGGGATTAAAAAAAGGCATTTTAACCAATATATAACTTTAAAATCCAGACATTTTTTATCAATCCACACCTTTCCAGTCTATCCTCCAGTAATGGAGCCCTGAAGAGCCCACCCCCTCACAGTCTTCTCGAATCTTATAGGTCAATTACCTGTCAGTCATCATAAAACAGAACTTCTATTGGCTAGCTGGGTGATGAAGGTTGGGTCATGAAGTACGTCTCCCAAACTGCTGCACATATCATCGCAACGGGGAGAAACGCAGGATTTCCTGTGGTGTTGCTGAACTGGACACATTCACGTTTTAGATTCGCAGAAGTACCTAGCCCAATTTTAACCTCAATCGATTTAATGTCTTAATCAAAACCATCTCATCCGTACGTGCCCTAGACTACACCTCGACGTAGTTAGTCTGAAAGAAGTCATTAAAAATGTCCGAACCCACAGTGGCCGATACTCGCCGGTTAAACTCCAAACCGCAGGACCTGACGGACGCCTACGGCCCTCCCAGCAACTTTCTGGAAATCGATGTGTACGACCCGCAGACTATAGGAGTCGGCCGCAATCGCTTCACCACTTATGAAGTCCGGATGAGGGTAGGCTGGCCCAGTGAATGAATGTGATTGTATGTGTGTCAGAGAGCTTGCGGCTCGGTTCGGCCTAGTTAGCCTGCGCGCTAACATGCTAACTAACGCCTCATTCGACGTGAAAGAGTCTTTACCCTATCAAAGCGTTTTATTTTATGAATTGCAAGGTAAAAAAAAAAAGCAAGCTGGATTTAAGGAATTTTTTTTGGCGGGTAGAAATGTAGTTAATTTAGCTGTTGTTGTTACTCTGTCACCCATCAACAAGCTCTAGCGAGTTGGTTATCTTTCATCTAAGCCGTTAAGATATTAATGTGGATGATTTATTAAAAATGCTTCATTGTATCGGTTTGATAATATTTGTCAAACTATGTATTCGAGAATCCTCTGCATCGTGTACCTAGCTAACTTAAATATATTATTTAATAATCATGTGACTTATTCTGCTTTCTCCGTTGAAATCCAGACAAATCTTCCCATTTTTAAACTGAAGGAGTCGTGTGTCAGACGAAGATACAGCGACTTCGAGTGGCTGAAGAATGAGCTGGAAAGAGACAGCAAGGTATGACAACCTGGAGCTCTTGCAATAAACACATTGCACCATAAATTACACCTACTGAACGAATGCTGTCTTTAACGTTACATGTCCTGTGCAGATATAAAAAAAGTACTTTAATGAAAAAGCTTTTGAGAGACTTCATGTACTGCATATGAAGTCAGAAAAGTCTGCAGATTCATAGTCTAAAATATTTTTAATTGAACAGATTATTGATTATTGACAAAATTATGAAGACAATTGTGTGTGTGTGTATATATATATATATATATATATATATATATAATATAATATAATATAAAAACCTTAATACTATAATATGTTTATATATTAATCAGAGCTCCCACTCGAGGAGGGATTTTTTTTTTTACTAAGAGCCCCAAATTGAGCAAACAAATGCCATTTGCTAATATTTATATGGTCAAAAAAAATAAGATTCAGTTCTGCTTGCTTGTAATGTAAATTATTGAGATCTGTATAACAGTATATCAGACTAGTTTCATATAAGTATCAGTTGTCATTAGACATCTCTCAATAATATTCTGTGTTGCCAAGTCCAGCTGTTTTTCATGTCTGCGGTTGAAGCAACCCCAATAATGTGATATTTAGGCCCATTAATGCAAATTTTAACAGGGAAACCTGCTAAAAAAACAGATTTTACCCTCGGAAGGCTTTTTTTATCAGGGGACCCCCGAAATTAGTTTGGGCTAGTTTTGAGTAGTAATTAGGTCTGTTTTGTTGTGAACCTGGCAACCCTGATAATATGTCTAAAGCCGGGGACACACTGTGCGATTTTGGCCGTCTGAGACAAATTTTGCAAATCCTAAAAGAGTCCACTGATCCTAGGCTAAAATCTGAAGTCTTTGATCGTTGGTTTGACATGTTCACCGGCAGCCGATTAATGACCGCTGCGATCAAATTTGACCTTAGACGAAATTCTGGCAGTTTCAGAAGATTTGGCGCACAATCCTGCAGTGTGACTTCTCTTATGACGACTGTCAAATGATCTTTTCAAGACAAACTATGACCAAAATGAGCGCTAGAGATTTCTTTGTAGCCACCATTTAAATCCCTCATGTAATGCAGCTCACTGTCACAAAACGCGTCATTCATTGATGATATAAAACTCTGGACGATTTTCTTGCGTGCGTCAGTTTTAGCACGCCTCAAATATCGTACAGTCTGACATTTATGACAACTTGGATCTTACAGTGTGACATGGCTTACAGAGGGGATCATGTTCGTACAGTCTGACCAGCAACATGCGCAAAGAATTTTGAAAAATCGCACAGTGTGCAGGACCCGGCAGTGTTTCCCAACCACGATCCTAGAGGCACACCAACACTGCACATTTTGCATGTCTCCTTTATCTGCCACCCCCATTTCAGGTCTTTGAGTCTCCACTAATAAGATGATCATTTGAATCAGGTATGTTTGATTAGGGACACATGCAAAATGTGCAGTGTTGCTGTGCCTCCAGGATCGTGGTTGGGAAACACTAGTCTAAGGGGCTGCTTAAAAAAATTTACACAACAAAGCGTTTTGGGTGCCTGAAAATGCTAACTTTTGAAAGTTGCCTCCATGTAAACAACAAAAACAATACAGCAGAATAAAACGTTTTTAGTCGTTTTCATGGATCTGTGTAAATGGGCATTGTTTTGATGGTGTCGCCTGTAAGGAAAAACGCATCAATTTTAAGCAAATCGTTGTCGTGTAAACATACCGCTAGTAAGATGATATTTACATGATTAGGGCCAGATTTAATAACCGTGGCAAATACACGTGAGAGTGCAATTCCAAAGAAGCGACAATGGGAGTGGAAAGTTCAGCGCATGATCTACTGGCGTCACCCAAATGAAAGAACACAGACGCAGCCGAATCTTTTCCATAATGACCAACACAATCTACCAAGAGCAGCACAAATTAGCGTCTGATTTGAGACATGCTTTTTTGGGTAATAAATAATGGCACAAATACCAGTAAATTGACTTGCGCAAACCATAGTAAATCACCTTGCATGATTCATATAAATACTCTTCTCCCATACATTTTGTGTCTGAAAGGGAAACTCCTACAAATACATATGCAAAAATAACCTTGTCCACAAATTTTTCTTTAGTAAAGTCTTTAGTAAATCCTGAAGGTATTTTTTTAATGCCAAAAGATAGTTTGCACTGGAGCAAGCTGTTAGTAAATGTGGCCCTTAGTTTTATGATCAAAGCTCTGTAGTTTTAATTGTGGGGGCAAAACTTATAATACATTACAGTGATTGAGAGATGTAAAAATAAGCATTCCTCAGAAGCCGTTGAGATTTCACAGCAAAAAGATGTGTACCACGATCTGAAGGTGGACATGTTTAGCATTTATAAGTAAAATGTCCTTTACTTCCTTTAAAGTATGAAGTATAAATCAGAGGGCAGAAGCCATGTAGAAGATTGTATGCAACCGGTATTTCAGCAAAGTTTTGACCGTGGTGACAATTATGAGGCCTTAGAAATGAATTTATAATTTTAAAATGCATGAAAATATCTCCTAGATTGTTGTGCCTCCATTGCCTGGAAAGGCATTGAAGAGACAGCTCCCCTTCCGTGGTGATGAGGGCATTTTTGAGGAGTCCTTCATTGAGGAGAGACGAGCTGGGCTTGAACAGTTCATCAACAGGTTGGCCATCGAAATGATGCACAACGGACACTGCTAAATTATAAAAGTACAAGACACAAATTAATATTTGAGGGTCTGAAATTATTACAACTTTTTCTTTTTCACATTTTACTGTCAAAAAGACTTTTCATGGGTTGCATGCATAAATATTGTGCTCATGTTTCTCTTCAGAATTGCAGGTCATCCTTTGGCCCAGAACGAACGCTGTCTTCACATGTTCCTGCAGGACGAAAGTATTGACCGGAACTACATTCCAGGAAAAGTACGGCAGTAGGGTTTTCCAAACTGGGACGAGGGAGGGTCTTCTTTCTTCGGTTGTCAGCTTCTAAACCCAATTGTCTGCAAACAGTGCAGAGTAACGTTTATTTTTACTCCAAGCAAAATCTAGATATGTGATGACTCGTGCAGGACTTGGTTTTATTTAACAGATCATGTTTTGTACGTGTGTCTGAGAGTTTCTCTTTACACACACATTGTATTTCTTTGATCTATACAATGTACTTGTTAGTGTGTGTGTGTGCGCGCGCGTATACATTATATAACAATACATTAAGCTGTAGCACCGTAAAGCGGTTGGCTCATATCTTTGTCCTCTCTGGCGACTGTTGAGAGAACGTGCTTTTCAAGTTCGAGTTGAGGTGTATTGCTTGTCATTTCAAATAGCGCAAATACATACCACAGCATTAAGGGAGAGATGAATGTTTGCAGCTGATTAGAGAATTGTCATAAAAATAAAGCATTAAACTTTTGACAGCAGCAAGCTCAAAACATTTTCTGAGGTGTTTCAAACTCGTATTTTTTAAGTCGCACTTTTTGTAGTCACATGACCATCAGCAGTACTGTAAAATACTAGTATTCAGAATCACAAACGGAACTTCATGCTGTTGCTTGTTGCTCCCTTAACCATCTGATGCGTCGTTTAAATACAAATACAATATTATACAAATGTGTACAAATATTAACTCTGACTTCAATTTTTTTTTCAGTCACATGGATTATGAAGAGATTAGAGCCTTTTAATTCCAATTTTAAGTGGAAAAAAATGTGGGAAGGTTTATGTTGTTGCTCAAATGTCTTGGTTTTCATGAACAAATAAGTTCCAAAAAAGACTAGATATCAAGTATATTTATCACGCCTATTAAAGGGTTAGTTCAACCAAAAATGAAAGTTCTGTTTTAATTTACTCACCTTCATGTCATTCTAAACCCGCAAGACTGTCATTCGTCTTAGAACAAAAAATCTATTTTTGATGAAATCTGAGAGCTTTCTGTCCCTCCATTGACAGCTACACAACTATCACTTTGATGCTTCAGAAGTTCATAAAGAGATGGTAAAACTTATCCATATGAATTGATCAGTTTAGTCCAAACTATTTTAAGAGACACGATCGCTTTATTTGATGAATATATTTAAGTTAGACTTTTATTCATATTGATCAGTGGACATAAACAAGCTAAACCGAACCTGCTTAACACACAAAACCAAACCTCATTTGCAGAAGCTCAAACGTGCTGCGCAACACGAGAATGAACCTCATTGGTTCTTGCTGTAGCTCAAACGTGCTGCGCAACACGAGAATGAACCTCATTGGTTCTTGCTGTAGCTCAAACGTGCTGCGCAACACGAGAATGAACCTCATTGGTTCTTGCTGTAGCTCAAACGTGTTTTGCGTAACACGAGAATGAACCTCATTGGTTCTTGCTGTAGCTCAAACGTGTTGCGTAACATGAGAATGAACCTCATTGGTTCTTGCAGAAGCTCAAACGTGCTGCGCAACACAAGAATGAACCTCATTGGTTCTTGCACATCAAGCAGACATGCTTGAGTGCCTATAACAGATGTGTGCGTTAATGAGTGTTTATATGTTAATAAAAGCCTAAATTCAATTTATGTATCACATACAACGGTCGAGTCTTTTCAGAAAAATTGGACCAATCCACTCAATTCATATGGATTAGTTTTACGATATCTTTATGAATGTTTGAGTGGAGGGGACAGAAAGTTCTCTGATTTCATCAAAAAGATCTTAATTTGTGTTCTGAAGACGAACAAAAATTTTATGGGTATGGAACATGAGGGTGAGTAAATGATGGGTGAATTTAGATTTTTCGTGCAAACTATCCCTTTAAGTATGTGTTACCCAATAATAGCCATTTAGTAATTGAAAGGTATGTTCTAAAAACTGCTATTGAGTTAAAGTACTGTAATATGTCCTTTTGTTAGCCAATAAGCAGTTTTCCTATGTAAATAAACAAATGTACCGTTTTTTTTTTTGGCATAAGTCCATGAGACCTGTATAGTAAGTGAGTGCAGGTTTAACTCCAGGATGCGTTCTGAACATGTCGATCGTGTGAAAGAATCAAAAACAGCTCTCTAAGAGAGGACAAAATATGTGCCAACTGCGTAAAAGTTGCCCTGCCAAAGTTCAGTAATTTTGCTCAGAATGACTATATTTATGTTATCTCCTGTGTTCATCAATTTGTGCCTGTGACATTTTGTCTGTAAATAAAGTAAAACGAAATAGAGAACACTGGCTGGAGATTTTATAACATCATTACATTTTTCCCTTATTCTGTTTATTCTCTCTTCCATTTTAGGTGTGAATAAAGTAAGTTTTGTTTTTTTCACTCTCAGTATGTTGTAACTGATGTGGGGAAACAATGTCTGCATGAATGCTAATTATCAAATCGGTTATTTTGTCGGGGAAATGCTGTCATACTTACAAAATTCATTTCAATGTCGTCTTATATCCTGTTGCTTTGCTAAAATTTATGTTGCATCTGCTTGTCATTGTAAACTACTGTCGGCTGCATGTTTTGATTTGCATGCTTTGTGTTGCAAATTCTGGTTTCTTAAATGATTCTGTTTCACAGACAACACTGTTATTAACATTTATCCAATCAAGTTTTTGTCCAAATAAAATAGAATATGAAGGAGGCAGCATAGAGTGCATAAGTTGTCAAGCTCTCTAACCGTTTTGTTTCATGTCTTTTGGCCTGTGATCCAAAGGTTTTGGTAAACCCTCCCTGTCCTGGACCCATCTGCTCTACCAGCTCTTTTCTGCACATCAGTCAAAGCCTTTCACAGCTGCTGTCCATGATATCCTGTATATATTTCTGTTCTCGGATAGAACTAGACTACAACACCTATTTCACCCCGAGGATGAACTCATCTTAATGCTGTATTTATACCTCATACACTCATTTTGAGTAAAGAAACACTTTTTTTCTTTTGGGCTTATCTTTAGATATATTTTCATTTCCTTTAAAAAAAATTGTGCTTTATGTTTATTAAGGTTTAAACTCCTAGCTTAAACCTTTCAGGCAATCCACCAAAGAGGAGAATTTGGTCAGGCCACTATGACATTCTTCAGTGTATTCTAAATTAAAAGTCTAAGATTAATTGGATTTGAAGCAACACACTTGACATATTGAAAAGTGACAGGTTGAAAAGTTGAGTAGTTCCATCCCAAATCCAGAGAACTATTTTTTTTATCAAGCTAACTCGCTAAATGTAGCACTTCAGAAACTAAAACTGGGATTGCCTCTCGACGTCTTCCTTTACATTCCGTATTTCATTTGTATCCTTTTGACTTTGACTGCATATGTTATAACAAGGCTTTCGCGGACATTTTAAATGTATTTCCTTTGTTTGGTGTCAGTGTAACGAGTCAAGCTTTGGGAATGTATATATTCAATCACTGTGAAAAACTGAATTCCATTATGACAACGTGTTACATTTGCTATTATGTTTCTATATGCCATCTCTTAAAATGAGTTATGTTGTTTTCTGGCTCTTTCCATTCTTGTTATTTTCAGGACTGTGTGTAAAGAAAAGGGCACTAATTGATTTTTAAACCAATAGCCATTCTTTCTACCCATGAATAAATCCCTCTGTCTCCTTCAAGGTATTCTCTCATTCTGTTCGATAATACTATGATTTATATTTGATTGTTAATCGAATGTAAGTCTACGTAATATTATATATACATGATGTGTACAGCCACACCAAGACAACTTTAGTTTTAATACAATAATTAATTGAACAGCTCAAAAAGGCTATTTTCTTGAATGTAGCCACGAGGTGGCAGCGCTGCGGAGAGTTGTGGCATGCTTGAGGAAACTTCGTCAATCAGCATCATTTCATTTGAAAGAAACTGGCACGGTTATATTTTATATATTACATTATTAAACTATATTAATATTTTAAATTATATTACATTATAATATTTTTTATGTTTTTGTATTACGTCTTATTTGGGCTGCATTCGTTTGATCAAAAATACAATAAAACCGGCCCGGCTCCAGCTTTGAGATGCAGGGTGGGCCAAGTGAAATTCCTGGTGGGCCCATACTTTAAACATTATTTTTCCCAGTAACAAAACTATTTTATAACAAAAGAGGCAGGTCTTAAAAGTAACTATATTTAGAAGGTTTAATTTTTACAAATAGTACAAATAAATAGAATCAGGGCAGGACTGAGTGAACTGGGGGCCCCTGGGCTTGAGTTTATGTTTGGGCTCTGCCTACGCTACAAATGACCTCAACTACAATACCCTTTGAGGTTCCTAGAACAATTAATATACAACATTCCTAGCCTAGTCAACGTTTAGAGGTATATTATAAATTACAGAATGTGTCTTTCAGTCAAAAGAAGATACAAACCGTGAAATAACACTGAGCAATAAAGACAGAGATTAACAGTATTTTTAAATGTATTGTCATATGTGTCCTCTTATGTCAGATTCTTACATCAATTCAATCAGAATAAGAATACACTGTATGTCTATTACCAATCAAATAAAGTCAGTATCAACAAAATCCATCAATGTATTAAATACACTTAATGCAACTCAGATGCGGCATGAATGGATTTACACTGAGTTGAATAATCAGTGTTGGTGTAATGCATTACTAACTAATTGATTATTACTGTAATTTCAAAGTAAAGTAAGGAAGCCGCGTCATATCGTCAGATTTTATTCTTTCAGGAAGCGAATCTTTCTGTGCCCGCTGGAAAGCTTCTCTTGTGTTAAGCTACCCCTTTTTCAGAGCAGTTTCACTCCTCTAAGTGGACATGATGAGCTACAGGAGATGCATCGACCCGTGTGGCAGGTTCATCGCAGGAGGAGACAATCATGACAGATGCATGCTATGTTTAGGCATTAAAGAAACACTCCACCGTTTTTAGAAATAGGGCTTATTCAACATCTTTCCTACATTTAGATATGTGGGAAAAATGTTTTGTCTCAGTGCATGCATTGTTTTAGTTTGGCAGGGTCGCCGCTAGCTTAGCTTAGCATAATGAATGGAATCCTATGTTGCCAGCTAGCATGTCTCGACCAAAAGTGATCCAAAACTTATTAACCCACCTAATTACTTCTTGTGGCCTGCGTATTCACAATGAATACAAATAGCGATGCAGATTAAGACTAGGCGATTTCCTAGGCAGATATTGACTTGGGACTATATTATGGGGAAGCACAGGCGAAGCACTGCTACTTGGGCACAGAGATATCACACAACACATGAAATGTAAGTTGTGGGATTTCATCTGTTGTGTGACATCTCAGCGGCCTATCTGACTGTCAACACTGCGATAGCCTGCGTCTGAAAGTGCTGCACTCGAGGCCCGCCGCCTTTACTAAAGGTGTAAAGTAAATGCACCCCGGCCAGCGTTAGGCCGGACCTCATTGACGAGCACCATACCAGACACTCCATGCGTTTTAGTCTTCGGAGTTCAGGAAAAAGCCTTAGGGTCACATGCATCTGGCCCGTTTATGACGGCGTTCGAACCCCCCAGCGCAGGGATGGGGGTTCATCCACACCAGGCAGTTTGACAGGTCGCTGTTTTAGACGCCTCCGCCACTCTTGTGCTTCAGAGTTCTATACAGACAGACCACTCTTTGAAAGAGAACGTTTCAACTCCACATGTGCTTCCTGTTTCCGCAGACGCCAGAGGCTCTCTGCAATCAGAAAATACGTTGACACCCACATTTCAACAGGCACCAAAAACAGAGCGGTAAATACCCCAGAGCGGAGTACTGCATCCGATTCTGGACTTGTGTTGTTTGAATCTTGCACTCAGAGTGAGCAAATGCAAAATGCTGACGTTTAAGTCCATTCTGTCTCAGGTTCGAACCAGAGATTTTTTTTGTAACTATCGATCTAAAGGATGCGTATTTCCAAATCCAGATTGTTAAGAGACACAGGAAGTTCCTCAGGTTTGCTTTTGAAGGCAAAGCTTACCAGTACCGTGTCCTTCCATTCGGACTAGCCTTAGCTCCTCTGACTTTCACAAAATATATGGACCCTGCTCTGGCCCAATTGTGGCTCCCGGGCGTCCGTATATTAAATTACATGGATGATTGGCTGATATTAGACCAATCCCAGGAATTGGCAGGAGCTCATTGAGACTTAGCTCTACGCCATTTAAGGAGACTGTTTATGCATAAACCATCAGAAGAGTGTTTTATTGCTAACCCAGCAGACATCTTTTCTGGGTGTGGATCTGAATTCTGCCGTGATGCGGGCACAGTTGTCTCCTGCACACATACAATCACAACAAGCTTGCCTGAGCCATTTCAAGACAGGCCGTCTGGTCCACGTTGGTCTTTGCCTCAGATTGATGGGCCTTATGGCTGCAGCGTCCCCTGTGGTTCGCAAAGTCCTGGTCACACGCAGAGGCTGTCATGCTCTGCACCCATATTGATGAAGCATGGAAGTTCAACTAGGGTCATGCTGTCGTTGCAAGACAATTATGATGGACGCATCCCTTACAGGCTGGGGGGGCGGTCTATCAAGGACATCTGATTTTCAGGGTATGGAGCGAAGCGCATCGTGGGTGGCACGTAAATCATTTGGAGTTGCTAGCAGTGTTTCTGCCACTCAAACAGTTTTTACCTCATCTGAGGGGGTGTCATGTGTTAGTCAGTACGGACAACATGACATTAATATCGTACCTCAATCATCAAGGAGGTTTAAAGGTCCCGTTTTTCCTGTGTTTTTGAAGCTTTGATTGTGTTTACAGTGTGCAATATAACATGTGTTCATGTTTTGCATGTAAAAAAAACAGTATTTTTCACACAATTTACTTATCTGTATACCGCTGTTTTCACTGTCCTAAAAACGGCCTGATGATTTCCTTGTTCTATGAAGTCCCTCTTTCAGATATACGTAACGAGTTCTGATTGTGCCAGCGGTTCCCGTGTTGTGATTCGACAGCAGCTTAGCGCACATTGCCCAGAAAAGTCACGCCTCTTACCATAACGGGGAGATGCATGCGCTCAATGTTATGGTAGACATGGCGACAAACACACTCTACAAACGCAACCCTTCCTCTTCTCCACGTGGGAGAGGAACAAGACCATGCCCCCTTTTTTACATATTCTCGTGGGCGGAGGTTAGGCAACAAACTGTTCTACTGATTGCCGTCATTAAAGCAGGACGTACAGGGATGTAGTACAAACCGGCTGTTTGCTGTAGGCTTTGAAAGAGAACTTCTGTTAAATAAAATATCTTTCTTGGCATTAAACTTTGAGCTTTATAATTTTACAGGTATTATTTATGCTCTAACAGCAACATTACACACTAACTAAAGTTTGAAAAATGGGATAAAAAAGAACAGGACCTTTAAGAAAGGAGGCTGGCGAAGCATATGCTTCTCTGGGCACAGACCATATTTCTGTCAGTCAGAGCAGTTCACATTCCGGGCCGTTTGAACCTCGGAGCAGACCTGCTCTCGAACCAGGGCTTGGATCCCGGGGCCTGGAGGTTGCATCCTCTGGTGGTGGACCTCATATGGACACTCTGAAAGTTTATGTGGTAGCTATCTCTGTCAAGCATGTACAGATAGAGGGTGTTTCGGTTGGACGTCACCCCTGGTTTCTTGTTTCCTGCAAGGGACGAGACGGCTTAGGCCTTTCCGCCTCAAGCCTTTCCGCCTCAAATTCCTTCATGGGATCTTTCTGTCGTCCTGGAGGGACTAACAGGTGATCCTTTTGAGCCTTTGGAGCTGGTGGCAGAAAAGTTTCTGACCGCCTGGTCTTTCCCTGGTGCGGTTGTTGAAGATCTACATCGACAGTACAGCCCAGTGGCATAGATCGGAACAATTATTTGTGTGCTTTGGCGGTAAAAACAGAGGAGCTGCCGTCACCAAGCAGAGAATGTCTCATTGGGTGGTTGAGGCTATTTCAGCGGCCTAAGAGGCGCGTGGGCTCACTTTAACTCTAGAGGTACATGCTCATTCGACCAGAGGAATGGTGTCTTCCCAGGCTCTCTTTAAAGGCTCTTCTTCGGAAGATATTTGTGTTGCGGCAGGTTAGTCCTCTCCAAACACCTTTGTCAAGTTCTACGGCCTGGACGTGAAGACGGCTCCCAGGTTTTATCTGCTTGAGCGGACACTACTCTCAGGTATGTAAAGACGTTATGGTATTTCCTTCCCATAGCAATGGTTCGAATTGTCGAGTGAACCTAGGAAAAAGGAACGTCTTGGTTACATTATGTAACCTTGGTTCCCTGAGTAGGGAACGAGTCACTGCGATTCCGGTCATTCCCCTATCTTCGAGGAGTAAAAGATATGATGCCTAACGCACATATAAGCATATATGACGTCACTAGCCAATCAATTGACGTGATGGTATAAGGGCTTCAGACATTCGTCAAACCGAAGGTACTCAGGGCACCAAGGTTAAATACGTAACAAAAATAAATACGTCTGCAAAATAAAACGTGTAACCGAGGGTAACGCAGATGTGACGCAATTGACAGGCGACTCCCTCACATGTCCCGGTTCATTGGTTAAAATAGCAATTTTCTCACGATTTACAAATAGTTGGAAACATTTGGGATATTGTTAGTACTCAATTGAATAAAATATATAACACTGGCCTAGTGGTTTTTGGATATTTTACTGAAAATGTTTTACATAGCGCACCTTTAATGAGTGAGTTAAATTCAACTGATTCGTTCAAAGTGCTAATTTATTTAACTTGGCAAACGACTGTATTTATGAACGGGTAGCTTAAATATAACATTTACTCATCTGAATTTTGCAAACATGAATCTTTGAGAAATAAAACACAGAGTTGCTCAGAGACGCAGTGGCTGTGCTGTTTGTTCTGTTTTCTTTGATTGTGCAAAAACAGAATGTGTCTATGGACGTTACTCAGTAACTTTTTTTTTCTGTTGTCACAGTGCAGATTTTCGGAAAGACAGCACTGTTGCTTTTTTATGATAACTCATATATCATAGATTTATGTTATAAATACAAAGAAAAGGAACTCATTTTTGATGACATTTCTGCCCCACTATGGCAGTGAGATGGGAGAGAATGCTCAAAACAGATTGCATAGTTTAGGCGAAAAATAACAGAATATGATCATTCTCTGTCACCTGTCATATTGTTATGCCTGATCGGTGTATAGAAAGCTTTTATTTGAAACAGGAATCTTTTGCAGAACTATAAATATCTTTAATGTCACTTTTGATCAATTAAGCATCTCTCTCTCTCTCTCTCTCTCTCTCTCTCTCTCTCTCTCTCTCTCTCTCTCTCTCTCTCTCTCTCTCTCTCTCTCTTAAAAAATAATAATAATAATAATAATTACTTAGCTCTACCCCAAAACTTTGAGTGGTAGTGTATCATGGTTTTCCACAAAACTATTAAGCAGCACAACTGTTTTCAACATTGATAATAATTAGAAATTTTTCTTGAGCACCAAATTACTAGGCCTATATCAGAATCATTTCTAAAGATTTATGTAAGACTGGAGTAATGATGCAGAACAAAACAGTTCCTTTAAATTGTAATAATATTTTACAATATTTCTGTTTTGCATTGGTGAGCAAGAGACTCCTTTCTGGGTGTGCCCAGTTTACTTTAAGACCATTCTATTGATTACAACTGTGTTTTCAGGCCCTCTTGCCCTTGTGTGAATTGCTCCCATCAGCCTGGATTAGACATGGGGGAGGAAGAGTGTTGGCGGGCAGGTAAAGTCTACCTGAATGCGCCTGTCATGTAAGCTGTGTAAGAGCTGCTTGAATGTGGATAAACTGACACCATTAGTTCTTACAACTAGAGAAGAGGCGTGTTAAGAGGATTAATATGTTCCTCATTTAGATCCTGGATACTTTTGGATATATGCTAATAGTTGAGTCTAATTGGCGGTGTGAGTCACATGGACAAACAAGTTCAAAAATGTAATGTTTGAGTAATCAGCATTCAGTGTTTTATTGCAATTGCCTATTGATTAACTTAAGGAATTAGGCTATAATTTAATGATTAGGCTACACGAATGCTTTATTTAAAGTCGTTTTGTTCACACTGTGTATCTGTTTGTTCACAGGTGGGCTATCAGTATCACCCATTCTCACAAACACTGCAAAGGGATACATATTCATTAAGTAACACTTGCCATTCACTTTAATAGACTTTATCCGACTTTGTGAAAGTAGGAGCAGTAGTTTGGAAATGAGTTTGCGCATAACGCATGACTGACAAATTAGTCCATGAAGTGGAAGCTAAATGGGATATATTTGATGCCTACACAAACTGACTGATGTCAAAGACCACAAAGCTTTCTTAGATGCACAGACTTTAACCCTCCCTATGAAAACATGCTAAAAGAAGCAGCCAAATGGGCAGAAGTGAGATTACAAGTGCTTTGTTAACTCTGAAACTGCAGTGGATGAGATCACAGAATGCAAGGCCGTGACCTGGTTTCCACGGGTTACCATTGTTTTATGATGGTTCAGTCAACTTGACGGGATGGAAAAAGATGAAACAAGAATCGAGGATATGCACCAGACATTTTGTCTGGACGGGAACCAACAAAACTGACCATGTTTATTATATTACATTTAATAAAAGGCAGATCCACATGTTTCCTTGTTTGTTGTACATATGCACGCTCAATTCAAAAAAAAAAAAACCTACAAGGTCCAAGTTCATTTCTTGGAAAAGTTTCTGATTAAGTCTATGTTTCTGCGGATAATGGGCCCCCTGCTCAGGAGAGCAATCTGAACTTTATCAAGGCCGACGGGAGGAGATTTATTTCATAACACGAACCTTGTCCCATACACTACACCGCAGAACTAGATCCCACATTGCAGTTTATTTTATTTAACAGCAAAGCTAAAGCGGATACCATACTAAACCTGCTGGGCTAGGACGGTATCAGCCCATGAGATCACCTAATGCTAGGACCTACATTTTTCTAAGTAAATAAATATGATTGTGGAAATACAGACAGTATATATCTAATATAGTGCACACAAGGTAGCTTTGATACTTTGACACCAGTGAGGTTATGCTCAAAGTAATTCTCATTTTGGTATCGTTAGGTATTTTTTGGTTAACGTCTAATTTACACAGTCCATGAATTACTCTCAAGGACTGGGACACACCCTGAAACTTGTCACCTGGAACTCAACTGAATTCAGCCGCAGCTTTGTTATAACTATAAAATCAGCTAATATTAGATTAAACTTGTCATTGAGCAAAGTCAGTGCCTGTGCCTCTGACAATAAAGCTGTATCTTATCTAATCTGATTTTGTAGTTAAAACAAAGCTGCGGCTGAATTCTATTGAGATTTACAGGTGACAAGTTTCAGGGTGTATCCTAGCAGGGGGCTGTGAAGGAGTATGTAAACCATGTAAAAAATAATAAAAATAAGATTCAATTAAATAGGTAAATATACTTAAAAATTTAATAAAATAAATGATATGAATATAAATATTTAAACAAATAAATAATACACCTAACAGTACAGTAGTAGTGAGTAGACAAATATGTTTAAAAATAGAATTTTACACATATTTATAATATACATTTATTTTTCACAGTATAAATTGGGCATACATAATATGTCCTCGCATGAGTCATATTTCTTGTTCCGTCACCGTGGCTTCTAAAAGGTGAAAAAACATTTTGTCCTATATAGGACACTGAGAAAACTAGTTCTAATGGTTATGCGTGTTTTACGTAGTTCTGTCGATGTGAAAGTGAATCATTTACTGAAATACTACAGACTTTTTTTGTTGGTGCTGAACATCTTGTGAGTGAATGGAAACGCCCTGAACGCTGATTGGTTACTTCAGCGGATGGGTGGAGCGCGCCGGGTTTGTTTATACCTACGTCATTGTAGACACAGAAGCTGAGGATGAGCACTGGGCACTCACACGCAGCCAGGCGAGGTTAATACAGCACACCGAAATTATCGGCACCTTCACATCAGATACCAAGAGGTAACTTTTCAACCTTGCACTACTTTTGAATATATTAGACATATATACTAGGCTTTTAATATAACTGAAAGCTCGTTTCAGTCCATCTTGACTGCACGGTGCCGAATGGATCCACTATACGGTAAAATATCTGATGCAATCGAACTCGTGCATGTAATCATTTTCGCAAATTAACCTACAGACCCGACATTAACGCGAGCCTGCAATATTTGCATGGATCTGTTAAACGTATAATGGTAAAAAATAATATCTATACATATTTTTAGAATGTACATTGGGCTAGTGCACTCTTGTCAGCAGAACAAGGACCAAATGATTTATGAGCATCAATTGTCAATATACTAATTAATATTTCATCCGATTCCTACGAAATAGGCCTATATGTAATTATGTTTGCAAATACTGTATATCCTACATTTGATGAATTATTATACTACTTATTATAAAATGACATTTAATGGCCAAATGATGTTGGTTACAACCATTCGCCCGTCTCGCATTCTGTTATTTTGTAGGATTATTATTCGGAGAAGTGAAACATATGTTTGCCGTCGCGAGCTTGTAAGAGCCAGAGCCAATGGCTCTGGGAAGAACGAAGACCGCTCATTTACATGTTATTCAATTTGTCTATTTAAATGTATAATATGCCTCGGGTTTGTTCCATACATTTGTTGTATGCTAGATTTTTTCTTTCGTGTTTTTAGTCTCTCTATGCGTCGTGTTTTCATTCATTCACGCGAGTTCCCGCTCATCGTTATTCACGCTACGTGAGGCGTCACTGACCGGAAGTTGTACTTTTATCTGTTGTAACAGTTGCATCAGCCCTGCCTGACTGGTACTAGTTCAGACTGGTCAGATCTCAAACTTAACAAATGATGCTGTTGGAATTTTACGTCAGATGGGTACCTTATTCATCCCGTTACGTTTATTGTATTTTGATTGACTTGCCGTATATTATATCTAATATAGGCGATCTATTAAAATAATCGTATATCTATTCTATTGTACCCTGCTAAACAAAATCCATTTTAAGATAATTGCTTTTGGAAGATAATAGTCGGTTTCTTGCTGGTATAATTTGCATCAGATGTTTTATTTTTACACAGCTTTTAAACAACTTTTTAAAGATTGCAACGACAGAAAAACTATTATGTATATTATGTATATAATTAAATAATAATATAATAATAATTACTATTATTAATAGTACATATTGGCCACTTGAGAATTAATGGTTACAAATAATAGCCTACATTATTTTAATAAATCCCATGAATAAAATATAATTACTTCTAGGGCTGGCAACAATTAATCACATCCCAGAGATCAAATGTCCTATTCATTATGTATTTTGATGTGCTGAATTCAAATATGACAATTAAAACCACTGATTGGCTACTGTTTGCAAAATATCTGTTTTTTTTACATTTCACATGTATGTAAATTGTGTAGATGGGTCCTGTCACCTGTCTTGTTTGTGTAACACTTTAAAAATCGGCAAAAGGGTTATATAAATGTATTATGAAGCAAAGGGCAAAAACCTAGTTTACTCCTGTTCAGTGTCTACTCTGCATTTCTTGGCTTGTCTCTTGTATTCATTGACTGGAGCATCTTTTGTGACTGTCCAGCAATAGTCTGCAAGCATTGATGGGCTTTATTTGAAGTTATCTGTTCATGCAAGTACGAGGCATCTCTGCTCTCTTTGGCAAAACAGAAATTTACACTGACAACTAAGAGAGCATGACACTGAAAGGGTTGCAAAACTTCAGAGTTCACACCTGAATCAGCTCAAGTCCCTCAGGCTTATTTGAAAACTACAGGTATGTGTGTTGGAGCAGGGTATGAACTAAACTCTGTAGGGCTATGACTTGCCAAGAATTGAGATGCTATACCAGCTTCAGATTGCATCATTCAAAGCAAGTACTGTAGATCCAGTAAAATATGTATTTTAGTCAGTTCTGGTTTAAATTTAGATCTTTTCTCTTTATTAATCGCCTATTCTCAAGTCAGGGGTCATATACTGACTCATATAATGATAACTAGAGCCAGTCGACAATATTAAGCGTAATTTTCATTCTCAATGACCCAGAATTAGTGTAGTTTGGCTGCTTTTATTTCAGAAGCATTTTGGCTGTTGGTCAGTGTAATCAGTTAAGTAGAAAAGTGCAAATTATGTTTAAAAAAAACCCTCAACTTTTTATATTTTCTGATCACAGATTATGAGGGAAAAAGTGCTTGACAGTGGTGGCTTGCTATACAAGAACCCGTATGTTTAATGGAATATTGCAGTATTTATTATTTTTCTGTGCACATCATTATTGCTTTTTAAAATGCATGTGCCATTGTAATCTTTAAAGGTGAAGTATGTAATATTGACTAGTGGTTGAAATGGGTACTGCAGTCCAAATTCAAAATATTGGAGAGGGTTGTTTCTCCCGCCCCCTCCACCACAGACTTGATGCTCAGACTGGTTGCCAGACTGAGGACAAAACTAGAATGAATGCAATTGAAAATGGAAAGTGATGAGCCTTGCATTGTAAGTTGATGAGTTGATTTATCCATGTTTTAATATGCCTCTGGACAAAGAGCTTTTAGATTGATGTTGGGGATTTTTAGGACAGGTAGAATCAACGATCTCTGACCTTGTTTGTTTGCTGGCTTCCGTGGCTACAATATACCATGTTTTCCACCAAATGGCAAACCCGGGGTGTCGAAATACTATTGGGTAAATTGGCGGCAGGGGAGATCACACAGACCAAAACAAAAACAGACGTTCTGACATGGAACGCACATTTCAAAGTAGAATAACTGGCTCTGGCTGTAGCATTGTTTTTCAGAGAAACAAGTATGTGAACTTAGCATGATTCCTAAATATCTGCTAACATAATGGTATTTGTGTGCTTTAGTACAGTCAGAAAAATTACATGCAACACCTTTTAATCTTGCAAAGACATCTCTTCTCTGATGACGAGGGTGGGGAAACCTGTCACTCACATGAGATCACAGCAATAGCAAATCACAACAATCCATCCGCTCAATTACAGATAAGACAAAATCAAGTCCCACCCAACATTTTTTGTTTGATATGCCGTTTCACTAAAGACAATTGCAACGTCTGTTTCATTCCGACTTTAAAATTATAAGCACGTACACATTAGTATCATTTTTTTGCAAACAGCATTGGTTGAACACATTGGTAAATGTCAATTAATGATTACACTCATAATAGTGAAAACCTCAAGCTTGGCCAGTATGATAAAGCATCTCTGGCTGGTATTTTGCACAGTCTGTGGAGCCCTAAAGGGGTGTGTGTGATGGCATTAAGCCAGCTATTTGAGAGGTTGCCAGGTTCATTCACAGCAGCATGTGCCATCCTGAGGCCTGACTAAGTCCATTTCATAACCATGAACAGTTGAGTTCTCAAAGAATGAAGCTCTCATGCTGGTCTCTGCTTGTAATATGGCACCAGTGTCCTGTGGATCCTTAAACAGTTTTGTAGTATCTCCTTCCTCTGCGGCATATCTCGATGTTTGGTGTGAGAAGATATACATTCCCGTTCTGTGTTTATATGCACTGCGTGCAGACTATGAAATGTCCATTTACCCACAGATATCATTTCATGTTTGTTGGTCTTATCAGTCTGCTAAATCAAATTGAGAGGTTATTGGAATGATCAATTTAGTAAGAATATGAGCCTGGGAATGGTTGTTGGATTTTTCAAATTCCGTCATGAGGAGTAACAGTAATAAGACTGTATAGGCCTTTATTGTCAAACGTAACCTCAATCATGTCACAAATGGTTTAAAGTATGTAATTGCCCAATTTCATTGTTTTAGGGAAATTGCACTGATTAAACCTTGAATAGGGGGTTAGTGGGGTTTGTTTTTAAAGTTCAGATATTGGGCAAACACATTTACTGAGTTGCAGCAGTACAAAATCCATTCCGCGGAAAAGAGAACCAAAACAACAACAACACCTAATGTAAACCAATAGAAGTCCTTACTCTCCTGTTAAGAAGGTTAACCGGTTGGCGGGTCTTTAAGTAAGCCTCTTAGAATCCATTGAGGTATTTATTTTGAGAAAAGCCCAGTGAGTCACTTCAAAACACTAGCATCTCACACTCATGTATGGGTATGGGTTACATAAACCCTAATTAGACACGATGAGCGCTGTTCCTTCATGTCTATGTCTGCCCTGTGCATTCATTGATCAACGTTGTTGCTACTAGCCTGCACATCTAGTGTTACCACCTTAAGAGAGGCAGTGACATTGCACCTTTTTTCCCCTAACTATTGACTTGTTTAAAAGTACATACAAATGCAGTTCCTATGTCAAGATGCATCAGGCTCAAATTGTGGAAGCCTTAAATTCATTGAAAGTCTTTGGGAAGTGCTGGAGGAGACTTTACAGAGTGCTGGACTCTTGCATTGTCAATACAAGATCTTGACCAAAAATGTATGCAGCTCTTGATGGAAATAACACCTCAATTTTTCAAGATCTTGTGTTCACAATTTGAGCCTGATGCATCTTGAAATTGTCATCCTGGAATATGGCCATGATGTGTCTGATGTGTTTAAGAAATTAAAGTGTATATATATATATATATATATGAGAATATATAATATATATATATATATATATATATATATATAATATGGCCATGATGTGTCTGATGTGTTTAAGAAATTAAAGTGTATATATATATATATATATATATATACACTTTAATTTCTTAAACACATCAGACACATCATATTATATTATATATATATATATATATATATATATATATTCTCAGGGGCATAGTTTGGCATATTCTTATTATTTCTTAGAAGAAAAAAATATATATATATTAACAACGTCTTATTAATATTTCCACAAAAAAATCTTTAAGTGTGTGCACTGAAAAAAAATATAAAATATTAAAAGCTATTTCAAAATATTTTTAAATACTATAATTGTGTATATAAACAATACTAAAATATCACTGTAAGGTCATTCTTTTCTTTTTGATGGCTACACCGCATTGCATTTAAGTTTCAATGATTCTTGAAAATATGAAAGTTTATCAAAACCGTATAAAACCCACATACAGAGTACACTTTTAAGAACTTGCCACGTGTGTTTTAAACTAGATGATCAGAGTCAGGTTTTATTTCCAAGTAAAGTGGGTTTACATGTTCAAGGAATTCGTATTGGTGTACAGGTGCTGTACTATGGAAACAATTACATTACAATTACATTAGGTGTTGTTTTGTTATTTTTGTATTATGAAAATATTCTTATATTTCATTCACCCATGTCAAGTGTAGCCAAATCAGAAAGTTACAATGAAATGTAGTTTAGGTCTCGCTTGTGTGCCAGTTTCCTCAGGATAACAGACGTCATGGCATTCATGAATTTCTCATGGCCAGATCAAAAGCCTTACAGATTTAATTTCGCCTACGTGTCACCCAGCCATCCTCGTGGAGACCACAAGAAAGAGATTAGTACAGCCGCCCTCGCTGTGGCCTATCATAGATGTGTGTGCACTGTACGGCCCTAAAAGAATCTCTTGGTAGGGAACATTTTCAAGGCAACTGATATCAGTGCACCCTATAACCTCCACAACTGGTTAATGCTCCAACCTGGAACAAAGGAAGACATAATTCCAAGCTTTCTCAATTCCTGGATATCAGTGCCACATTAATATGCTGTATACGTATATTCATTTCATGATAACAAAAAGCAGCGAGTAGTGAAAGAAAGCAGCCATTGTGTGTTTTGTGTAAGACCACAACAGTGGCTTAAAGTTCTGAGCTCCTGCCCGGACTGAGCTCGATTCAACCCGCTAAGAATCTTGCCAGCTGCTGTGCCAAGTGAAACAAACCACCTTATAGATAAAAAGAGTCTATTTCAGCCCCTCTATTGTACAGTGAATTACAGGGATGTTTTTGTTTCCCCCCGCCTCCTCTGTCCTCTTTGTCAAACCTGTCTTTGATCCAAGACACAGGGTTCTTTGCGAGCATTCACACAACTTTCATGAAGCCATTTTTAGCGATTTCATTGTTCTAGTCTTGTTGTTTGAGAAGTTTTTTTTTAATAAATGTTAAGTAATTGATCTCCGCCGTGAGACGGGAAGTCGAATCGTCATGGTAGTTTGTGCGAAATGTAAGAACATTGAATCGACAGAGCACTCCATGTTCTGATTTTCTTCACTGTCATTGCATCAGTGTTTGATTTTGATAGCTGTTGCTGCAACTCAAGGTTATGTTGTGACCTTGTTCCTGCTTGTGTTTCCAAATCATTTCTGTTAGACATCACTGTAAACGTCACCACTGAGGATGATGACCTAGGTAAAGAACTGCTTGAAACATCAACTGTGTACTACAGTACTACTGCTGGCTCAGACATAAACATGACCATGTAACATGATGACGCAGCACGAGTGCTTTGGAATCAGTCAGCTCTGATAAGGAGTCGAGCGGGTCAATAAGATACTGAAGGGTTCGCACAGAACATTGTGGATCTTGTTGGTAGAGTGCAACAGTCAGTTTACATGTGGTTTTAATTGAGATAAAACAAGTTATTTTGTAGTAAAGCTGAAGTCTAAAGAATACAATGACAATTTAATCATTTAAGAAGGATACAGTTTCAAGGTCCCTTGTCTATTGTCAGTAGTGTAGTGAAGCACTACTCACAGAAGTCACTTCCAAATCAAGCAGCTTTCTGTTGGTCAATGCAGCAAATCTGTGTTACCAACCGTTGCAAAATCTCATGCATATATTTGGCCTTCGCGGCTGTTCGTGCAAAATTCCCAATCGTGTGTGTGGATTCCTATTGAAATCACTGGATTTTGGCCGCAATAATTTGCAGATCAGCAGTAAATGTGACCGCACCTTCAAAGTGAATTTGACTGTAACGCTGACTTTGACTTTATACGGTTTGACTGCACACTTTTACAGCAGACTTGGTTGCAGATGTGTCTATCCCATTCATTTTCTAGGGATATTACTTTATAAAGAGTTCTGAGCTTTGGATCACAGAGTTACGTTTTCGCAGTTCTTCTTGAGAAAGGGAGTTCACTGCTGAGCTCTTTTGTCATGGTTCTTTTATTCTACGGTAACATCTAATTGGTAGATCCAAGCCATTTCAGGATTATGAGTAGTGTAAATCTTTTTTGTGTGTGTGTTCATGTTTTTCTATCCCGGTGGAGACTTCAGCCTGAATGCACACAGACTCATGGGGACTCGTGTCACTGTGGGGACATAAATAGAGGTCACAATGAGGAAGCAAGCTTATAAATCACAGAGTGAGGTGTTTTGAAAATGCAGATAGTTTTCTGTGATGGGTAGGGTTAGTGTAAGGGATACACTATACAGTTTGTACAGTATGTGTTTTAAATACTTTTTAAATCACCCCAATTTGTGGCTTCTACAGAACTGTCCACATGAACACGGCTATTTTCAGAACCGCAGCATTTTCTATATGGTTTGGCCATTCGTCCACACGCTAACGCAGTATTGCACTGAAACCAAACTTTTGTTGAAAACTCCTGCCAGGGTGAAGATTTTTAGAAACTCCGGTTGCAGTGTTGTCGTGTGGACAGTGAAACCTGAGATTTTGGCTGAGAATAATCTTTTTTCCAGGTTTCTAAATGGCCAACATGGCTTTACGATTAGAGTTAGATTTGGCACCTATTGATTTGGCATGGTCTTGACAGAGCTTCATAGCGTGTTTTTGCATTTTTCTTGTGGACGTGATTTTTCTTTTCTTTTTTTTCTTTTTTTAAACAGAGGAGGAAAAACTCTGTTTCTTAAAATACCTGTGTACGTGTGGACTAGGCCTTATATCATGGCAGTAAAACCTCAGAATTGGAAAGTTTATACACTACCATTCAAAAGTTTAGGAAACATTTATTTTTTTTAAATAAATGTGCCGTTGGTTATGGATTAAACTTTCACATTCATGTAATGAAGTTTGTTGCCTGCCCTTTCCTCCAGGAATACTTCTTTACTGGATAAGTGTGTAATAGATTCCATTTTTAAATCTGACCGTAACCAACTATTTAATTAGAGGGCATAAATCTGGAGAGTTGAGACACTCCTCTGAGAATTCTGGGCAGCTTTATTATTCCTTATGTGTTAAGAATTCTGAGAATGAAATTTGGCAATAAGGTGTGATGAATAGAGTAAAGTTCAACAGGAAAAAAAATACACTTATGTCCTGACTAGACCGGTTATATCAAACCTAAGCATACTGCCTTATGCAACGACTCTCACACACCCAAATGTTTCTAATTCTTCCTTCCTGTTTTATGTGCTCTTTCAGACATACAAGTAACGAGAGCTTCTAAGAACCAGCGCAACCAAGAACCTCATCAGATTTTTCACCTCATTCTGCATTAACCATGGTGGACAAAATGGCCTCTTTTGGACATGCGCTGCTGCGCCGTCGGGCTCTGGACTGCTCTGGGGACGAAACACGGTTCGCTCGGTGTCTGTCCACTCTTGATCTGGTGGCACTCGGCGTGGGCTCCACACTTGGCGCTGGAGTGTATGTGCTGGCTGGGGAGGTTGCGAGAGAGAAGGCAGGTCCTGCAATCGTCTTATGCTTCCTTGTGGCCGCACTTTCCTCCATGCTGGCTGGACTGTGCTATGCAGAATTCGGTGCACGAGTCCCTAAGACAGGGTCTGCTTACTTGTACAGCTATGTAACAGTGGGTGAAATCTGGGCCTTCATCACCGGTTGGAACCTCATCCTCTCTTATGTTATAGGTAAGTGTATTGTACTAGTTGATGATAATTTTTTAATGAAATGCACTGTAACTGAAATATAAAGCTGGTTCTTGTTTTCAGGCACAGCTAGTGTGGCGCGAGCTTGGAGCTCTACGTTCGATAACTTGATCGAGCAGAAGATCTCTAACTTCTTCAGGGCATCCATGGCCATGAAGGTTCCTGGGAAGGTTCTTGCGGAATATCCGGACCTATTTGCCCTCATTCTCATCCTGCTACTGACTGGTGAGAAATGTAATCTTCTTTTAAATGAGGCTACCAGTAAGGTAGAGATAAACAGTTCAACAGATGTTAAAACTTTTTATAAAAAAAGTTATAATAATTATGATTAGGGATTCATCAATATTATATTTCTGGCTAAAACCAGTAAGCCAAAATTAATATTTTATAGCCGATAACCAATAAGTTATTGATTACAATTCTATACTATTTTGTGTGAATAAATAAATAAAATATGGATATTTCATTTGGAGACTGGCTAAAGATTACATTTACATTGTTATTATTAAGTTAAAGTGTTAAATACTAACTTTAAATGAACATTAGATGATGAAAAAAATAACTGGGAAAAAATGGAAATGTGCATGCATAAAAAAAATCCAATATATTTCCCTAGTTTTTATCGAGTAATACATTTAAACATTTAAACCTTAAAAATAGGAATATTTATCCCTAAATAATACAGCTTAATTAGTGTAATCTTTATACTTGCATACATGTGAGTGAAAAACAAACTGAAATGTAAATTATTAATAAGGCATTTCTGATTTTTGTTTTATGTGTAAGCAGGGCTTGACATTAACTTTTTTGCTCACCAGCCACTGTTGGCTAGTGGTTTTCCAAAGTTACAAGCCACTCAGCATTTTCACTGGCCACAATTCTGCTGTTTGGAAATTACATTTTATGTGATTTTAGTTGACTTTGGCTTGCTTAAATTACTTGATTTTGAGTCATTTTACTTTTTAAGATTTAAAACCCTTTCAAACTTTCTAATGTATAGTGACCACTAAATCAAGACTACATTGATTATGAACTCAGCTGGTATCAGCGTGTGCGCAATAAGAGCATAGGCTAATAAGAGAAATTTAATATGATATGAGTTATTTTTGTTAGGCTAAAGAAGCAAATTACAAAAACAATAGTAATTTTTTCAGATACAGTAGGTTTATTTAATATGTATACATTTATTTAACATCTGTTTGATTAACAAGGTATTTAACTGGGCTGCTGAATGCATGGACGTAATATTCTGACACATATCCAGTGATTACCCACCTGTTTATGTACACTTAAGCCATAACCGACTGTGTTCACACGAGACACTCCACAGGCATTTTGACATCAGTGTGTGCATGTATTTGACTATTCAGGCGCGTGCGACAGAGAGAGAGCGCGCGAGAGAGAGCGCTTCTGTTATGTGTCAACGATTCCGCCTATCCCGCTTTCACTAACTGCAAGTTAATCAATAAAGAATTGTAATTGAATTGTAATTTTGTGATACGACGGTCCTGGCATTTAATTTGGCTGTTAGGCTGAAATTATATTCAGCCCGCCAAAGTGGCTATTGGGAGTGACTGCCTACCCGCCACAGCTGAAATCTACCCGCATTTGGTGGGTTGGCGGGTGTTAATGTCAAGCCCTGTGTGTAAGAACTTCTTGAGTGTAAAACTAATTTTAATAGAATGGCTATTTTTTTTAATGATATTAGACAACATTTTTATTCAGAAAAATGTATTAATGGGCATTTTTAAAAAGGTTTCTCCTGGAATAATTTTACAATTTATTTCACATGTTAAATGGAAATATTCTATTCTCTTGTTATTGGTATATATGTATGTTCTATTTTTTATTTTTTATATTGCTCGTTTTTTAAGACAAAATTGTTACATTATTGTAAACAATGTATTGATGTGATATAGTACTCATAATTATTTTTTTAAATGGAAATACTTGATTGCCATGAATATAGCTATTGCTGCTGAAATGGTGTTAAATCATACATTTAAAAAATGTGCAATTTACTCCTCAGGGCTGCTTGCTTTTGGTGTAAGTGAGTCTGCTCTGGTGAACAAGATCTTCACTGGTATCAACCTGATTGTGCTGGGCTTTGTCATCATCTCTGGCTTTGTCAAAGGCAACACAGCAAACTGGAACCTCACATATGAAGACTTTGTCAATGACACAAATATCACAGAACCAGAGTAAGTTTGACAAAAATCCAGCTCAATGCTTTCATCCACAAGCTGCTTTTAAAGTGGAGCAAATGAGGATCTCTTACAGTTGTGAGGTGGATAATGTGATTTTTCTTGTGCAAGATTTGACAAGTCCCTTTGTTCTCCCAGACGGGTAGAAAGCATATTTGGAAGTGGAGGGTTCGCTCCGTTCGGCTTCGGTGGCATCTTATCTGGCGCAGCCACCTGTTTCTACGCCTTTGTTGGCTTTGATTGCATTGCTACAACAAGTACGTCTCATAAATGTTGCAGTTATAGAGCACGAATACTGATTGCTGAACATTTTGTTTTACCATCTGCGAGGTAAGTCATAAATGTATGCGATTTGCTTTAACCTTATATTTTCCGGTAGGTGAGGAAGCCAAGAACCCGATGCGCTCCATCCCCGTCGGCATTGTGGCCTCTCTGCTCATTTGCTTCTTCGCTTACTTTGGTGTGTCGGCTGCTCTTACGCTCATGATGCCCTATTACAAACTCAACACCCAGAGTCCCCTGCCCGAGGCCTTCAGTTATGTGGGATGGGCACCGGCACGCTATATTGTAGCTGTGGGTTCACTCTGTGCCCTCTCGACAAGGTAACTCAAGGACTTTTCTGTTTGTCTTATGTTTTCGTTCAACATTTTCCATTTATCTGAATCTGTTCTTTGTTTTTTTTTATCTTAGTTTGTTGGGCTCCATGTTCCCCATGCCTCGAGTGATCTACGCTATGGCTGAGGACGGGCTGCTCTTCCGTTCCCTTTCCAGGATGAACAAGAGAACCAAAACTCCACTGCTGGCGACTGTAGTGTCTGGAATAGTGGCATGTGAGCAATGTTCTTTATTTGTTTGTTACAACATGTCCTAAATTTGCACAAATTACAGGCGTCTCATAATTTTTGTTAAGAGATACAGCACAACAACAGCCAATCGGACCAATGAGATTTCACTGTGGGCGCCATCCAGTGCAAAACTGCAGAAATAAATGAGAAGAGTGTGTTGTTGCGAGTGCTACTGATTAAAAACTCAGATTTACATGGTAGCAATAGCTTTTATCACATTGCATCTAGTTAGGATGTGGCGTTTGACTTGAAAGGTGGTGGATGATGTAATATTTGATATGTTATGACTAGATAGGATTTCAAACTTGTTTGTTTTGTCTTATTTTAGCTCTCATGGCGTTTCTGTTTGATTTGGCTGCATTGGTTGACCTCATGTCCATAGGGACATTGCTTGCATACTCTCTGGTGGCCGTGTGTGTCCTCATTCTCAGGTACGTTAAAACCTGCACCACAAATACTAAACAATTGGTCTACTACTATATACAGACTAAACATTTTAGAGAGGACATGTGAATATATAATGTTAAATTAACTATATATATATATATATATATAACTATTTTCTAATTTATTCCTTTGATGAAAGCTGAATTTTCAGCATAAGTCCTTCTAATATGCTGATTAGGTGCTCTAGAAGCATTTCTTATTATTATCATCAATGTTGAAAACTGTTTTTTTATAAACTGTGAATTATTATTATTTTTATTTTATTTTTATTGGATTCTGTCATTGATTAGAAAGCATTTATTTGAAATAGAAATATTTTACTGTCACTTGATCTGTTTAATATAATATGTAATATGAAAAAATGACTATATGTAACAGTGCTTCATGTTGTGGGTCAGGTATGTAATTTGACTCAATCTTTATGTCTCTAGATATCAGCCAGGCAACCTGAGCTCTTCCAGTCAGACTGAGAAACTGGTGGAACTGGTCGGTGGTGAGAAAGTTGCAGTTTGTGGAGACAGTGGAGATGAATATGGCATAGAGCTGGATGACAGTCCCCGCAAAGAGAAATTCTCTCCGAAACTCCTCATGGTCCCCTCCAAGGACTCACCAACCGAAATGTCTGGAACTATTGTCTACGCCACAACCGCTATTATCTGTGAGTGAAGATTTTGCTTGCCACTTCTTGATGAATCTAGCTATTATTAAAAGTATGGTTGACCCAAAAATAAGGATAAGGTTATAAAATAAGGTTAAAATATATAGTTATAAAAGATGTAAAAATTTAATAAAACTTAAAAACAGTTTATAAGCTATAAGTGGATTGAAGCATCACAACATTATAATATACAGAACGAAAATGGATTGTCATTTTGATATTTGCTAAAGATAACATTTAAGTGTTATTAATTTTGCGCTTTTTTTTAAGTATTAACTTGTGAGTGCAAAATTACAAACAAAACAGTTAACACTTTATTTTATGGTGACTTAGTTACACATTACTACATGTACTTACTACAGTAATAACAGTAAATTATGCATAACTACAAGTAACTTACCCTAAACCAAACCCTAACTGTAACTCTATAGTAAGTACATGTAATTAATTAATATTATTCAGTACTTACTGGAGTAAGTACATTGTAACTACATCACCTTAAAATAAAGTGTAACCACAAAATAATCTAAATGTAAAAAAGCAGGAATTGAGCATGCAAAAAAACTGTAATATTGCTCTAATAATAACTGATAAGGTAGAGGAATATTGTGCATCTCTGGTGAGAGAATTTGTGCTAGAAATAAACATTACCATTCAAAAGTTTTTTAAAGAAATATTTTATTTAGCAAGGACACAGTAAATACTTGTTAATTCTAATAATTCTTTAATTACATTTCAAATAAATGTTGTTCTTTTTTTTATTCATCAAAGAATTCAGAAAAAAATGTACATTTTGTACATTTTGCGTCTGTTTTATTTGTATTTATCTGATACAGTGATGTAGTTGGCAATGATTTGGCTGATCCGGAATCAGCTGATGATGGACTAATTCCAATATCCTCTTGTCTGCGTAGCTGTGCTGATCACCGCGCTGTGTGTGGTTTTGGCTCTGCGTCTGGAAGCTATCGTGAATCTCGAGATTGTGTGGGTGATGATGTGTGTCATTCTGGTCCTTCTGTGCATCCTGTGTGTCATTGTGATCTGGAGGCAGCCTGAGAGCAAGGAAGCTCTCACCTTCAAGGTACCAGATGTCCTCGTTATTGAATTTGCCTTTTTATTATGCAATAAATCTTTGCCCTGGCTTGAATGTAACCACTGAAGTGACGTTAAAGGAAATCTGCTATTAGAACACAAATACTCAGATTGAAAGGGAGAGTTCAGTCAAAAATGAGGGTTGTGTCAGCATTTATTCACCCTCATGTCATTCCAAACCTGTATAGCTCTCTTTCCCCAGCAGAACACCAAATACTTGCCCCACATTAAAGGCTGTGACTACACATTAAAGGCTGTGATACAACTTTTTGACTCCGATTTTCTAGCTTCAGACTTGACTCCATCCAGTCGGACGATATCAAACATTTTGGAAATCATTTGTCATGTTTCTGTGCGAGTTTTTTGTGTTTGAAATTATTAGAAAGCCTGGTAGTGTGTAATCCTAGTGTATAATGCCACATGTTCCTCTGCAACCATTTACAAAGTCGGCAAATGTATGATGCCTGGTGTTTTAAAATCTGTTCAGATTGTTTTAAAATCTGTTCAGATTTCAAAAAGTCATGTAATGTACTCCAGCCTCAAAGGGTTAGTTCATCCAAAAATGAATTACTTACTCTCATGTCATTCCAAACCCATAAGAATTTTGTTCATCTTAGAAACACAACTAAAGATCTTTTTAATGAAATCTGAACACTTTCTGTCCCTTCATTGAGTCAATGCAACTACCACTTTGATGCTTCAAAAGGTTCATAAAGAGACCGTAAAATTAATCAGTATGAATCGAGCGGTTTAGTCCAAATTTTCTGAATTTTGGATCACTTTACCTGTTTGACATGTGAGAACAAACCTCATTGGTTCTTGTGGAGGCTCAAACGTGCTGTGTAACACATGAGAATGAACCTCATTGGTTCTTGCGGAGGCTCAAACGTGCTGCGTAACACACGAGAATAAACCTCATTGGATCTTGTGGAGGCTCAAACGTGCTGCGTAACATGAGAATGAACCTCATTGGATCTTGCACATCAAGCAAGCATGAGCTTCTGTTCACCACAACTGATGTGTGCTTTGATGTTTCTATGTGAATATAAGCCTAAATTAAGTCTGTTCAGTATATAAAGCGATTGTGACTCTTCAGAAATTTTGGACTAAACTGCTCAATTCAAATTGATTATTTTTACAATCTCTTTATGATCTTTTTAAAGCGTCATTTGTGTAGCTGTCAATTGAGGGAAAGAAATCTCTCAGATTTCATTAAAATATCTTCATTTGTGTTCCAAAGATGAACAAAAGTCTTACGGGTTTAGAACCACATGAGGGTGAATAAATGATGACCTAATTTTCATTTTTGGGTGAACTGTCACTTTAATTCTAAATCTTTCTGTGTGCAGGTGCCTCTGTTACCTTGGCTGCCTCTGTTCAGTATCTTTGTCAACATCTATCTAATGATGCAGCTGGACATGGCCACCTGGTGCCGCTTCGCCGTGTGGATGGGCATCGGTGAGTACATCTGTTCATTTAGCTCGTGGCTGCGATAGCGTCCTGTTTGTTTCCTTCATTCCAAACCTCCCATTTTTTTCTCTCTCATGTCCATTCCCAGGTTTCATAATCTACTTCGGCTATGGTATCCGGAACAGTACCGAGGCCATGAACAGCTCCCTCCGAAAATACGAGCCAGCCCTACAGAACAAAAGCCCCATATATCTAGGCGTTGAGGAGAGTGAAGTGGAGGGAATTTCCCCTTGATAGAGAGAGTGAGAGAGCGACGGGCATATTGTCCTACAAATATTTGTATAAGTCTGCAGATTTGTTGTGAAAATCATGGCTCATTTATTGAAGAGACTGCCCCAAACATCTCAATTGGAAAAAAAGGATATATCTTCCTCTCAACAAAATTATCTGGTTCCTCTTAGAAAAGAGTTTTCTGTTAGAGGTCGCTGTGGAGCGTTGGCGGTTCAGTACTGTAGATGCTGGTTTAAATGTCCATGTGGCTGCTGCTGTAATCACTAGTACTGTAATGGCCATATTGTCTGGCGGACAATGAGCTGACTGTGTACAGGGTATTTTGTTTTCGTGATCGAGCTCCAAGCACATGGTTTGTGCTCTAAAGCCTTTGGATTCTGAATCCAAAATGGTCTCCTCCTGCCTCCTGGATTTTCAGTATGAGGTTGTGAATTACAATAGGGACCCCTAGTGTTCACCGTGCAGAATGTGAAACCGTTAGACAGTATTTGTGGTCAATGGTTACTGTCAGATAGAATAATTGAAGAATTGAAACTGAAAAAAACTGAAGAGCTTTTTAAGCATTTTTGGCATGGCTGAAATCCCATGTGTATGAGAGTTGACTAAAAGAGTGCATGGATAGAAACATTTTCCCATTTCCTAAGAATGACAGTGTGGTATTAGCCCTACTGTATGTTGGGATAATTAGATTTGGTATAAAATGAGATTTCTTTTTAAAAACTGTGTGTGTGTCCGAGTTTCGAATGGAGCGTATGAGGTTGCGCCAGAAAATGTTCAGTTTTACAAAATACTAAATTATTTTTTTGAAAAGAAAAACTGTTTTATATGAACATGTATAGTTTACCCATCCATACAACTTCCTTAAACTTGATCATTTTACTTAAGCAAACTGTATAACAGTTATTGTGTTTCCAGACGATGCTTATGAAGAGTTCTTTGATAACTGCTGTTTCTGCCAAAACTACTTACACTACCGTTCAAAAGTGTGGGGTCCGTATTATTCTTTTTATTTGAAGAGGAAGAAATGAACGCTTTTATTCTGCAAACATGCATTAAATTGATCAAAAGTGACCGTAAATACATATATAATGATATTAGTATGATATCTGAAGGATCATGTGACACTGAAGACTGGAGTAATGCTCCTGAAAATTCAGCTTTGTGTCACAGGAATAAAATATATTAAAACTTATTTTGAATTATAATAATTTTTTCACAATTTGTGATCAATAAATGCAGCCTTTGTGAGCATAAAAGACTTCATTCCTTTCAAAAACATTTAAAAAATTCCAAACTTTTGAACGTTAGTGTATCTATGGTTATCCTTACCAGAAACCGCTGCGACTTGAAAGATTCTACTTATATTGTTTGAAGAACATCCCATAATGAGCTTTTATTTTGAACAGTATTAGCTGTAATATTTAAGCAGTAGTCTGCAATAATAACCAACTCATAGGTCAAACCTAAACTTGCCTGAAGACTGAAGACCTAAAGAAACAGGCCTTTCTTTCATATCTGAAGGTGTAGATACTTGAGAAATAAGTGTCACTATTTTTCATCAGATTTGTTGTTTTTTTTGTGTGTGTGTTTTTTTAGTTTCCATTGAAACTTGTTCTTGGCAGCTTGGCTGTTGAGCTCATGTACCTTTTATCTATTTTTATTCTTTATTGTAGAGAATTTGTAATGTAGTGTAATACTAGTATACTTGTCAATTATTTTGTGCTCCCATCACACCCTTTTGATATATTATAGTATGATTATTTTATCCATTCGGGACGCTGAAATTCAGCTCCTCTTTTTTTCAGTCGTTTTTGGTTGGTTGTGCAAAAACATTTTGTGTAACCTAAGTGTATTTAGATAATCAGAGAGCAATGGAGGTTTGTCTACACAGGACAGAATAGAATACGAATACCACTATTTGTAAACCCATTTTTTGTCTTTAATATATTAACATTCTGACTTAATCAGAAGCATATTTTTGTATAGCTTTACTATTATATTTGTGTTTCACAATCAACTGAATATTGTTTTGTTTACATGTACCAGACATGTAAAGTTTAGCATGTAAACGCATCGGTGTCTGATCCCAGGCATTACAGTTTTGATTCATATTTGGAGACGTCAGTGCCTGAAGTTTCAAATGAACTCAAAGATGGTTGGTAGATATCAACATAGACCAAGTCATTTGCCTTTGAGCTACACTTGCAGTGTTACATGTGTTTGTTTATCAGTATATGAATATATATATTTTGTTTGTCCTTTTTTTTTTTTAATAAACTGTAAATATTCATGCCATGTACAAAGAAAATTAGCTGTATTATAAAGATTCTCTTAATGTTTTTTTTTTCTTTTCTTTTTTAAATAAAATATTTCACAAAACAACTGAGGCTGTTCATTGTGGCTTTAAAGCAAAAGGAAATCATTTGTAGACACAAAATCTTTTGTGTCACACATTTTATTGATAGTTCATCTCACCTCTCCCACAAGATCAATAAATACACAGTTGATAGTCATTTCGGTCGGCTAAATGACATTGTATTAGTCTGTAAGTCAAAAAAAATGAACATTTTTTTTCAGCAGCTACTAACTTCAAGTGACAGGCAACAGTTATGAAAGAGTGAACTTCACTAGGAAGAACCTGGAAGCTTGTTTCCGCCACGGAAAAAAAAGGTAATTGCGACTTTTATCTTGCAATTCTGAATCGCGTGATATAAAGTCGCAGTTGCGAGTTGTAAAGTCAGAATTGTGCGATACAAACTCGTAACTGTGTGTTATTTAATTCAGAATTGCGAGATGTAAACGCGGATACAAGCTTCCATATGAACCTAACCAGAAAAAATAGGGACATGATTTATCAGTGCTTTAGAAACAAGTAGCTATGTTGGTAAAGTCCCTGGAAAAGTGTCTAGGGATATAATGACCCACTTTAAATAAGAAAAAGGCAGGAAACTTAAATGTGGCTCTCTATAATTGCATGTTTTCTGGAAGGTTTATAGATTATATATGGACGCTTGTTTCCGCCACAGAATAAAACATTTTAAAAGATAATTGCAAGTTATAAAGTCCAATTCTGAGGGAAAAAGATACTTTTTTCCCGTTAGAATTCCGAGTTTATATCTCACAAAACTTTATAACTTGCATTTGCGTGTTATAAAATAAGAATTACGAGTTCATGTCATAGGCTACACGCAATATGTAGCTAATAGTTGTAATTAGTTTTTATTTTTTATTCTGTGGCGGAAACAAGCTTCAGTTAGATATCAGAGATTTGAATGTCATTTAAAATGCTTCACTTTTATTTAATCGTTAAATTTACGTAGTCCTATTGATTCATTTAACAATTTTAAAATCACGAGGGTCCTAAAGGAAAGAATAACTTGCCACATTCCCTGTGATTGTTATGACCTCTTCAGGTGAAATCTGTTATCTTCTCCTTGTCAGGCAATGAGGTTTGACCATAATAACAATAAAATCATAACAGAATTTCTCCCCTACAGTTTAATTCTTGAAATCAGAGGTCCCACATAAACAACCAATCCAAAGTTTGGGGTCAATGAGAAGTCTCATGCTCACCAAGGCTGCATTTAATTGATCAAGAATACATAAAAATTGTGAAATACTATTACAATTTAATTAACTGTTTTGTATTTTAATAACTGTAACTTATTTCTGTGATGGCAAAGCTGAATTCTCTGCATCATTACTCCAGTCTTCAGTGTCACATCCTTCAGAAATCATTCTAATATGCTGATTTGCAGCTCAATAAATATTTCATATTATTATTGTTGAAACAGTTGTGCAGCTAAATGGAAACCATGATGTAGTTTTTCTGGATTTTTTGATGAAAAGAACATTAAAAGAAAAGCATTTATTTGAAATATAAATATTTGTCTTTACTGTGACCTTTGATCAATTAAATGCACCATTGATGAATAACATTATTCATTTCTTTAAAAAAATAAAAGAAAATAAATTACAGGAAATTATTATTCATGAGCATCTTCAGTGAACACATTAGGGGCTATTTAGTCCAATGGGATGTTTGGATTGGTGTGGTCCTCCTGTACATGCTTTCAAATGATCCATCATTACTGGCTAAACTTTTGGTGTAACTATTGGGTCTGTCTTTGTTCCAAAGGATCAGTGTGTTTTGCAATCGTTTAACAGTTCTCACAACTCAGTTCTCCAAGTTCCATCTTCCCAGGTGGACCGAGAAGACTCGCCAAAGCTCCAGTTAATTCACATTTGCTTATCTTTAAGTCATTATTGGAATTGAATAAGAACTTTATTAGAAGTAACTATGAAAGCAGAAAACATTGATTTCGGGGATGAGAGTATTTGTGGGGCTGCAGTAGTGGGAATGTCAAGCTAAGGGAGATCGACAGCACTGGTTTTGCAGTGAAGGAGCTTGATACGCCGTCAGGAGTCACTTGATCAACAGAGGCAGCGGCGGTCGCTCTTGGTCACCTCCTCTGATGAATGCACCACGTTGGGCACGAAACCACTCTTGACGCCCTCCCAGCCCTCCTGTATGGTGATGTCACCAGATTTGACCAGCTCGAAGATATCCCGAGTCAGCTCCGTGAAAGCCCTCTCTACATTTATGGCGTCGCGGGCCGAGGTCTCCACATAGCGCATGCCGTAAGCGGCTGCCAGTTTCTCTGCCTCCTGCTGGCTCACCTGCCGCTGCTGCTCCAGGTCACACTTGTGGCCGACCAGTAAGAAGACGATGCTGTGCGGCTGCACGTGACTGCGCGCTTCCTCCAGCCATTCGTGGACATTTTGGAAGGAGCGCCGGTTGGTGATGTCGAAAAGCAAAAGGCCACCCACTGAATTACGATAATAAGCCCTTGTGATAGATCTAGATCACATACAGAGGAGAAGAGCAGACGATATCAGACAAGTGGGGGAACACATTGCACATTACATTATACATTGATTTATTAAATGATATTAAAACTAGCATGGAAATACTTGATGGGAATTCTGCTGATAACCAGTTAGAAAGCTTTTACAGGAAAATTGTTACAGCCTGAAATTCCAGAAATAAGTGGAATAGTAAATTAAAATATACATGATGGGGAAAACTAACAACAAATCTTCTTTTGCAATCTGAGAAATTCTGGTTATGGGCAGAATGAGTGGATTATATTTCCCCACCAACAATAAGGGTCCTTTTTCATAAAGATGTGAGTAGAATGATCCTAAATGTGAACAAATGACAATTTCCAAAATGTTCCTATGAGAAAATCACTTTATAAATAAACCTTAAATTCAAGTGCAATGTGAACATGTCACATTCAAGGCAATGATGAACAAAAGAAGAGATATATTAGCAGCAGACTTTTAATTCAAATATCACAGGATATATGCAATATCTCATACATAAACGATACAAGACAATACCGGACAAAGAACAGAACTAAACTCAGGACTTAAATACACAGGGGAAGATAATCAACAGAAACTGAAACAGGTGATTAACCAATTAAAAATGTGTAAAACAGATAAGTAACTATGGAAACTAACAAGAAACTAGAACACAAGAAAAGAGGGACCGGGAATGCCAAACTAAGGGTATGTTTACATGACAACGATAAAAAAAATGTATTTTGCATTTTTCACAGTTTGAGCCTGATGAATTTTGACATCATCCTGGAATATGGCCATGATGTGTCTTCCTAGATGGTTGTTTAAGAAATAAAAAGCTACACCCCATCAATTAGGGTTAAAAACAACTGTTTCCAAACATTTAACATGCTAGAAACATAGTAATCACTGCAATAATGATCCAATCATTGACTCTTAAGCATTTGCCTATTTACATTTTTTTGGCCGGGCAGTGTTTATATATAATTTTAGTGGCATGATTATCACAAAGCAGTTACTCATTTGCGGATATAATATTTATGTATATTGTGATTGTCTATTTATCTGTAATCTTTTATCTTTTTTGTTTTAATGAACAATGTTGGATTATTTTATTTATTGGTATATGAGCGGAAAATGTTTGTATGCATGCTCTTCAGTTCCCGTACGCATAAGCACATTTTAAAGTCCGTTTTGCCTTTATAAATCCTAATTGTTCCTCATTTGTCCATTGCATTAAAATTTTATAAATAAGGCCTCATATCTAATATAGGGATTTTACCAACTACAAAAGAGGCTGGGTCCCTTAGGGGTCCCATGTTTTCTAAGGGAAATTAAAAGCCTGCACATAAAAAATGGCATGGAAGGCCATTCCAACATTTTGGAAATTAACTTCCTTATTAATCAATAAGATGTTTCTGCAAAAAAGGGGTTGGTTGCAGGGGGAGGGGTATTCTCATTCGTGAGAGTATTTGATTGGTCAAAATTTTGTTTAGTGCAAGATAAGCCATCAATATTTTTGTTTTGTTTCCCTGGAAAAGGAAGACTATATATTTTAAATGCATTTATCTAATAAAAAAAATGTTGTGCCAATGTTCAGATGTACACTAACATATAAATAGCCTCAAAGCTAACAAACATATAGACTTAAAGCCACAAATCTCCTATTTTGATTTTGTTAAACAATTAGGCAGTGCATGTAGCTGCGATAGCTACATGTAAATGTGATCAAATACCACCAGATGTACCTGAATCTCTCTTGGCCTGCCGTGTCCCAGATCTGAAGCTTGATGCGTTTGCCTGGTTCAATCTCCACCAGGCGGGAGAAGAAGTCTACGCCAACAGTAGGATCAGACACCTGTGCAAAACGTCCTTCTGTGAAACGTCTGATCAAACAAGACTTCCCCACCGTTGAGTCGCCAATGACAATCAGCCGGAACTGGTACAGCCATATAGCTTCCATATCTTATTTTATCTGTCAAAGAATAACAGTATGTTGTCAGAGAAAATGACAGATTACTCAGTAAACCTAACCATGTACTTAACTGGAGTAAGTTCAACCAAAAATTAAAATTCTGCCAAACTCATCCTTGAATTAAATTTTTTGTTTAATTCAATTCAAAGACATTATTATTATTCTGAAAGTCATTTTTTAGGATCAGATTATGTAGATGAGCATTAGAATAGACTAACAGCTGAGCCTCCATCTTTAAATGGATGAGTATCATTCAAATAGGTGTTATGTATAATTACCTTATTACATATATGATGCGTGACCATTAATTTGTGTGGAAGTCCAAAGTATTAAATACATTTATACCTCGGAATGATTTTTGCAAATTGCATAGCCTAATTGAAGTCAAATTGATCGAAATGTATTGAAATAATTTTTCAGTGTCTGTATGAGTAGCCATCAGACATGTATTTTTAAATTACATTTTGATATGAAAAATAGGCCTATGATTTCATAATAAATAATTAATTGTTTAACACATCTTTAGTAACCGAACGATAATGAATTTCATAACAGCGTCTCTTTATAGCCGAGTCCCTCAAGCTAGCTAAAGCATAGTAGATGCTTGCAGGCCTATGAGTTTAGCATCGCACTTGTTTAGAGAAATCGCTCCGGTGAGTGCATATTATTGTACCTTTTGTGTATTTATTACCTTGGTTATGCGTCTCAATGTCTGCGGATGGCAAGCCCCATATTCTTCGCTGTCTTTCCGTCAGAAAGCGTGTAACACCGTGACGTTCCCCGGCTAGGCATCCAAGCACACCCGAATGTGTGTGAGGATAAATGTGCAACTAGTCGCGCTTTGAATATGCACTAAATTACCAAACGAATGACCATAATCGTCTGGTGGCGTTTACATTAAGACCTGTTACCTTCAGAATGTCCATAAATTCTTTGTAAATTCATATTGTCAATCTCATGATTAGGGATAAAGACATGTTTGTGAAAATGTGCTGATGAAATGGCAGTATCATCAGCATCATATAGCCTGACTCATCCCTCATCAGTACCATTACCGTAATAACTGCTAGAGCGACGCACCACTGGCCATGTCTCAAATCTCTGCTGTCACTTCCATATACTTATTCAAAATAATTCATATGCCAGCTCCCATCTCAGCTGCTTCCGCCAGATTTCAGTGTAAGCATTTTAATTTCAGTTGAAAATAAATAGAAACATTTTCATTGAAAAGTAAATTGGAAATAAATGCATAAAACATAGTTGTTTAGGGTTTACACTAAAATATAAAAAACTAAAAACTGTTTATGTCTTCAAATAACAAACATGCATTGCCATTATTAAAAACAAACAATACATCGAAACATAGGCCTACACTAATAAATAAATCAATCAATAAATAAAGCTAATTATACATTAAATGCAGAAATAAATAAACGTTCAAGTAAATGTTAAATGTCACAAATTTGGAGCAACTTTAACAAATATACAATTAAGTAAATAAACACTTACTATCAAAACATTATTGGTACCTTCGTGGGAACATTGAAAAGTGTTGCAACCCGCACATCTGGTATATCTTTAACATATCAAATGATTAAAGAATAAAATGCATGGTTGATACTGTTTATTTTCCCACGAAGAGCTTAAAAATATATGATCTTGAATTTTGATCGTACCATTTTGGACGGGGCGTGGCTATGACGCAGGCAGCGTGAGTTAATGGGCGTGGCGTTCCATCATCATGCTATACTTGACAGTATCTGAAGAAGCTGAATTTATCCGTGGCTTTTACCCGTTCTGTTCTTCGGAGAAAACACTTTAATCATTATACATTTATATTCATGTTATTATTATTTATTTATTTATTTTTAAATACGTCCACTTTGTTTTCTTTCTCATGTTTGGAACTAAATGGGTAAAGCGTGTAACACACAACCTGTGCTTGTGTGCGTTTCGAAGTAACATGACAGCGGTTTGACCTAACTTTTGAGCAAACTTTTTAAGAGCGCGTGCCTCTTACAAACTATAATCCGTCAACAATGATCAATGGATAAGCTGTGATACATAAGCACTCATGTGCTACAAACTGTACAAAAAGTAGGTCACTGCGTTTATGATCCGGGTGTTTATTTGCTTCTTTTTTTAAGTCATCATGGAGAAAGAACATTTGTTCAAAGTTCTGGTCATCGGAGACCTCGGGGTTGGAAAAACGTCAATAATCAAGCGATACGTTCATCAGATATTTTCTCAACATTATCGCGCGACTATTGGAGTGGATTTTGCTCTCAAAGTCCTTCACTGGGACAATCAGACGGTGGTCAGGCTGCAGTTATGGGATATAGCAGGTACGTCATCCCATGTTTAATGTTCAATTTTTATGTTTAAACTTTTTTTTTAAAACCCACATAGCGTTTCTTTAGTTTATAAGATGCTACATTATACTTTACATTATTTAGGGTGCTGGTCAAAAGGCATTTAAATAAAATATATGCTATATTAGACAACAGTTAGTTAGTTACTAGTCAACAGTCAATAGTTATTTTGAATGTAGGCTATGACAAATCATTATAAGTGTGCTATTGCCTCTCTGAAATCTCTTCTAACTGATTTGTCTTGTGTGAATGTGAAGGAATGTGTCTTGTGTTAATCTCAGCTAGTCTCATACTCGTGCTAAAGTCACATGAGAGTTTGAGGCCATAAACACACACACACACACACACACACACACACACACACACACACACACACACACACACACACACACACACACACACACACACACACAGTTCAGATAAATGCATTGGACTCTTAGACTGTAGGATTTATTATAAGAATAACACACTCGATGATTGAAAACATGATGCTATTTATGTCTGAGTGATGTTTGACCTCCCAATTTGCCATCCCACATTTGTCATAGGACAGGAGCGCTATGGGAACATGACAAGGGTTTACTATCGGGAGGCCGTGGGAGCCATCATAGTATTTGACGTGACCAGAGCCTCCACGTTTGATGCTGTGCAGAAATGGAAAGACGACCTGGACATAAAGGTCACTCTCAGCAATGGCAAACCTGTCCCAGCTGTGCTCTTAGCCAACAAGTCTGACCAATCACGCGAGGGGCTGCGTTCCCAGATTCCAAAGCTTGATACGTTCTGCAAAGAGAATGGATTTGTGGGCTGGTTTGAGACATCTGCAAAGGTGAGGGGTATATTTTGCGAGCATAAGCAAGAGTATCTGACCATATGAGTGAAACTACTTAGTAGTTTCATGGGTGTTGTGCTCAGGATGATCCATTGGTTCTGCTCTAGTTTCGCAGATGTAGAAATACAGAATCAGCAGCTGTGTAAAGTGTTTGCATTTAGAACAAATACAGCAAGAATGCATTGTTCTCATTAGCAGTAAGGCTTTTGTTTACCATCTACAGGCCCGTTCTCATTAGCAGTAAGGCTTTTGTTTACCATCTACAGGCCCACTTTAATGAGTTACACGGTTGTGTGTGAAAGGGGAATGGTATGCATAAGGCAGATGGGGCTATAAAGTGTTTCCTGGAATAAATGGCTTAACACCCCGAATGTCTGAAACCTTTTAACTCTGGATCACCTTTAATCACATTATGAGTGTGTACTTTACAATTCTATTTTAAATTCTACCAGGTTTACAACTGCCTTGCCTATATGTATATATTTTCAAACATAAACTGGCTTCACATCATGAACGATAACTGTACTAACATCCACACCAGCGGACCATATCGTTCTGTTTGTTCTGCTCGAGCTCTTAAAGCAGGATGGATTCTGATTGGCTGCCAATGTTTTTATCGTTCATCTGGGGGAAAAAATTGTTCTGAAAGTGATTTCAACAATATCGTTCCTCTGTGCCATTATAGTTGTGGGGTGCTATTCTTTTATATTTAGAACAGTTTTTTATGTGTGTATATATATATATATATATATATATATATATATATATATATATATATATATATATATATATATATATATATATATATATATATATATATATATATATATATATATATATATATATATATATATATATATATATAATCATTCTTGGTGTGAATGGACCTTTAGAGTTGCATTAAAATGTATGCCATTACAACTGTTGCATTCATCCTCGGGTAAATGTCACATGATCTGAGCTGAATAGACAGTGCTTTCTTTACATATGGACTGGCCAAAAATGTGCATGCGCTATATTAAATGTAAGTGACAAAATGACCGGTAATGAGTTATGCATGTGATAGTGTTACATAAATGGCATATCCAGTATGTTTCATTTCTTTAGTTTGGGGTCAGTAAGATTTTATTCAGCAAGGATGCATTAAACTGATCTTGACAGTAAAGACATTTATAAAAAAAAAAAAAAAGTAAAATCTTTCAAAACCTTATTTCAAATAAATTTCTATTCACCACAGAATCCTTAAAAAATAGATCAGTTATAACATATAACATATATTGATAAAAATCAGCATGATTTCTGAAGGATTATGTGACTCTGTAGACTGGAGTAATGATGCTGAAAATTCAGCTTTTTTTAAATTATGAATTATAATATTTCACAATAGTATTTTAACAGTATTTAGAGCATAAGAGACTTCTTTCAAATACATAACATCTAACTGACCCCAAACTTTTGAACGGTGATGTATATATTTCATGCATGTGACTGTAATCCAGGGTTGTGTTTTGTGATATCATTGCCTGAATGACACTCATATTCTCTGTGTTTCATTTTATGCCCATTGAAGGAGAACACAAACATCGAGGCGGCAGCTAAATGTCTAGTGGATCACATTTTAGCCCATGAAGAGAACATCATCAGCAACACAGACCCAGATGTGGTGGCCCTGCCCGGGTACAACAACAACACCAAAGAACGGGTCCGAGGCAAATGCACGGCGTGTTCCAAATCTTAAATACAGGAGGATGAAAGTCAGTGAGAAAGAAATGAAAAAATATAGCAGTTTGTTATAGATTTAAGAGGACTCAGCCATTTAATGGTACCCAAAACAATGAGATTCATCTTCGAGAGACAAGAAATGCAACAAAATGGCGGGGACTGTGAAAAAAAGGATTGTGCTGATTATATGTAGCGTGAAATCTCACATAATTAGACACTGTGTTGGTGCCGCTTCAATTTTAACCATTTGACTCATCAGTGTTCTGTTTACAGGTGAATGCTCTGCGATTTTAGCCAGGTATCAACTATTTTATCACACAAGTCTAGGTCAAATATGTATTTCTTGGACACTTTGTAAAGAGTGTAATATTTATTAAAATGTGGCCTCTGGTTTAGTTAAAAACTATGTGTGCACACAGAATGGCTTAATAATTGCACTGCTCCAGTATGTAGGAATGTTATCCTGCAACCTCTTGCATTAAAAATAAAGCATGCAGTATTTTTCCTCCATGTAAGCTCTTGAATGTGTTATTGTAGTCCTGCGCAAACCAGGGTAGTGCAATGAAAAGAAGCAAGACGCACCATTAAAGACTCTGAAATGGCCGTCTGATGCATTCTTATGTATGTACAGAGGGGGTTTAAAGCAGTGCGGAAATTCCACCTTAAGGTGCCCACCCCAGATATTCTGACACAGGCCAATCGCCCCCCTCTCCAGTCACCTGATTCTGATACTGCCATTTTGCGCGGAGCGTCCGACTGTTAACTATAGGAAATTGGAATTGTTGCTTCATCAAAGATGTCATCGACGAGATGCTGAATTTTCACATTTAGGACCACTGCTGCAACTGTTTGACTGGGATAGGATCCATATAATAGCCTGTTTCATATTCTTAGTAGCGCATGCATTTATATAACGCGAAAGCGCGCTGAAGGAATTTGGGCAATGATGCTTGGTATCAAATTCCGTGATGCACCTACTTCGCTCGTGCAATGAATCAGGGCGAGATTTTCCGCGGCTAGACATCAATAACGCTCCGTTTGAACCGGTTTTGCTCCATTTTCGTTCGTAGCCAGCTTCGTTTAAACAGCAATTACATGGTTAACCGGCAACACCGGAGGCTAGCGAGTAACATAGTGTCCTTTTTGCGCGTGCTGAACGGGTAGGCCTATTTAAATAACGATCTGTCATTATATTGTCATCATTTCAGCGCGCGGTGATTGCCGTTATCTGAATGTCAGTGCATCCTCGCCCGTGTCCGGTTCGTATCAGGGTAGCGCTCTCCGCAAGACCGACTCAACCCACGGAGCGGGCTCCCACACACCCCTGCAGTGAATAGATCTTTTTGAGAGACGATTTATTGAAAATCGTAATATGTCGGGACAGTCCATCACGGACCGGATCGCCGCGGCTCAGCACAGCATGACCGGATCTGCCATCAGCAAAGCCGTGTGCAAGGCCACTACGCACGAAGTCAGCGCGCCCAAGAAGAAGCACCTTGATTGTAGGTTAAAGCGGGAAAAAACGCAGCGAAATGTCACCCGTTGTGTTTTGCACTGTGCTTCGCCTTCCATTTAGATTCACTCTTTGCTGGGGCGATTGCTGTTATTTAGCTACAACCAAACCTATGATTACAGTAAATTAGCCTTATATTTCTTGACAGCCATTATAGAGATCATTTCATCAATTAACTGAAGGTCACCGTGGCACGTTCACAGTCCCGAACGGACGTAATGCTGATTAGAATGCGTGATTGACACACTGACCAATTTGCATACGGCAGGGACCTCATGACCGTTTATTTATTTATTTATTTATTTATTTTATTTATTTATTTTTTTCCGAAATAAATTTAAATTCTGAATCTATGCATGCCACATCTGAGATATCACAACTAGATGCTTATTAAATAATTATACAGAGTATTGTGTAGATAACGTGTACAAATCATTTTATGGCTGATTCCTTATAGGAAACACACAATGTCAAGGGCATAGCATGATGAACATTCGCTTGCGTAGGTGCAAATTGCTCGTGGCTTAAACCTTTATTCCTGTTTTCAATTTGAATGGTGTTGTTGCTATTTGTCCATTGTTGACTTACAGTGTTTGCTATCCTAGTCTGAGTCATTGAAGGTGACAGCAGTATCAATGCAGTGATGTTTGTAGCTTAGGTGTTTCATATTGCATCACCTTAATCTGTTTTATCTGAGCATGCTGTGTTGCATTTGTTAAAGTAGACATTTGTTAAATATAGGTTAATGCAAAAAAAAAAAAAAAGAAGATATTTTTAGCCTATTTACAGATATGAGTCACAATGACGGAGATTGATTTGATTCTGAAATGGAAATACTATTGCTAATCTTGGCATGGTATGACTGATATTTGCGGTCAGGTGTGTTTTTATTTAATCATCCCCACCAGTATGGACACATCGCAAAAAATGTGAGGGTTCACCTTCCTTTATAGGTCACAATGAGTTTTTTTTTTCTTTTCTTTTTTCGGTTCACTAATAATAACCAAGTGTAGTTGATTAATGGAGCAGATTATCAATTAAGCTGTCAGTTAATGAGTCCAGAGCAGATGTCCTGTGGGGGGACATAAAGAAAGCAGCCTGCAGATCTAATAAACTGCCAGGCTCCTTCAAAGTAATAAAGGTACCAGGTGTTCTCTGAATATGTGCTAGCATTCACTGACACAGCTTTTATCATCAGTTAATTAGGAGAAATCAAGTGTAACTTTTGAGTAACCGCTATTCAAGCAATGTCATGTTAGATAGCAGGCCGGCATCACTACGGATTGTTCTAATACGGCGAAACATTGCATTTCTGGCAGTTTATCTTAATATAATTATGAACCACTGAAGTAGACAACAGATAAACAATGTAGGTAATGTCTTTAGAATTCATATTTGCCAAATTTGTTGGTTAAATTGTACAAAGCTATAGAACAGTATATATGTCCAATAGCATGTGGACATTTAGTTTGGTGTTAACAGTGAGTTCTGGGAAGGCCTTACTTGATGTTAGAACATGAATGCATGGATTTGCTTCAGAAGAGCATCTCTGAATCATAGTCAGCTTTCCAATTCATCCGAAAGGTGTTTAAAAGGGTTCAGGTCTGGGCTTTGTGTACGCTATTCACTTAACACTTAACATAATTTCTTTATGGACTTCACATTTATGGACCCCCTGTTCCATATTTATTGTTTTTCAAATGCATAAAATATATACCGTATATACACTGTAAAAAAAATTCCATTCAAAAATGGATAATGTACTGGCAGAAAATTACCAGGACATTATCCAGTAAAATACAGGTAAAACACTTGTATAAAATAAATACGTAAAATTCCGTCAAATTAATACAGTGCATTGGTAAAAACGTGTTTGTTATTCTACACTCAAAAATTTGTGGTCGGTAAGGTTTCTTAATGTTTTTGAAGTCTCTTATGCTCACCATGGTGCTTTTATTTGATCAAAAATGTCGTAAAACAGTGACAAATCGTGAAATATTATTAGTGTAATCTAAAAGAACCGTTTCCCATTTGAATACTTTTTAAAATATAAATAATTCCTGTGATCCGAAGCTGAATTTTCAGCATTAATCCTCCAGTCTTCAGTGTCATGATATGATCCTTCAGAAATCATTCTAATATGCTGTTTTGGTGCTCAAGAGACATTTATTATTATTATTATCAATGTTGAAAACGGTTGCGGTGCTTAATATTCCTGTAGAAACGTGATTCATTTTTTTCAGGATACTTTGATGAATAGAAAGTTCAAAAGAACAGCATATATTTGAAATAGAAATCTTTGTGACAACGTAAAAATCTTTACTGTCGCTTTTGTTCAATTTAACGCGTCCTTGCTGAATAATGTAAGTATTCATTCCTTTAGAAAATCTTTCTGACCCCTGACTTTTGAACTCTTAGTGTGTCATCTAATAAGTAGGTCCACATACTTATTCAACCTCAATGTAATTGTTCTGGATCATGTACATTCATTGCTCCCGCCCTGTTTTGCACAGATCTAATGCACTGCACCAATGAGCTGAACGTGAATATACCTCACTTGGCTGACACATTGTTTGAGAGGACAGCAAATCAAAGCTGGGTGGTGGTCTTTAAAGCTCTCATTACTACACACCACCTTATGATGTACGGCAATGAGGTAAGAGTCGCTGGCCGAATTCGTCTTGTTCTTGTCAGTTTCTCAGTGGACCGAAGTATGTCACAAAATCAATGTAACAGTACTTGCAGGACCATTCTGTCAGATTTTTGAAGTATTATATCTTTCGGGTAGCTGCGAAACATAAAATTCCTTGTTTTTATACTCTTTCGGAAGGTATTTATTGTTATTATTCTACCCAGTTTGCTTTATTGATCACCCTGCACTTGCTTGTCTGTGTCTTACATTTCATCATCCAGAGGTTTATCCAGTACCTTGCATCAAGAAGCACACTCTTTAACTTGAATAACTTCGTAGATAAAGGCGCCTTACAAGGTATTTTTTATGGTTAATACTTCAGTATAAATGCATTCATGTACTAGATGTCTAAGGAATTGTATTATTGAACGTCTCTTCTAGGTTACGATATGTCCATCTACATTAGACGCTACAGCAGGTATCTGACCGAGAGGGCTCTGTCCTACAGACTCGTTGCAGTTGATTTCACCAAGATGAAAAGAGGGTGAGACATCTGCTCTGGGGAAATAGTCCATAATAAGATAAATGGCGACATTTAAAACGGCAGCCTTTGAAGGTGTACCTGTTGTCACTGGTCACAGCTTTCAGGTTCAACTATGTGTAACCTCACACCATCAATATGTTCTGCACAGGACTGACGGAGTGATGCGCACCATGAGCATAGAAAAGCTGATGAAGACTCTACCTATCATTCAGAATCAGCTGGACGCTCTTCTGGACTTTGAGGTACAGAGTACAATATGTTTCAGTTTCTAGATCAAAAAGTGAACATTGTGCGGGAATAAAAACAAATCGAATGCATGGTTTATTGTAGGTAGAACTCTGTCTCACGTCTGGCCTTCCTTTTCTGCAATTTTACACACTTTTACATTTTTCCTTAATAAAAACACATATGTTCCTAATTACAAGGCATGTTGTCAGTGTCTGGGGTTAAGATGTCACAATGGGAATATTGTCTTCAAACAGCCTATTATAGACTTTTCAACAGTAATACATTTTTTATAAAATATATATAGGCCTATATATTTTAGAGTATTTTTTAAAGTGCCCCTATTATGGTTTTTCCAATATTCCATTTCATGCAGTGTGTAATACAGCTGTTTGTGGAAGTCGAAAGTGCATGATAAATAATTTCTCCCAAAAGAAAGAATCGACTCTGAACCGCATAAACGAGTCGTCTGTAATTCACATCTCACTGCGTTATGGTTCTACGTCACTAGGAAATACATTGCATAATGCCCGCCTATGTTGTACGTTGTCCGCCCGCAAACAACTTGACCTGCCTTCAAACTAGTCATTTTACTGACGACTGCTTCTCAAATCTCGGAGTTCAATGCGGATTCGCAAAACGCTTGCTCTTGAAAGATGGGTCAGTACCCAGATTATTTGGACCAGCTTGCTCCTCAGAATCACAACCTGTACCTATGAATAATTATTGATGTATATATTTTCTACTAGGTGTTCAAAATAATTGTATATTGTGTAGGTCGCCAGCTAACCGGCTAACTCACGTTATTACTGTCTTACTGAAATAGTTTTGCAAATCAGCTGCGGGCCACTATTACCTAAAACTGTGTCTATTAATGCAGATTGTCTGTTATTCTTACTACTTTGAGTAAAAGTAAAGGATGGAGCAAGATTTGTTTCACAAATTTTAATATTACATCAGTCATGCTCGGCTAACGAACTATGCACCGTTATTGATACGGTTCCCGAATGTGCGGAATAAGAAATAAATTAGAACTATACACATCGGTTTGTTGATGTTGATTACAGTTGCTTAATCTCATAATGTACATCAAACTTAGTAGCGTATCACTGAGAGACGTCCTGCTCAAGTTGTCCTTGCGATGGAGGTTAAGGTTGAATAACTAGCTCTTACAATGTTTCATCATCCGATTCGTGCTCTGATTAATATTGTAAAATCGACGCCATTGTTGCTGTCTTTACAGTGTGTGCAATCGCTGAGGCCCGATGAAGCCTCCAGAGCTGAAGTTCAGTAATGGTAATGAGCTTTTAGCTTCTTAAACACGCGCTGTAAGCAGTAGTAACTGGGCCGTCTGGCCAATCAGAGCAGAGTAAGCTCGCGGAAAGGTGGGATTTAGAGAGACTGATTCATCCGTTGAGTCGTTTGAGAGTCATTGAACAATTTGGTGATGTGCAATGCATATTATGAGGAAATTAAAGTGTATTTTGAGCTTTGATGCATGTAAACCTGTTGTAGGAGACCTCCATAACTAAATTAGGAAACTTTAAAATAGCAGAATAGGGGCAATTTAATACCCAGCAAGCAATTTTGCGTTTAATAAAACATCTAATAGCCGTCCAAATACAGCTCTGACGTCTAGGCAAAAACAAAATTTGGGCTGTCAGTGAAAATGTAATAGCTGTCTAACCAAAGAAATGAAACCGAACACGTTGTGATCACTGTTGACTTTGCTTGCATGATGGAATATCATACATCTCGCATGTTATTTTGGCAAAAACGACATGTAACCAAATTCAGGGTTGTTTTGGCTAGAAGTGGGTTACTCACAGTCGGACTATTTCGGGTCTATAGTTAACCGTGACGGTTTAAATGCATTAAATTGTTCAAAAGTGACAGTAAAGACATGTATAATGTTACAAAAGATATCTATATCATTTCAAATTTTCTGTTCATCAAAGAATCTTGAAAAAAATGTATCGTGATTTCCACAAAAATATTAAGTAGCTCAAAATTGAGTACCAAATCAGCATATTAGAATGATTTCTGATGTAACACTGAAAATTCAGCTTTGCCATCACAGGAATAATAATAATAATTTTGAAATATATTAATATAGAAAAGAAATGCAGCCTTGGTGAGCATAAGAGACTTTCAAAAACAAAACAAATATTTTTACCAACACCAAACTTTTAATATAAAATAGAACATTTAGGAAAATATTTCGAAAAACACTTCCATTTATGAAAAACATTCCTGTTGTGAAAACATAATTCAACCTTTACATTAAAATCCCTGTGTTATGTCGACTGAATCCCAGTGTGGTTTTACAAAACCCCTGCTTGAGAAAACACAAACCTGTGCAATCAAACCCTTACGCCTTCTGAGATACAACCCGTGTACCCTTCATGGTGCTTCAGATGTGGCTTTTGTACCAACATTAGGAGGATTTTGGAAGCTTGAGATTGCTTGATGATTTACAGACGCCTAGTAGGAATGCAGAGAAACAGCAAGCTGGCATTTAAAGGATCATGTTTTGATTACATTTGTGATTTTGTGCTTCCCTGCAGGCCAGCTCTAATGAACTGACCAATGGGGTGATCAATTGTGCCTTCACGCTGCTCTTCAAGGACTCTATCCGCATCTTTGCTGCTTACAATGAGGGTGTCATTAATCTGCTAGGTAATACATTCACCTCAGAGCAAAGATGTAATTTCAGTCGTTCAGTAGTTTGTGTACTCTTATGAGTGTGCAGCGCAAACGTTGTTGGTCACAGCGGCTTTTATATATGAATATATTATGTGTATTAAAAATATCTTTTGTACTTCAAAGAGAAATGCAACTCGCTAAATTGACTTTTTTTTTCTTCACTTCAAAGAGAAATATTTTAATATGAAGAAGAATCAATGCAAAGAGGCGCTGGAAATATACAAGAGGTTTCTTATCAGGATGACCAAGCTCTCAGAGTTTCTCAAGGTGGCAGAGGTAAAACATCTCCAGATCTAATCCATGCATGGGATGGTTGGGCTCATCTTATTCAGGCCCTTTTTTGCTAAGTGTCCCTCTTGCCTTTTGGTCCAAGAACCTGTATCAGAGGCCCCCCCTCATGCTGCCTGTTCTGGTGCCTGCACTGCATGCCTTAGCAGAAAGTCTCTCTATCTATCTGTCCCTCTCAACAACAGCAAGAACAGAGCTATGACACGATTGCAACGAGTCCTTAAATGTGCAAACGATGAGTTGAACCTTTGTTTTGCAGTTTGGATACAGGCACAGTTGTCAATTTTGGATGAACAATTGCATAAATGACACGATAAGATAAGCTGCAAAGATAAAGCTTTGCTACTGTAGAGAAGACGAATGAATACCGGGCACCTGATATTTTTGACAACTGTGCCAGTGTGATGGTTGGAACTTAGCTGTTTAATTTTGTCTGTAAAGCCCATTATTTTGATGTGTATGGAGGCATACATGGGGAAAAATGCTAAGCACATCCTTCTTGAGTTTTTTGTTTGGTTTCTTCTCTTCTCTCTCTTTATTTAAATCCTTCTTTTGCTTTCTGGCTGAATAATATGACTCTTCAGGAAAAGGGTGAAGTGCTATCCAAAAACTGACTAAAGTTGACTTTAAGAGCACATTTCTTTCTTTGTATAACAATGTGTGTATGCCATTTGTTTTTCTTGTCTTTTTTCCAAAGTCAACATTAGTTGTGTGTTTCTTTTGGATGTTTCTCACCTAGTCATGTAAATATCTCACCATTGACCTACAAGTGTCTTCTCACTCATCATCTACGCCACCTCCAGAACCTCAATGTCTGTGTGTGTAACATCCAGTCGTCCATACTCTCTTTTTTGGTTCTCATACACTGCATGGAGTAATGGCTCTTTTTCTTAATTCTTCTTTCTCCCTTCTCCACGTACCTCGGTTTTCTCTTTTTACCGTTTGGTTTCACGTTTTGTTTTCCGTTCTCCCTCCCTTCCTTTTCTTTTGTGTCACAGCAAGTTGGAATTGATCAGGTTGACATCCCAGATCTCTCACAGGTTAGTGGTGCATTTCATCTCAGTTTCTCTCATGTGGCTTCACCCTGATCTCTCATTCACGCCTCACCCCATAGACCATCATCCCCAGCCCTGATTTCTTTTGATTTCCCCCTCATCTATCAGACTTTTAGGATAGGGGCCTCAAGAAACTTACTCCATACCCGCGCACTCCCAAGGAATCAGATGTGCTGTTTTGCATTTTCTGTTGTCGCCAGAGGTAAATGGGTACCAAAGCTATAGTCTATGTGAATTTGTACAGGTGCTATCTCTGATAGCCGTTGCCTTGATTATAGCCACATTTGATCAGTAATGAAAAGTCAGTTAAGGTCTCATTAAAGCTTAGTGCTTGCCCCTCAAGCCATTTCTTACTGGCATATACCCATGAGAAATTTGACTGCTTGTACTTAAAAAAGCCGCGTTTTCACTGTCTCTGACACAACAGCATTTACCCTCCGCTTATTCACCATCACTATGGTTGGAAGGAATAATTGTTTATCCACAAATCTTGTTCCACTGCTTTTCCATGTAAATGACAATATAAAATAGTTATTTCGGACTCTTCAATGAGAAAATACTGATGGTTCTCACGTCGTGCTGATAGTTTGATTGGAATACACGACAACCGTTGCATGCAGTCTAATCGCAGAAGTTGAAATTGTTAAACTCAACCGAAACTCAAATCCGGTCCAAGTTCCCATTGGGAATTAATGACTTCCGGTCTGTCATTTGTCAGAGACAGCGAAAAGGCGGCTTTTACACGGATTGATATATGGCTAAACGGTGCTTGTGCGATGATCTCTGCCACGTTGTACGTGGCCAGTCTGACGTCGCGGGCACGGGCTCGCTAAACAAAGACATCTCCTAACCTGTAAGCACTCACCTTTGCCATATATCTCTGTACTGGTAGGGTATTCTGCTTGGATAGCTTCTTGGGAAGAACAGTGAATGTGCACAAATAAAAAGAATGCCTTAAAACTGGAGCTGGGGACTAAATTCTGCCTGGCACCTCACGAAGTTTTATAGTCAGCAGCGCTGCCAAATATAGACCTGCTTTTTTTCTGCGTCTCTTAACAATTATGCCGGGGTGCCGGGCATTGACGTCCCCCTTCAGTTTGCCTCCATTTGGCATATTTGACATTTTCATTTACATTGGACAGGGACTCCTGAAGGTGTTGGGCTGGCACACTACAAAGTGGTACTTCAACCATGTCAACAAAACATTTTATTGGAAGGAGTGCCTTGTTTACTTAAGCTGAAGCAGTATTCAGAAGGCCTGCGTTCTATTCTCAAGTACTCTATCATTAGCTCCATTGATTAGGCTTATTTCCTAAGTCCTATTTTAAGTGCCTTTTCTTGTCTGTAAGATAGATATCAATCACGGCCTTTTGTATACTCCTGCTCCTGTAGTACCCTTGTCTTAACTTCTCTTCCTTGTTTATCTCTCCTTTAATAGTGTGTTGTTTCGTTGCATATGTTTCAGATTTCTCAGTAGAACGATCCCTCTATTGTGTCTTCCTTCAAATTACACGTCTGAGAAATCTGCTCTTTTGTTATTCATGAAATTTCCTCCTCTGAATTGGCATGCACACCGGACACAGCTCATGGCCCAAAGGCAAATGTTGTATAAGGACAGACGCACGTGCCTGCGCGCCGAATCCTTTCGGCCGGCATTTCGATTCAATTGAGGTTGCTCTTTTTTGGACGAAAGTGCAATACAAGCATAAAATACTGGCAGCGTGGTCTGGTCTCACTCAATGTTTGCCTTTCTTCGGTTAACCTGCTTTGGCTTCCAAGTGTTTGGGATTCTATCAAAATGTCGATGCAGACATTGCAATCAGCACTAAAAGCGGCATAGCTATAATTTTACCCCTGATTTATTTCCAAGAAATCCAAGTGGAATCCAAAGATTAGCAGGTTCCGCTGTGGCGTTTGATACCTGTGCAGTATGTGTGTTTATATCCTGTGCATGATTAGAACAATCTCCTTGTAGGTCAGTCTGCTTTCTGTTTTTCATAGTAGTAATTCTTCCTCAAGTGATCTCAGTTGACCTCGCAGGTCTTAAACGGCCTGTCGGAGAACTTGCATGGGAAACAGATATTGTTTTGCATGTGTAGCTTTTAAGCTAATGCCCTTTCCACTTGAATTACTTCTGTTGTGTTTCCCCTTTGTTTTCAGAGACTCATAACCACTATTAGGTTCTCTTAGTTACGCAGCCTTTGTGTGTGTGAAGGTATGAGTGTGCGAGAGAAAGAATAAAAGACAGAACAGTAGAATATACATATATCAATTTCTTATTTTACGCTACATAGTTAGAAGTATGTTAGGTGCAAATGTTTGAGTGTGTGTGTTTTGTTTTGATCATTTTTTTGCTGCTACTTTGAACCATTTTATTGTGTTTCCTAAAACCTGTGTTGCCTCATCCCTTCTTGACCTCACCACCAGGCTCCCAACAGTCTCTTAGAAGCTCTGGAACAACATCTGGCTTCTCTGGAGGGCAAGAAAATGAAAGAGGCCTCTACTGTCAGCAGGTACTTGAATATATGCTGGGATTCTATATAAGGGTCAATGACAAATACAACTGTCAGGAATTAAAAATCTAGTTTATATGCAACTGCTGAGTTCTTGGAATTTTACTCTTTGTATTCATGCTGATTTCATACATTTAAAAAAATATTTTGATTGTTTCTAAACCTTTTTGATTCCAAGGTCCCTAATTTTTCACAATAATATTTTTAAAATATGTTTCTCACAATTTCTACTTCTCGCACAACTAGAAAAATGTATATTCAGTATAAAAATGCCAGCGGAGCGTTAATATTGTATTCCTTTACATGACTATTCCAGGTCTAGAAAACATAATAATAAATATAAATGTAAGTCATCTTGAGCCCCCCTCTTTGAAATCCACTGCTTTAAATATCATCTGTGTGTAAAAACACTTTCTTTATTAATTTATTTTATTCATTAATAGTGGGGTAATCCATTTGACATGAACCAAACTTGTCCTTTCATAAAGATGTCTAGATATCTCATATCAATTTTTAAATATACAGACCTTGTGAGGGTTAAATAGGTCCTCTCTTTTTTATGATTTTAATAAAAAAATTTAAACAAAATGGCCTTTAAAAAAAATGATGTTACTAGTGCTACTTTATTTATTTATTTATTTTTATATATTTAAATTAAATTATTTAAATTAAGTATTCTCTTCATTACAGAAAAAAATCTCCAGTCTGTAACGCCACAGAATTTTTCAAAATAAATGTAATTTAATCAAAAATTGACCAAAGTTCTGTCATGAAACTCTAGATAGCACAGGCTGATAGGTCCTTAACTCAACCTGCTTGCAATCACATCAGTCTCTATAGGGCACAGTTGATTGGTTCCTGCTGTATCAGTAGCCAATGAGCTCGCTGCTCAGCCTTTAAATACTGGCCAGCTTTTTATGTAGCAGTTGTAGTGCACTTTTCAGATACCCTCCATCTTCCCCAGCTCCACCTGTATAGATATGCTACGGGTAATTCATGTACGCTATATTGTACAGCAGCAGCATGTCTTAAGCCACGGTCACACTAGACTTTGAGCATGAAAAATATCTTCGGACACTGCAACGGTCGTGATATGACATAATGCTCTGAAGCGTCTTTTTTATAAACATGAATTCAGCATATAGTAACAAATAGCAATACACTCAAGAAAAAAAATATACAATGTACTCGTCTTTACCGCAGAAAATATTGTTCTTTTAACTCAGCTAAGAGGTAATTTGAGGCTGCGTTCAAAATCCACTTGGCTCAAAAATCAGGTGCCAGTTTGAATGGGCATGACAGTTCTGCTCATAATCAACGTTGTCATGGAGATTGTGGTTCCTACAGTAAGGTTTTCACAGATCCTCATAATCTACCCACTGAGACTTGCCTAAACAATACGATTGATTTATTAGTTTGTGTATCCGCTGCGATCAGACGTTCCAGTAAATCATTCTCTTTTTGCATTCATAGGGAGGTGGAGGGTGACAGACTACAGCCTGCAAAGGTACGAAATCTAATTCATTTGTCACATCATTTCTCTGTCAAATTGCTAATAAGCACAGACTTCACAACAGCATGAAAATTTCTTCCTTTCCGCATTTGTTCATCCAAACAATTACATGTTCTCGGAAACTGTCAGCATCAATGTTGTGGGTTTATGCTGTTATTTCTGCTCTGCAGGCTGTTCAGCTCAAAGACATTGGCATGCAGACCCCAACAGTATCCCCCAGCGGGCAGTCTGTGGGCAGTGCCAACAGTAGCTGCACCAGCAGCGGTGCCACCGAGCTTCTGTCCAGTCCACCTGATCTAACCATCACAAACGGGTACATGAGGCCATGGAGTGTTTCAAGTGTAGTGGCACTTCTTTATGAAATATCATTGCTCTGTATTTGCATTTATTCACTTAGTAAATGCATTTATCCAAAGAAGTGATTGTTCTGCCCGTTACCAGGATTAATTGTACTTTCCCCATTCTCCTGAACAGTGTGCACAACTTCACCAATGACCATTTTGATCTCCAACACAATTCCAGCACCCCTGCTCAGACAACCACCCTGCCAGCCACTAACAACAGCTGGGGAGGTAATTAAACTGGCCCAATACGGTCCATTTTACTATTTCTATATTCTGAGTGTTTTAGCATTCTTCTTTGATACAATTTTAATCCTGCTCTTCTTAAATTCTTTATTATATGGCACATTCTCCACTTGTTTGGGACTCAACCGAGTGAGTATTTTACACATTGTTATAATGAGTTCACTGACTTTTAAAAGTGTGTCATTTTTGGACCTGTAGCGGCATCGAACAAATTGCAAGAACATGTTTTCAATCAGATTCAGAAAAACAGATCATTTCACCCCAAAAACACACCCGTTTTTGGACCAGTTCTTATTAGTGAATCAAAAATATACAGCCAAACCAGTGTAGTGCGATAAAAGACTAGATAAAAGACTCTTATGAACCTGGGCCTGTATTTATCAAGCATCTGAGAATTACTCACAAAAACACGGCTAAGAATTTACTTCTTCTTGGCTCAAAGCTGCGCTTAAAAGTTAGTTATCAAGCATCTCAGTCGTAAGTGAAGCGTTGGACTAAATCTTGTATCAGTCTTAGAGTTGATTTACGACACTTTGCTGTGCCACAAACAGGATTATGGATGATGCGATTAGGCATGAACCAATCACTGAATATATTTAGTGTTATTTTTTCAGAATATTCTCAGATAAATTCACATTGAATAGTGAAATTTCTAAGAGAAGTGTACATTCAACACACATTTGACAATACATAATTTTTCAAGACAATACATTATAATATAGACATTTGAAATTAAATATAAACACATTTTCAACCATGTCTTAATTAAACATTTTAAACTGGTGTGCTGTTAACTGACATGCTGATATTTGGCCTAGATTTTATGATATAATCAGCCACCATGAATTTCAAAAGAAATCCGAACAGGCGGGAGGAAGAAGTGATCGCTATTGCATGCTGAATTAGTTGAACAGCGGAATGTTATAAAAGGCAAGTTCAGCCCGACATTAACCAGCACTGTCCAAACGATACCGTTTGATGAACTGCTCATCGTCAAATATTTCAAAAACATTCTCCCTCTCCTGAAAGTTTTGCGCACGTCTTTGTCTCCTCAGTGCAATGTCAAGCCCCTACTGGCTACTCCTAACCTCTTGAGAGACCTCTGGCTCTGTCTTAAATATCTGGGAGAGTAAGAGTGATTCTAAGCTTTAAGAAATTTGATAACTTGCTTTTATACTTAAGTTTGAAAGTAGGAGTAAATTTCATGAATTCTCAGCACTTAAGACTAAAATGGCAATTTGAGAAGCTTGATAAATACGGGCCCAGTTCTTTTTATTGAATCAAAATCATACAGTGTGACCAATGTAGTCTGATTCACAAACAAATGACTCTTATGTTCCTGTTCTTTTTAGTGAATCAAAAACATAGGCTTACAGCCCAACCAGGGGTGCGTTTCCCAAAAGCATTGTTAGCCAACTATGGTTGTAAGTTCCGTCGTTATCAACATAGTTCAACCAGCCGGTGTTTCCCGAAACCCGTAAGAATAGTGCGTAAGAATGAGCCTATTTTAATCTAGAAGAATTAGTATAGAAATACATCATTAATGACATCCTTAATGACAACATTAACCAACGTGGTTAATGGACAGATTTGCGACAATCTGGTTTCGCAAACAGTCGTGACTAGCTAGTTAATTTCTTGATGCAACAATGTAAAGTAGGCTACTATGGTAGTTTAGCAGTAAGTAACGTAGGCCTAGTTGTTCGGGAAACGCACTCCAGCATAGTCCGAATCTCGATTAAAGGTTTCTTATGAACCAGTTATTTTAAGTGAATCAAAAACATACAGCGCAACCGGTGTAGTCCGATTCACAAATGACTCCTATGAACCAGTTCTTTTTGTGAATCAAAAATATACAGCCCAACGAGTGTATTCTGATTAATGAACAACTGACTCTTATGAACCAGTTCTTTTTGTGAATCAAAAATATACAGCCCAACGAGTGTATTCTGATTAATGAACAACTGACTCTTATGAACCAGTTCTTTTTGTAAATCAAAAACATACAGCCCAACGAGTGTATTCTGATTAATGAACAACTGACTTTTATGAACCAGTTCTTTTTGTGAATCAAAACATAAAGCCCAACGAGTGTAGTCTGATTCATAAATAAATTATTCCTGTGAACCAGTTCTGTTTAGTGAATCAAAACATACTGCTCGACCAGTGTCATCCAATTCATGGATAAAATGACTCTTATTAACCTTTTCTTATCAGTGTATCAAAAACATACAGAGCGACTTGTGTTGCCCCATTCTAAGGACTAACGACTCTTATGACTTGTGTTCTCTTAATGAAAAGTTGAAAAAGATGAGTTATGCTTCCCTGCATTGCATCAAATCAAATCAAAATCTGAATTGAAAAATTGATACACTGCCCTTTATATTTGTCTGTGCATATTGAGCTGGTATTTTGTCAGCTTTAATACTGAAAAATAATTGCCTTGTTTTTATCTTCTAGATCGGCTTTCCCGTAGGGCCACTTTTGAAGCCCACCCTCTCCTCGCAGGTCCAAAGTCAAGGCACACAGCTCTACAATGGAGGAAAATTACTTACTAATGATCTGGATTCGTCCTTGGCCAATCTTGTGGGCAGTGAGTCTTTCACTCGTCTCGTTTATTTTGTTTCTATGGCAATTAAACATTAAACTACAGACTGTGATACCTGCGCTCATAATGCATGTTTTATTTGTCGTAGATTTACATTTTGGAGGACCCCCGGCCAAAAAGTAAGGATTTTATAATGCAAAGCGTATGATATTTTAGGTTTATTGACAACATAAACGATCCATTTTGCAATGCGAAGTACAGCTACAGTCTGACGTAATGTATGAAGTGCGTTTTTTAGGCCAGAAGTTCACTGGACTCATTTGGAGAAGAAAGCGTCTGGAGGTTCTCACTGGCAGTCTAAAGCCATGAACGGGACGGCACCCTGGAGCCACACACACCTGGCCCCTGCTCCCATACCGATGCCACAGATGGTATGGAAATTGACTTATTGTTCAAGACATGCGCCTGTTAGAAAATTTCAATCTGCTTCTTTCATTCAATATATTTGGATACAATATGTATGCGATTCCAAATCCAAGCGACGGCCTGTGCACTGCATACAACACAAAATAATTTCCTTGTGATTGTTAGTAATGTCTTTGTCTTTCTCTCTTCTGCATGTTTTTGTAATGATGCAGAATGGAATGATTTATACTGGCTATGTAAGTCCTGCTTATGCATAAACATGATTTAATCAACCATATTCAAAGAACTATCAAAATATAATACATTTCTGCACCCTTATTTCTGACATTTGTCTGTCTGTCTCAGGCACCAGCTCCGGTTGCATTTCCGATGACAACCCCCCAAGTGCCTGTGTATGGGATGGTATGTGTTTCTCATCATGTTCTCATTGTTTTTCAATAAGAAAAACATTTCTTATTATTATTTTGTGGAAACCCTGATCAATTTTTTTCAGGACTCTGAGGCAAGGACCCCCTGAACCCCTTAGATATAAAATATATCTTTGAAGTATAATTTAGCATCACGTTCGCTGATGTCATTAATAGTAGTTGTTGTACTATGTTTTAAAGGGATAGTTCACTCAAAAATTTAAATTAGCCCATGATTTACTCACCCTCAAGCCATCCTAGGTGTATATGACATTCTTCTTTCAGACGAATACAATCGGAGTTATAGTAAAAAATGTTCTGGCTATTCCAAGCTTTATAATGGCAGTGAAGCCCAAAATTGGAAGCCCATAAAAGTGCATCCATCCATTATAAAAGTAATACATACGGCTCTGGGGGGTTAATAAAGGCCTTCTCAAGCTAAAAGATGTGCTTGTGTAAGAAAAATATAATTTTTTTAAATATCTAGCTTTTAGCGGACTACCTTCTGTATTCAACTTACGAAGAAAGTGTAGTGCCTCTCACAGTTCAAAACACTTACGCTACATCCTACTTCCTACATCATGCAAGCTTTCCGTAAGTTGAATGCGGAAGGTGAACTGGCAGGAGCTAGATATTTTACTTTATAACGTGTGAAAATATAGATATTTTTCTTACACAAGTGCATCGATTCGCTTCAGAAGGCCTTTATTAACCCCCCCCGGAGCCGTGTGGAGTACGTTTGAAGGATGGATGCACTTTTTTGGGCTTCAGATTTTGGGATGCCATTATAAAGCTTGGAAGAGCCAAAATATTGTTTTTTATATAACTCCAGAAGAATGTCATATACACCTAGGATGGCTTGATGATGAGTAAATCATGGGCTAATTTTTGGGTGAACTATCCCTTTAACTCTAATTATACAAATGAAGATATATTACTGTTATAATAAATTCAAATGATAATACCGGTAAACAATTGTACTGCAGTGGTGAGCAGTGACTTCTTTAACTGGGTATGCAGGGGTATGCGTCATGAGTCATGAAAAACAAAATCCAGATTAGATGGGTTTATTATAAGGGAGACACTCAATTTTGCGCTAGACACTGTTAGCTATTCAGCTGGTTACTCTCATAACACATTGCAAAACATATTTTTAATATTGAAAGAAGCCTACATTTACCTGTCGAAAGGCTAGACCTTTAAACCGTACGGCACATCGGCTTAGGACACAAAAGACTCGTCTAAATCAGAGATGGCAGGTGTCATTTTAAATGTATCATTTTAAATCCCCCGTATGCCAGCAAACCAATGAGAACGCAGGACAATGATGACGATACATGACAACAGAGCGTATGCGCCAAAGCTGCTGTGGGTCTGCTTACCCAAAACCCTCCGTAACTGGCAGATTTGAAGAAAATGTACGTTGTTTGGCAAATAAATAAACGATAGACAGTTGCATACCTATTACACAACATTTTTATTATGTAAGCTTTATGGTACTAGCCTGGCTCCGCCCTCCCACGAACTTACGCTCAATTTTCATTTTCCTTCAGTACTCCGTCTGGGATTGTGGTATATTCATAGGGTATATTCTCTGGTTTTCAGAGGGACTGGCTGAGAATGATTACGTCGATGTCGTGCGCTCATAGACTGCGCTAGTTTGAGATGACATACATCACGACCAAACAATAGCGATTGGTTATGGCAGATCCAGAGTGACTCTGGACAGATACAATAGTTTTAAACTTCAACAGAGTACCTTCCTTCAAGGAAGTTAACGCGTGTCAATCAAGGGGGTAATCCAGCCCCCGGAAAGCGTACCTTCCATAGGGGCAGCCATTGCTAACCAAGCCATCACCTGCTGTTAGCATTCCATTGACTCCCATTCATTTTGGCGTCACTTTGACAGCAAATAACTTTACATCTGAGGCGTTTAAAGACTCCATTTGTCCATTGTTTATTTCTAAAGAAACACGACAGTGTATAAAAGGCTCCATTACCTTGTATCTTATACTATCGTCCCGTAGAAGCCGTTTTTGTAAAAAATAGGCTAACTATTGCGTCATAACCACGCGACTTTTGTCGCATAGTAGAGAAATTTCCGTAGAGACAGGAGGAGAAGCTCGCAGGCAATCTTTTACACTCTATGAGGCAATCGGGGGGACGTGGAGGCATAAAGTCTGATAAACACAAGGGAGAAGCTTGGGGAGAAGCCCATAGAGAGCCAAAAGCAACGGGACAAAATATTTCAATAACGTGATTCAGATTTCACTTTGCACAACTACTAAAAGGACTTACATCTGTCAGACAGGTTGCGCACGTCACATCTACGTCGTCAAGCTCAGTCTGAGTCTGCGCAGTACGCTCAGCCATCAGAAAGTGAGTGCTTCTAACTGACTTCGGTTTTCACCGTTGAAGTCTATGGGGTCGCTGTGTCCATTTCTTTTACTGTCTATGGTGTCAATGGAGAGTGGCCAGACTCTCTGTACAAATGAAATGTAAAGAGTCTGGTAGGACCAGGCTATTATGGGACACCTCAAACAAGGGAATTTAGTCATTTATAGAGTTTATATTAATTACAGAGTCCACGAATGGCTTGGGTATGCAGATCATTCACAGCTTATATGGACCGCACGCACCTGTTGTAAAAAATAAAAATGAATATTTGATCATTATAATAAAATTTGTTGCATGCTCACTCAAAAAGCATGCGTCAGACTACAGCCTTTGATTTGATAATCTCACTTAACTATGTTGCGATTATCATGAAGCCCTCCATTTTTTTCTTTTGCATTCACTATAATTATTAGCTATTCCTCAACTCATGAACCCCCATTTGGGAAACCCTGCTTTGAGGAACAGAACGTTCAATAGAACTGCATTTCTAAATAGAAATGTTATAAATGTCTTTCAGTCAATTGAATGCATCATTGACGAATAAAAGTATTCATTTCTTCCAACGACACTCATGCTGAAATTTCTGCTCTGTAGATTCCTCCTCCTGTGGGGCAGATGGGGTCAATGCCCTTGATGGCTCCCCAGCCTGTGATATATAACCAGCCCATCCTCCGCACCACCAATCCTTTCGCCCCAATCCCTGGAGCTCAGGTACTCCCACCCAAGAGCGTCCTAACGTGTTACATTAAAGGCTGTTCTTCTGTACGTACCTCTGCATGTGACCTGTGATAATAAGATGCCTTTTTTCCAGATGCATTTCATGTAGCACTGAGGAGCATGTTGAACTGACACATACGCCCGAGGAAAAACATCAACCAATCCAAAACCAAAAATGGCAAGGCAGACATGAGAAATGGTTCAAATGGCTCAAAGAGACTGAAGATGTTCATGTGGCATTTTACCCCTTAGCCCGTGTGTTTGTAACATGCTCCCTCCATCAAGCGACATAACAGTCCTCCGTCATTTTACATGTTACCTTTAATTTCTAAGTGTCAAAATTTAGTGTTTTTAGGCAGCCCTCTTTGATGATGTCACTGGCTGATGCAAACGGAATGACAGTGTACAGTGAATTGCAGTGGAATGAAAAGTTGTCATGATGTCAAGCCCCTCCCCTTCCCCCCTGTTTGGAAAAGTGATTGTTGTAATTGTGCACACTTGAATCAATGTTTATAATGTCTAAACCAAGCCAAGGTTTTGTATGCACATTGCCTGAATAGTGTTTCGAATCAACCACTGTCAATGTTGATTGTGCCACAGCGGATGGCATCTCGATTTCTTGAGTCTTGGAGAAATGTGTACAGGTCACTTTTCGTACATTTGTCTTGTCCCCAAACATTTTGGATTTCACCTTAAAAGTTCGATTTGTTTCTACATGACTTGTAATGCCTCATTCAGGTATGGTAAGGTATGGCTGTTTGGATTAAAGTAAAATACAGCAGAATGTTTCTTTATTAAATATCTGGCAAAATGTGCACATCAGAGACCAAGGCGATGACTATGGTTGTGTCCAAAATTGCCCCATATAACCTTATATGGCGCACTATATGAGGGGACAGCTGTTTATAGTGATGTCCAAAACCATAGTATTGGACATTAAGTGCTCATTCACTCCCATAATGCACCTCAATAACGAGCGTACAGCCAATGCACACTCAACAGCTAGAGAATACATACACTGAGTGCTATCCGAATTCACTCACTCATTCAGTTGACTATTTAAGTGGAGTAATATCACTATTCTGGTGCCATTGTTCTAAAGTCAATATGTTTTTCTGGTTACATGCCTGAGATAAGATCTGTGGACAATACAAGCTCAAGATATTTTCATGTTTTATTCTGACATAAAATACAGCAGTAATACCCCCTTGTGAGTTTTTTAAAGCTTTTACTTGTCTTGAAAAAGACTAAATGGGATAACTGAGATTGTCAGGGACATTAAATGTTATCGTGAAGCAGAAAAGCCATCTACTCACTAGTCCGCTTTCACCGCTCTTAAAAACTATTCTACTATTCTAAACATTCAGGGAAAATATTTTTTAATAAAGATGGAAAGAGTTGTCGGAAGTCGTGGGGACGCTGAAGTCATTTGACCGTGGTGTAGTTCATTCATAGCCTAGCTTTTTACCTCTGAATTTAGGTTTCAAAGTTCATAAAAGTTGTGTTTATTTGTGAAGATTATCATGATGAACAAAATGGGTAAATAACCATGAACTTTTGTTGGTCACAGAGCTCACTTTATGCCAATAACCAAAAGCTAATGGAAAAATATTATATATGTCTTTAAATATGCAATCTGTAGGGGGCTATTTTGGATACAGCTTGCACCTTGAGCTCCCTCATGAGAGGACTCGAGACCTGCCTCGCAGGTGACGCTCATTCTCAATCAAGCTCCAGTCTCACACGCTCCTCCCACGTCTCTCGCTCATCTACCTCGCCACAACCTCATCTACATTTAAAATGTTATACTTCAGTCTGGAGCTTTATTGAAGGGCACAAGCTCCACTGGGAAGAAAGTCTTCAACATAGCTGGTCACTGCTTTAGAAAGGTAGGTCATGCTTCCAAAGCGGCCACTAGGGGCGCTGTCATAGAGCAGCCTGCAGATGCCAGTCATGTGATCTCTCTCAAGGATGCTTTCATCAGCTCCCAGTTCTTTCTGCAGAAACAGAATTTAGTCATTAATGTTAATGACACCATGAAATCACTGGGCAAATGCTTTTGCAAGTCAGTTGCATAATATTGCACTGCAAAATTAGGTATATAAAGTTCCCTTCTCAAGGAGCAAACCTGATCATTGTAGAACATGTCACTGGCCATTTGTACAATCCTCTCCACCTGAATGACACCACCCAGACTCTGGATGTCCACCTCAGCCAACATTGTCAGCACCAGGATGGCTTCCACCAACAACTGCCGATATTCAGGCTGAGGAACACGGTTCAGCACTGTCTCCACATGCACGGCAAACTTTATTTCACCAGGGGTCATCTAGAAATGGCACTATTTTATTATCATTCTGTGAATTCAAGACTAAAATATCACTTAATTTAATTTCTCTTTAAGTTGTTTACCTCTTTTGTGGTTGAGGATGGAAGCACAAAGCCCTCAATGGACAGCCCATGACACTGTTAATTACAAGAAAGGAAAGCAGATTTGAAGCATAAGCTTGACAAATTTGGCCTTGGCACTCATTGCGATGTGTCCCACTCACCTTCTGCAGAATCTTCCAGATGTTCTGATAGAATCCAACAGGGACTCTATTGAGAGCTCCATCTAGACGTCTGCGCCGAAGCCATTGGCCATGTCTGCTGTCACGCACCAACGTGGCTCCTAATGATCCTTGAAATGACTCAATGGATGGAAGTCTGTATCTCTGGAAAACAATCAGATTAATTACACCTACAAAGACATCCCTTACAAAAAATAAGTGTATTCAAGTGTGCTATTAGTATACTTCTTTTAAACTAGAAACAAAAAGTATACTTTTATTTTTTTATACTTAAACTTGTATTGTTTGAAAATATTGATTAGAATATTGATATAAAACAGATATGTTCCTAATTCTGCGTATCTGAATTTTTGTGTAGGCTGGTCCACTGGAAGTGCACATAGGAATTTATTTCAGATCTACTTTACTCTTTCCCGCTATTGAATTTTCCAGCTTTCCATGTTTTCACTGTTATATGGTAGGGGGTGCTAGGACACATCTTCTAGTACAGAATCTCCAGATCAAAATACAGGGAAGAAGAAGCTGAAACAAGTGATAGAAGATTGCTCACGCAATTGTGAAATAACACGCTCAAACTTTAAAGGATTAGTTCACTTCAAAATGAAAATTTCCTGATAATTTACTCACCCCCATCTCATCCAAGATATTCATGTCTTTCTTTCTTCAGTCAAAAAGAAGTTAAGTTTAAGGAAAACATTCCAGGATTTTCATTCAAATAATGTATTTAAGTGGCAACCAATGGGCTGAAGGTCCAAATCAATGCATTGTCAAAGGGATTCAAAGGCTCTGCACGATCCCAGCCGGGGAATAGGGTCTTATTTAGTCAAACCATCTGTCATTTTCTAAAAATTAAACATTTATAATAGACTGGGTAAACCCAGCCTGATTTGCTGGCGATTTGATTTCGCCCTGCAGCTCAGTCTAGAAACCTGTACATTCATTTCTACTGCTTCTGTTACACTTTTGCAGGAACCAATCACAGACTGGCTTTTCCACCTGGCACGCTATTGGTGGGTTTAACACGATGACGGATGGAGTAGCCGTTGATAATGCCTCTTGTGGTCTGATTGTTTGAAGGACTATCCAATTTAATTCTGAGTCATTTGAATTATGCGCGTTTAATCACACCTCTTGTACAGTAGAAAATACAGAGCAGACTCCCCAGACCAATGTTCAATCTTTACTTGAGCTTGGTCTGGTGATAGCCAGACAACATTTATATACTTTTTAAACACGAATGCTCAACTTCAGTGGTGTTAATCTTCACTGCGTATGACGCCATCAAGTTGGAAAGGTCATGCATGACGTAGGTGGGAGTACCGACCCAGTGCCGAAAAACTCCATCTCATGTTCTCCTCCAACTTAAAAATCGTCCAACATCGTTGTTTTACCTTTATTTTTGTAAATGGCGTTTCATTTAGTCTTTGCACGTTCGGTTTAACACTGGGTCAGTACTTCCACGAAAATGACGGATCATTTCGTTAGATAAGAGCCTATTCCTTGGCTGGGATCGTGCAGATCGTTGGCTGGGATCGTTTCATCATCATGAAACTGTATTGATCTGGACCTTCAACCCGTTGGTGGCCATTAAAGTCCATTATGCTAAGAAAAATCCTGGAAAGTTTTCCTCAAAAAACTTATTTTCTTCTCAACTGAAGTAAAAAAGTCATCAACATCTTGGATGACATGGAGGTGGGTAAAAAAATTCATTTTTGAAGTGAACTAATCCTTTACATGTAATTCAAAACTACCTAATGTTACCTAATGAAATGTCGAACCAATGAAGAGGAAACGACTGTGAAGCTGTGGAGATGTTGATGGACTCGATCTACTCCATCTGTGTTTGATCATCGTTCTAAATCTGATCAAGGTGTAGTCTTTGACAAAAATACGATTTTCTCAACTTTTTGTGCCTTTCTTTATGAAACTTACCCACATTCAAGTGTTGATAAAAAAGGATGCATGAAACTATGATAAAATGTTTTTAAAATGAGTTAAAGTACAGTTAAAGGTATATTTCATGTCTACATTTGAACAGTAGTATTCTGAAAGTGCAAAAATATATAAATTGTAATAAATAAATATAATGTTATGTGCTCTTAAAGAAAACTTACTATACTTGCACCCATACTTCATACACTAAAACATTTACTACTTGTATTAAAATAGTAAATTACTAGAATACTTAGAAGTTCAATAGTAGTACAGCTGCAGAACAAGTGATAAACATAGTTGTGCACTTATTTACTACTGTTGCACTTATAGTACACTTAAACGTATACTTTTATATACTAAAAATGGGCCAATTTAGTCCCAAGCAGTACTGAAATAGTACACTTACACGTTTACTACTAGTACATTGATATTAGTATACTTACTACAAAAGGATACTTAAAAATATACTTGAACATTACTTAAGTAAACTTTATCAAATGAACTTGAAGTATATTTCTTTTTTGTAAGGGCGTAGCTCAAGCTTGGAAAGGAAGTTAAGGCATGTTTGCCACTGATCCACTTACCCCGGATTCAATGTTTCCAATATCCAGCGAATGGACTGAGACAGCCTAAAGGACACAGAAAAAGTGGCTGGTATTAATCTACTGCAATTAGATTAAGACACAACCATCCTAAACCCAAGGATTTTCTTACCAGTTTGATATCACCACCCTGTTTACTTGCAACTTTTACTTCGGTTTTGGTGGAGCTGGATTTGTTCTCATCGTGGATACTGACTGCAGAGCTCATCACATTTCCAGCAGAGCGCACTGGCACAAAAATACAACTGATAAATACAAATTCACAGATCCAATGGATGAAGTATGATCCTGGCAATGGATGAATATATTTACCACTTTTTTGAACTCCAAACTCTTTGCCACTGAGAATGTGAAGCAGTAGGTTCTTCATCTCAGATGGGCTCATATTCATCAAACTCTCTGTCGCCTCCTCACCTAAAAAAAAAAAAAGACTTGTATGTTTCTTTTGGGCTCGGACTAAAATAATATCTACTAAGATGTTGGGTCTGGGAACACACCATTGGCAGGGCGGGATAAATGGTTGTCTTTCAAATTCCCTCTGCATGCAATAGGATAGCGCTACAACCAACCAGAGCAACGAAGAAGGTGAAGCGGAGCTAGTTGATAGATTAAACTTTCGCCGTATCTGGTTGGCAAACTCCGAACACATCTTTCTTAAGAATGACTTCAGTGCCGTTCTTTGTTCTTTTCTCAAAGAAAAGCTGAACTCCAAGTCTTCCAGAGTCGCGGCCAAAGCCGATTGGAAAGACCGCTGTACGCCAGCTTCTTTGTTTTCAAGTAGTAGTGGAACCTCGGCAACTCTGCCGTCATTATGTTAAGCCCGCCCACCAACTCTTTACACGATGTGATTGGCCTAGAGTTTGACTAGAGTTTGGTTTTTCCAGCTCCCAAGCCAACGGAGAGTTGCTAGACTACCCTGGCTGCAAATTAGATTTGCTGCCGCTAGGGTGCGTCTAGATTTCTAGGCTAGAATTACAACCAATTAGGTTTAGATCTATGCTCAAAAAGAGGGGTGACATGCTAAATAGAAATTTATATTCCAAATAATTTTACTAAATTTGTAATCAAATAAATGCAGCCTAGATGAGTTTAAGTGACATAAACGGTAGTGTATATCAATATTTGTTGAGGAATCCTCCAAATGAAGACAATTCAAAGACGGACATTATAAAAAGTGGCTTTAGAATGATATATTGTTTTATTTGCACATCACTGAATATTGAGCCTAACACAGGCTTCTTTTAATCACATTATTTTTATAGTTTATTGACATACCTGAACAGCTGAGGGACTGGGCAAGCTCAGTGACCATGACCTGAAGAATGAGGCCAATGCGGAGGCGGAACATTTCACTGAAGATTTTTGGCTGGGTTCGAATGATCATACCCAAAAACACCATTATCTCCTGTCAGGAGCGTATGAGAGTGTCAGTGGAATTAAAACATACAAGGTTGAGATGTGCATCTGACCTTCAGATCTAACCTGAGTGAGAATGGCGATGGTGAGGTTGTTCTCGCTCGCCTCATCGATCAGCCTTGCCAGCTTGTCTGGAGCCATAGGACTATACGCAGACAAGGTTTGTAGTATGAACAGGTAAACAAGAATGTAGGCATATTTGTGTGCACTCACGCTGAAATTGTTTTCTCTCTTGGTTCAGGAGGAAGGCCAACTGTTAGATGTTTCTGATGAATTAGCAAATCTGAACATGCCTGTTAATGGAAAAAATATTCAATAACTACATTCTGAGAAAATGTTGTTTCCTTTAGACAGACAGGGAACCTGACATTATAATAGTGGCAGCGCTGATACTCACAGCATCCAGCTCTTCTACTTTCTTACGTAGCATCCCGCAGATCATCCGGATGAGGCCCCAGTGTTTCATGTTTCCTGCCTTTTCATACAAATCACTCAGTAGTCGTCTTACTGTCCAACCTTTCCCATGTAGCTTGGTGTCCCAATCTATTCCCCTTATAACAGAAATCCCAACATCATTTAACTTCAAATAACCTCCACAGCAACAGTACATCTCTCTAAGACATAGACCTAACAAGCTCGTCACATGGTTTTGATGATACTGACTTGTCTTTGAAGAGTATGTAGAGAATGTCAGCCTGATCCTGTAAGTTCTGACTTTGTTTCAGCATCTGAACTAAGGCTGGGTAGTCAATCCCGCCAATGACGTCTCTGGGTAGGTTCACAGAATGAGAGGCCTGTGTCTCAGATATCTTTGCAGTGGAAAAAGTCATGACAGCTCATTGTGAGATTTTTTTAACAGTTCCAGAAAGCAAATTTCCCAAGCATTTTTTGCTATATTGATATTATTAAGAAAATGTTATTCTTCTGATCTATTAATTTCTCTGAATCACAACTTTACAAACTGTGAAGTTTTTTTAAAGTAAAACAGCATTTGATCTGAATAAATGCAAAGGTAAAACTGTGTACTTAAAGGGTCAGTTCACCCAAAAATTCTGTCATCATTTACCCTCCCTCATGTCGTTTCAAACCCGTAAGACATCTTTGAAACGTTAACAAAGATCTTTTTGCTGAAATCTGAAAGCTCTCTGACCCCTCTATAGACAGCCTACACAATTGTAACTTTGACGCTTCAAAAAGTTTATAAAGAGATTGCAAATCTAATCGATATGAATTTAGTGGTTTGGTCCAAATTTTCTAAAGAGACTTGATCGCTTTTTATGATAATCAGATTGAATTTAGGCTTGTTTCAATCAATGTTTATACTCACATATAAACATTGATCAGCGAACATAAAGTGAGAACAAAGTTCTGTTGTGCTTCGGTTGATCTCTTAATGTGTAGGCTATGGAGGGATCAGAGAGCTCTCAGATTTCATCAAAAAGATCTTCATTTGCGTTCTAAAGATGGACGAAAGTCTTACGGGTTTGGAACGACATGAGGGTGAGTAATTAATGACAGACTTGTCATTTTTGGGTGAACTAACCCTTTTAATTTAAAGTTGCAATCATAGAAACAATATACAGTACAATCACCCAAAAACCATTAAACACATTGTTGGAAGGTTTTATATTATTGCTAAAAACAGTTTCTCCATGTAGAAATGAATTACATTTTTACTTCTGGAACTTGATTGAAAAAAAATCGAGCATACTGTGGAGAGCAGAGACGGTGATTATTCTAATTATTACATAAATGTTCACAGTGAAAGCCAGTAATTTTGTGTTATCTACCTTTCCTTTGTTATCCAGCAAATTGAGGTTTGGAGCTGGAGAACGGAAAAGTTTAGTTGGAAGGTACATGTGCACATCTGCGGGGAGGTCAAAATAAAATGTGTTAATTACTTCTGAACATTTGTAATGGCAGCTGTTGAAAAGCATCAAAAAGCCCCATTCTGAACTCACTGTGTATATTGAGCTCTCTGGCTTTGTGCACAAGAGACACCATTTCCTGTGTCTTTTTGGCTGCTGCCCTGAAGCGGCCGATGCCTCCTTTAGTGGCACTAATGGGACTTTCCTGAGGAACTGCCAGTAACTGGTCCAGATACACAGCCAGGTCATCCACCTCTGCACACACACACACACACACACAACTCAATAAAAGTCTCAGAGGGCTGAGCACGTCTTGTGTCACTTTTGAGGCGTAATTGAGTATTTCACCACATATCAATATATAAAACTGTGACACAAAATTGCCTCTCAAGCCTCCATCCGCCCATGTAGGTACGCAAACTGTCTTACAGAGTGACTATCAACCACAGGCCACACATTTCAACATAAATGGTCATGCAGAGAAGGGAAAAACTGCAAGTCTTCAGCCAACAAACCCCTCTCAGCTGACACTTAACCCTCCAAACAAGAATGTTTGTCGGTAATCTTTCACTTATGAATGGAAAATTCCAATAAAATAAGTGATTTAATCAAGTCTTTATGAGATTAGTGGATACATTGTTTTGGAGATTCTTTAATGAATGAGACTCTTCAACAAAATAGATTGGCATCTATTAGCATAGGGATTGCACATGCGAAGTTGAGAGGCAAAGCAAAAACATGGCAGCAGCAATATGGCAACAACAAAAAAATTCACTCTGGATAAGTAAATTACACTTGATACCCTAAAGGATACCCTTGTTAAAAATTTACACAGCATTATATATATATATATATATACATGCAGGTCCTTCTAAAAAATTAGCATATTGTGATAAATTCATTATTTTCCATAATGTAATGATAAAAATGTTACTTTCATATATTTTAGATTCATTGCACACCAACTGAAATATTTCAGGTCTTTTATGGTTTTAATACTGATGATTTTGGCATACAGCTCATGAAAACCCATGAGCTGTTCCCAGAGTGCTGTATCAAGGCACCTCAGTGGGAAGTCTGTGGGAAGGAAAAATTGTGGCAAAAAACGCTGCACAGCGAGAAATGACCGGACCCTGAGGAAGATTGTAGAGAAGGACTGATTCCAGACCTTGGGGGACCTGCGAAAGCAGTGGACTGAGTCTGGTGTAGAAACATCCAGAGCCACCGTGCACAGGCGTGTGCAGGAAATGGGCTACAGGTGCCGCATTCCCCAGGTCAAGCCACTTTTGAACCAGAAAAAGCGTCAGAAGCGCCTGACCTGGGCTACAGAGAAGCAGCACTGGACTGTCGCTCAAATTTTGCATGTCATTCGGAAATCAAGGTGCCAGAGTCTGGAGGAAGACTGGGGAGAAGGAAATGCCAAAATGCCTGAAGTCAAGTGTCAAGTACCCACAGTCAGTGATGGTCTGGGGTGCCATGTCAGCTGCTGGTGTTGGTCCACTGTGTTTTATCAAGGGCAGGTTCAATGCAGCTAGCTATCAGGAGATTTTGGAGCACTTCATGCTTCCATCTGCTGAAAAGCTTTATGGAGATGAAGATTTCGTTTTTCAGCACGACCTGGCACCTGCTCACAGTGCCAAAACCACTGGTAAATGGTTTACTGACCATGGTATTACTGTGCTCAATTGGCCTGTTCAATCGGCCTGAACCCCATAGAGAATCTGTGGGATATTGTGAAGAGAAAGTTGAGAGACGCAAGACCCAACACTCTGGATGAGCTTAAGGCCGCTATCGAAGCATCCTGGGCCTCCATAACACCTCAGCAGTGCCACAGGCTGATTGCCTCCATGCCACGCCGCATTGAAGCAGTCATTTCTGCAAAAGGATTCCCGACCAAGTATTGAGTGCATAACTGAACAATTATTTGAAGGTTGACTTTTTTTGTATTAAAAACACTTTTCTTTTATTGGTCGGATGAAATATGCTAATTTTTTGAGATAGGAATTTTGGGTTTTCATGAGCTGTATGCCAAAATCATCAGTATTAAAACAATAAAAGACCTGAAATATTTCAGTTGGTGTGCAATGAATCTAAAATATATGAAAGTTTAATTTTTTTAAATAATGAACTTTTATCACAATATGCTATTTTTTTTAGAAGAACCTGTATATAATATTTTCAGACACATAATTGCATGTTAATTGAAATTAAATAGCAATGTATTATAGTTTAAATGTATATAAAATCCAATCAGTTGAAGTTTAGCCTTTAAGTAGGACTTAAGTACTTTATATGTGTTTTAGTATGCAAGTCAACACTTCAAAATAAGTGTACTTGTTATAACATGAAAATAGTACTTTATATGTACCTTAAAGTACAACTTTTTATTTTACATTATTACAAAGTGCACACTTTTTAAAAGTGTAAATGTTACATATGTAACAAGGACACTTTAAAATTAAGTGTTACCGAAACATTCATGAAAGTGCACTCTCTTTAAGTACACTTAAGTGGCCTTTTATTACAAGTATATTATATTTATTAATTATATTATATTATATTAGCTGCAAGTATGTTTTTTAAATATACTTTCAAGATTAAAGTACTTCTTTTCACAAGAGTAGTTCACTCAAAAACATCATGTCATTCCAAACCTATATGACTTTCTTTCTTCTGTGGAACACAGAACAATATATTGAAAATTACAATGGACCCAATTCACCTTTATTGTATTGACAAAAACAGTGAGACACTTTTCAAATACATTCTTTTGTGTTGCACAGAAGAAAGAAAGTTATTTTTCTTATTTTTGGATGAATCATCCCTTTAGTTTTAGTCTTTTCAAGAGAAAAGCTGATTAAACATGCTGACAGCTGGTGGCTAACTCACCACAGTCCATAAATGTAAGATGGGCACAACAGGAGGTGTCAAGAAAAGCAGAAAGTTTCCCAGTCTTAACCCTTGAAATGTAAAATGATTTGATTTTGGCCTGCTTCAGGTATGTAACAAATATTAAATGTGCTGGCCTCTCTAAATAAGTTACCTTGCTCCTCCAAAGTAACCATCCTGTAGTTTTTTCAAGGTTGCCAAAACAGCAGGATCAATTTGTTTGTGGTCATCCGCTGTGAAGAAGAGAAATTAAATTATTCTTTTTTCCCACCAAATATTTATATTATGTTATTATTTACTCACCCAAACCCATTAGATGTTTGTTCATCTTAACACAAATGAGGATCTTTTTGATAAAATCTGAGAGCTTTCTGTCCCTCTATTGACAGCTATACAACTACCACTTTGACACTCAGAAAGTTAATAAAGAGATCATATAACTAATCCATCCATCGTCTATGATAAACAGATTTAATTAAGGATTTCATTCACATATAAACATTCAGTCAAATTGGTAGTTGTCAAAGAAGGGACAGGAATCTCTCAGATTTCATCAAAAAGATCTTAATTTGTGTTCAGAAGATGAACGAAAGTCTTACTGGTTTGGACATGAGGGTGAGTAATGACAGAATTTAAATTGTTAACTATCTCTTTAAGGGAAGGTTAAGTATTTTTTCACTCACTTAGCATGCCGTGTGAAATTGGGAACGTTACTGTGGGTCGGCCGGTCATCCTCCAACGAGAACAGAGGTAGGAAATGTCGATACGGAGCATCTCCACAATCATGTGATTGTCCAGGGCTAGATAGAACTCATGATGGTCTACAAACTGCACATTCGATCAGGACCAAACCCAGCAAATTAACTGTGGATATTAAATATTCAAATAGATAAAAACAGCAAATTCACACACTGACATACTTGAGGTGTGAAGGTAAAGATGGTGTTGCGAATAATGTAGAATTTTGATGTTCCAAGCACACCAATTCGCCGGTACGGCCGCCCAGTCAGTCCCAGCCTTTGGTTACGGCCTGGAAAAAAGACCAATATAGTAAAATCCTTTAGTCTCTGTTTGTATTTTGTTAACAAAATTATGTTCATCATGACATTGTATCCCTTTCATATAATGAATGTGGTTGGAGACCAACTTATTAAGCTCCAAATTGGACAAAAAAAAGCCCCATAAGCATCATAAAAGTAGTCCATACTATTTTCATTATATTTCAAATCTTCTGAAGCCATTCGAAAACTTTGTGTGAGGAACAAATTAAAATGGAAGTCATTGTTTACTGAAAATGTGTTCACCCTGCATTCACCATTCACTTTCAATGGACTCCCTTTTTCTCCACAGAAGTTTAGAAAGACATAAAGGCGCGTAAATGACGACAGTATTTTTATGTTTGCATTAGCGATCCCTTCCACCCTGAGTTCACCTAATCTGGCATAGATGTGACTGAGGACTCTGGAGGGCTGGACACGGATTGGGTGAACGTCCTCCAGGGTTTCTGAGTCAATGCCATGGCTCTGCAGGAGCCGTTTAATCTCGTCGCTTTCTGCCAGCACAGACACTGAAAAGAATGTCAAACCGCCAGTGTAAATATACAGAATATTTATGTAATAGATTCAATGTCAAACACAGATTTCTAAATTGATTAACCCAGCTACTGTCAAACACTGTAGGTCTTACCTTGAACCACAACATCAGGCTTGGGAACAGTGGAGAGGCGTCTATTGAGAGGATCAATTTCTCCAGCTGCTAAAAAACCCTATAAAGTCAAATACATTACTTCACATATTCAGAAACATACAGAGTGTACGGAAAGTATTCAGATCCCCATACATTTTTCACACTTTGTTATATTGCAGCCATTTGCTAAAATCATTTAAGTTAATTTTTTTTCTCATTAATGTACACACAGCACCCCATATTGACAGCAAAACACAGAATTGTTGACATTTTTAGAGATTTATTAAAAAAGAACAACTGAAATATCACATGGTCCTAAGTATTCAGACCCTTTGCTCAGTATTTACCCCTTTGCACCCTTTTGATTTAATACAGCCATGAGTCTTTTTGGGAAAGATGCAGCAAGTTTTTTACACCTGGATTTGGGGATCCTCTGCCATTCCTCCTTGCAGATCCTCTCTAGTTCTGTCAGGTTGGATGGTAAACGTTAGTGGACAGCCATTTTCAGGTCTCTCCAGAGATGCTCAATTGGGTTTAAGTCAGGGCTCTGGCTTGGCCATTCAAGAACAGTCACGGAGTTGTTGTGAAGCCACTCCTTCGTTATTTTAGCTGTGTGCTTAGGGTCATTGTCTTGTTGGAAGGTGAACCGTCGGCTCAGTCTGAGGTCTTGAACACTCTGGAGAAGGTTTTCGTCCAGGATATCCCTGTACTTGGCCGTATTCAGCTTTCCCTCGATTGCAACCAGTCGTCCTGTCCCTGCAGCTGAAAAACACCCCCACAGCATGATGCTGCCACCTCCATGCTTCACTGTTGGGACTGTATTGGACAGGTGATGAGCAGTGCCTGGTTCTCCACACATACCGCTTAGAATTAAGGCCAAAAAGTTATATCTTGGTCTCATCAGACCAGATAATCTTATTTCTCACCATCTTGGAGTCTTTCAGGTGTTTTTTTTAACAAACTCTATGCAGGCTTTCATGTGTCTTGCACTGAGGAGAGGTTTCCGTCAGGCCACTATGCCATATGGTGGAGGGCTGCAGTGATGGTTGACTTTCTACAACTTTCTCCCATCTCCCGACTGCATCTCTGGAGCTCATCCACAGTGATCTTTGGGTTCTTCATTACCTCTCTCACCAAGGTTCTTCTCCCCCGATAGTTCAGTATGGCCGGACGGCCAGCTCTAGGAAGGGTTCTGGTCGACCCAAACCTCTTCCATTTAAGGATTATGGAGGCCACTGTGCTCTTAGGAACCTTAAGTGCAGCAGAAATTTTTTTGTAACCATGGCCAGATCTGTGCCTTGCCACAATTCTGTCTCTGAGCTCTTCAGGCACTTCCTTTGACCTCATGACTCTCAATTGCTCTGACATGCACTGTGAGCTGTAATGTCTTATATAGACAGGTGTGTGGCTTTCCTAATCAACTCCAATCAGTATAATCAAACACAGCTGGATTCAAATGAAGGTGTAGAACCATCTCAAGGATGATCAGAAGAAATGGACAGCACCTGAGTTAAATATATGAGTGTCACAGCAAAGGGTCTGAATACTTAGGACCATGTGATATTTCAGTTTTTCTTTTTTAATAAATCGGCAAAAATGTCAACAATTCTGTGTTTTTCTGTCAATATGGGGTGATGTGTGTACATTAATGAGAAAAAAAAGAACTTAAATGATTTAGCATTTGGCTGCAATATAACAAAGAGTGAAAAATAAAAAAAGAGGGTCTGAATACTTTCCGTACCCACTGTATTCTTTGCATGATTATATGTTTTTCTCAATGGCATATTGCATACTGTACTTGTATGTCAGTGTAGCATTACTCAACATTCATTAACAATTAAAGTTTTTTATAACAGTTTTTAACACTTTTATGCAAAGCAACCAAAAAAAAAATCAGAAATATCGGCAGTGCCACAATACCTCTGTTCCTGAAGCTAAACCATTGGAACTGTGATTTATCAATAAATATATGGGTTTTCAGTATGATGAATGTTATAATTGAACTAGACAACCTTATATATTTATGACTTAACATTAATAATTTAATAATATAAAATAATTGAACAACATATCGTCTCCACCTGTCCCGTAAGCCTGCGGCTCAACCTAGTCCTATGTGATGTATCCCAATTGGCCAATTTATAATACACCTTAAAGTATGTACTCTTTTTGTGAAGAAAAAGTACATACTTCTGAGCATGTAACAGAATTGTGTCAGGAAACAGAAGGCAGGCAGAGATAGGATCCATGTGCAGAGGAGAATTTAATGACAAAAACGATACAAAACCAAAAATCAGGAACAAAAGAACACTGAGCAAACACAAAGAAACCACAGGGAACAGAGAACTGAGACCACTTGCATGACAACAAACCTGACATAAAACAACAACCAACAGAGAACCAGAGAAAACATGGGCTATATATACACACAGGGGAACTAGCTAAACAAGCTAACAAGGGGTGTGGTGAATGGGAAACACCTGAGGAGACTAATCAACATGAAAAACTACAAGAACTACAAAAAAAACTCCACAGGAAACAGGACACAGAAAAGAACAGAGACACTGCACAGATAGCCTTCAACATAAAAGTCCCACAGAGTGGCAGACACAGAAATAAACCAAAAACACCACGTGTGCTAACACAGACCAGACAGATGTGTGACAAAGAGTAAAGAAGCTTTGTTACATTCTATCGCATAGTTACATGTGTGTATCCTGTCACCGTAAACTGGCTTGTCAATCCTCTTATCACAGTTAACATCCTCCATATTTTATTTAATTTCCAACCATATTGCAGAGAAAAGACTTACTTAACCATTGGTCACGCATATCCACCATGTTTTTAGTTTGAACACTTTTTATTAGTGTTTGTAGTTCTGAACTGAATCGTCCTCCAAAGCGCTTGGACAATGGGTTGTGGACAATATTAGCCGTGTGTTCAAGTATCCACAGTTTGAAAATCTTCCTGAAATAGTAGAGTATCTGGGGACTTTTGGCATACTCTTTGCAACATACTATTCACGTTTATTCTAATCTCACATGCTATTAAGGATAGATAGTATGCACATTGGGAAGGAGGGAGTGTTACTCTTCTTTGTCTCCTCGGCTCCGCCTGGGTCTCCATCCCACCCAGCTCCACCTCAGTAGGTCGGGCTCCCTCCAGCTCCTCCCTAGCTATTCCTTCCACCGTCTCCTCCCTCCAGCTCCTCCCTGGTTGTTCCCTCCACCCACCTCCTTGGCTCCTCCTTCCAGCTCCTCCCTGGCTGTTCCCTCCACCATCTTCTCTCTGGCTCTTCCTTCCACCGTCTCCTCCCTTTAGCTCCTCCCTGGCTCTTCCTTCCACCCTCTCCTCACTGGCTCTTCCCTCTGCCGTCTCCTCCCTGGCTCCTCTCTCCAGCTCCTCCTTGGGTCTTCCCTCCGCTATCTCCTACCTCCAGCTCCTCCCTCCATCGTCTCCAACCTTGTTCCCCATGGGCTGTTTCTCAATCCCAAGAATGCAAAGAACAGACTTGAATTCTCGTGGAGACCGGTCTTGCATCCTTGTGAGAATTGAGATGTGCTGTGATCTTGTTGCTCAACGGACTGTCCCAGCATATTATAGTGGCCAATGCACAATAAATACGACATAACATCAAAAGCAATATCTTAACCTATTAAAATAGTTATTTCATATTATTATAGACATGATTTTCATCTATTTATTTGTTACCTATGCTCTGTCAATGATAAGATTCTTTTAACATGCCAATTAAAATATGGCAGGCTTTCAGGTCTTTATCACTTTATTACAATTAAGCAAAATAAAAGAACAAATGTTTACTTTCACAAAGTTCTAAATACAAAGTTCTGTCATGAAACTCTAGATGGCACAGGCTGATAGGTCCTTAACTCAACCTGCTTGCAATCACATCATTCTCTATAGGGCACAGCTGATTGGTTCCTGCTGTATCCATAGCTAATGAGCTCGCTGCTCAACCTTCAAATACTCAAATACGCATTCAAAAACCCTCAACCTTTCCCAGCTCCACCTGTATAAATCTGCTACAGGTAATTCATGCACGCTATATTGTACAGCAGCAGCATGTCTTACTTGCACACAGCAGTGTTTTGTGTATGTACTGACAGCGGCAAGTCCAGTACTTGCTCTGAAGCAGCAGCAGAGTAGCAGATCTATTCCACCAAGACCAAATATATCAACATTGTCATATCCATTACCATGCCAAACACTACAAGAGTTGTCACGACAGAAATATATGTATGTATGTCTGATGTAAATAATTTAATTGAAGTGTACTAATGAAATGAATAGGATACATGAGCTGAAACAGGTTTTTCATAAGAGAGACAAAATGTGCAGGGGGCTTCCAGGAACAGATTGAGAAACACTGCAATACAGCATTACCATATAGAGCGATTTTTTGTTGAATTTACTGTACCTCTGCCAGCAGGTTACCCAATATGTACAGAGACTGGCCCCATTTCAGTGGACACTTGCCTACTGGCACTCTCTCCACTGTGTGAGGATTAACATACTCTTCATCAACCTAGTTGAAAAGAAACACGGTTGAAAGTCCATTTTCTTTTGGAAGAACCCACAAAGAATCACTAAATCAGGAATCTGGCTTTAGGTGTATTATAACAGTACAACATATCCAGTGCTTTGCTCAGAGAAAAAAAACTAAATGTGTCCAGATTGTACCTTATCTGGAGGAACACTATAAAGCTCAGGGACCAATCGTAATCCATTCTTCCCTCTGATGAGAATGGCATCTAAAGCCTCTCTGTACTCCTGAACCTAAATAAGAGAGAAACAAGTAAGAGAGCAGTTTTCTGAAGAATAGTCAGGAATTTATTGTCTATAGTGAATTGTCTGTACCTGTTCTGGACTGTTGATAAAAATGCCATCCAGGATGAGGTAAGTCCAGAACAGCGGCCATTCACACTCTATGTTTTCAAAGAGCTTCAGCTCTGATGACTCGTAGTACAATCGATTTGGGTCCTTAGAAACGAATGATTGTGTTGGAATAAGCGTCAAATACCCATACAAAAGACAACCACACACATAGACGTGACATAATATTTTGTCTGACAAATTGTTCAAGCACGGTTTTACCTCTCTGGGAGTTTTGTGTCCATCTCTAAGAAAGCGACAGCACCCATATCGGCCCTATGAGACAGTACAGGGGTAAATAAAGACTTAGGTGTTGGAAATGCAAAAGATTCTAAGTAACTGGAACCTTTGTCACTGTTACTGGGCTTGCCTAGTGATAATTTAACTTCTGTGGCTAATAGAAGATGCTTTAATATCATGACCTTTGTAGCACGAAAAAACATTGAAATCGAAATTTGTAAAAAGCAACAATTTGCAGGTTTTTATTTAATTAATAGAATTAATCAAATAAAAAAATAAACAATACTTAATTTAATCATTTAAAAATAATGAATAACAAATCATAAATATATAAATTGTATATTTAATATACATTTTATTTATTTCATTATTATGTAAATATCTTGATTTCACTATTTATTGATTTCTTAAAGGTGTCATAAACTGGCTTTTGAATTTTTGAGGTCTGAGGTCAATGTTCGTGTGGATTTTACATTCAAAAACATCGTAATGAATAAGTAATAGGCTATTTTCTACACTGGTTGTGAGCCTCTCTCCTGAACGCTCAGTTTTGATGGGCACTGTAGACTTGGAAGTAAACACCCATGGCTAGGATTGGATAAAATTTGCATATTTAATGAGCTTCAGCTCTCCTGTCAGTTCACGTGAGAGATTGTTTTGAAAGCGGCAACCGGATTGATTCTCTGACAGGGCTCTTAAAACGAATTTATCAAACAAACACAATGATTTATCTCTCATCCACCTGCGATTGATTGATTTTTTTATTACTTGTCCCGGATCGGTGGATATAAGCGCGAACCGCACACACATGCACGGGCGCGCTCTTAAAATATCAAGTCAAGAGAGTGAACAACGCAAAAAGGAAAGGAAGAAAGGAATGTTATTTCACTATTAAAAATTCACCGGCCTGCCGAAGGGCTTACGTTTTGGTAGCCCGTCTGGAAAACACATAGCCCCGTGACATTTGGCTTTGCGAGCCCTGGCCCATACATGCTCGAGTCTGATCCCGAATCGCAATGAACCAACAAATTACATTTTTATTAAATGAGGTTCGGGAGGATCACTTTCAGATAATTGACACAGGTGGAGAGCACTCAGCTAATCAACAAGAGGTGTATATATACACAGCAGTCTTACCTCTGTTTGTAGACAGTTTATCAGCATCCCTCCACCACCCCTTCTCCAAATTTTGCTCTTTTTAGTTCTAACCACTTGCATACACTGGGGGTACTTTGGGTTTCGGGCCAGGTCCGAGCTTGTAGCCCTACCCCCCGGACAGCACGCCAAATATGCATTTAAATGTACTTAAAGTGTGAACTCATGAAATAAAGGATTCTCCAGCCTGTGACAGCATGCTAAGGTATGTTCTGTTAGACACGTACACATAATCAAAACGTTCTGTAACAATCCAATACTATCCCATATAAAAAAACATTTTTTACTCACATAAGTGTGTTGCACTATTGCTGTCGGATTCAATATAGAAGGCACAGCATTCTGTTTTAATCTCAATATGTCTACAAATCCAGTCTCGACCTGTGTCTTGTTTACAAACGATTATTTTGCTGTCTTCGGCATGTTTATTGCTGGGTATGTAGCGCAATCCGTTTAGATCTACGAGTCGGTGGGCGGGGCTACAGAATCAGGCGTACACATTTATCTGCAGAGACGGCGTTTCCCCGTTCTATTACGGTATTGATCAGTATATATTTGAGAGCTCTCGTTTTCTGGGCCTGGTGTCAATAAAAGCTTTTCTTTGACTAACAAGGAAGTTTTCAGCTCTGAAACGAACAGGATATTCTTATACTATGACCTTTTATATATCAAAGGCTCAAAGGAAAGTTGATTTCTCAATTCATCACCCCTTTAAATTTTTACAACAGTTTTATGTCTTTTTTTTATTTTATTTACACTGTTTTTCAAGTAAATGTCCAGAATTACATGCTTAATTTCATGTTTTCTCAGTACATGTCATGGAGAGCATTAAACTATTAACATGCAAGGCATCATGACACACAAAAAATATGTTAAAATGCACACACAGACTTCAACGCCTGGTACAAGAAACACGTCAAAGGTAAAGTCTAAGACTGCAGTAATTATTGATATCCATATTCACCTGAAGTTTTGAAATTATTTCTTCTTTGGTGATATTAACAATGTCAATGTCCTCAACTGCAAATGCTGGATAAGAGATGATGGACAGAACCCCAGCGTCCACCTCTTTGGATGTTGATGCCCTCGGTAGCATGGAGCTGAGAATCGACTATTGTAAAGGATCCAAAAAGAGAAAACTGTTATGTTCAGAAGGCTTGAAAGCTCTAAATAATATGGAAGCTGTCCTCCCATGTGTAACTTCACAAATGAGTTTATTACTTGGCAGTGCTGAATGTCATCGGCTAAAGCGTGGACGACAGACTCTGGGCCGCCCTTGGCACCAAAAAGGTTCAGTTCATCCAAGGCCTCCAAAGCTGCCTGAATAAACATGCAGCAAGAGGTCATGTTATTTTATCACAAGGAGATCATTATTTGACACTTGTTTTACATGTGAAACCAATTCTTAACTGATAATATTTTACCTTTGCCATTCCGATAGAGCTGACATTTATCTCTGGGATCCCTTTATTTGTCTTGTCTCCTCGTTCCCACATTCCAAAATCCTGAGGATAATTTCCAGTCTTAATACCAATGGAAAACATGTGAAATACTCCCGTATTAGAGCAGCATTAAGATGCTTACCGCCAATTTGTACGCAGATTCAATGTAAAAGATCAGATTCTGGACGACATCGATCTCATCACGTGTATAAACAATATTCAGCCCTGCAAATAAAAAGTGGTGAAAATCTAGTCTGCTGTTCCACACAAGCAAAATATTTAGACAAATGTGTGCTGCAAACATGTTAAATGTGATAAGCTAAATTTGACCTGATGCTGTCATTTGGGCCAGGAAGAGCAGGAAGATGGAGGTAGCGTCCACCTGTAGATGACCCCATTCCTGATCACCAACTACAGTGGCACAAGTTCCAGTATGGTACTTGGCATGAAGGCAATCTTTGGTGCTTCTGCTGTACTTGAACTTCTCCACCTTATCAAGCTGAAAGTTGAATACAGGCTCAGCGTTACTGTATAAAAAGTCTCTGTTTGCTTCTGTGACAAGGCATGCAACATTCTCCTTGAACATAACAGGAAACCAGATGACGTGAATGCAAAATGTTGACTAGTTTATTATAGTTTATTTTGAACTATACTTTCAGTGTATAAATGGATATAGTATATGCATTATTATAACATGCAAATCAATATTTTGTGCATTTTTCCTTTATTTTGCCTGCTTATGATATCTCGTTTACTTTAAGTTACATGTCATAGGCCATTTTACTCTGGACACACACACTCACTGGCTGGCTACTTTATAAGGCACACCTTGCTAGTACCGGGTTGGACCCTCTTTTGCTTCAGAACTGCCTTAATTGTCTGTGGCATAGATTCAACAAGGTCCTGGAACATTCCTTGTCATGTTCAAGAAACCAGTTTGAGATGATTTGAGCTTTGTGACATGGTGAAAGCAGCCATCAGAAGATTGTACACAGTGGTCATAAAGGGATGGACATGGTCAGCAACAATACTCAGGTTGGCTGTGGCATTTAAACAATGCTCAATTGTTGCTATGGGGCCCAAAGTGTGCCAAGAAATATCCCCCACACCATTACACCACCACCACCAGCCTAAACCATTGATACAAGGCAGGATGGATCCATGCTTTCATGTTGTTTAGGCCAAATTCTGCCCTTATCATTTGATTGTTGAATCAGAAATTGAGACTCATCAGACAATCTTCTATTTTTAAATTTTGGTGAGCCCATCCGAATTGTAGCCTCAGCTACGATGGGATATTTGAGTTACTGTTGCCTTTGTATCAGCTTGAACCAGTCTGACAGTCTTCTCCTCCTCTGATTTTCGCCCACAGAATTGCTGCTCACTGGATGTTGTCTCTTTTCTGTGGACTATTCCCTGTAAACGGTTGTGCGTGAAAATCCCAATAGATCAGCAGTTTCTGAAATACTCATACCAGCCTGTCTGTCACCAACAACCATGCCACATTCAAAGTCACTTAAATCACCTTTCTTCCCCATTCTGATGCTTAGGTTAATGTTCAGCATTGAGTCGCTGCCCTGTTGCTGATTAGATATTTGTGTTAACAAACAGTTGAACAGGTGCCCCTAATAAAGTTGCCGGTGAGTGTATATATAGATATAGTTACATTGTAAACAACTTTGCGTGCCCAGACATCAGTGACACATTTAGTTTGTACAGTGCTTCACATTAGACTAATAACGTGTCACATTTTAGTAACATGGAGCCCACAATATCTAATATAATTCACCAATAATGTGTATATGTATGTATATGATTATTTTTTAGAATGTGTATAGCTTACATATATTTGTCATATTCTTTTTGCTTTAAAAACAAACAAACATACACTTCTTTGTCAATACGCCAGTATAAATTAAGAGTTGCGGTGACAGTAGCTAAGCCAAGATTTCAAGACAGTCTTGTGTACAATCACTAAGCACTGTAATGCACTCTAAACCTTAATGAGTTTAATACCCTCAGAGAAAATTAATTGCCTCAGAGTATGTCTCAAAATGATAATGGGGTTGCTATTGTGGTGAAGAGTGGAGGCTGTGATTCAGGTCAGAAATAAATAAATAAATAAATTATTTTTAAGAAATAAATTAATTAATGAATATATTCAACAAGGACGGATTAAATTGATCCAAAATTAAATTTCCACATATCTAAATGTAGGAAAGAAGTCGAATAAGCCCTATTTCTAAAAACGGTGGAGTGTTCCTTTAAGAGACTTTCAAAAACATTAAAAAAATCTTACTGTTTCTTTGAACATTATTGTATGTTCTCCTGTAAAGAAATTGCATTTCCAATGAGAAAAATGATTACCACAATGTTGACTTAATATTTACTGCAAAACATTATCTACAACGTATGCTTCAGATTTATTGCCCAAAATGAGAAGGATTTGTTCAGATTCAATCAGAATGAATCGTGAAAAATGTATTTGACTATAATGGAAGGAGATATGTTGTTTATCCATACCTGTCTCATCATACACTGCAGTAATCCTCGCATGAGTTTGACCACACTCTGCAGAATGAGAAAAGACAGAGAACAAGAGAGAGAGAAGGAGAGCGGTGAGCCTTGACCGTGACCTTATCCTCTCCATCTGCTATGACCATGAAAGAAACATGAGCCAAATGATTTGCCCTCTGGCATTTTACATGGTCTCCCAGACACAAACACTAATGAGCAGAAAATATTAAATGGCTGGGACATGGTCAGACATGGCCTCCGATGCCCTTTGACAAAATGGTACAGTTTCGCTTGCATCTCAACTCACTATGTATGCATGAACCAACCTGCTCCAGTTCATAGGCTTTGGCTTTGTCTTCATCTCTGTCTGCATTCTTCCTGTAGGCCAGACTCAGAGCCCACACAGACAGGATGCAGTACACATTGTCTCTAACCCAGGCATGAGGTAACTTCTCATCACCTGGGAGTAACCCTGTCACCGGATCCTGTGAAATATTATAAGGAACCACATTATCCTGAGGTTCTATCAAACTAGAATACATTATTTTGATGTGATTTAAAGTGTCACCATTGGCCTGGCCTATAACATTTAAAGCATGTGAGTGACACTTTAAATTCTGTCTGTTTTAAAGAGTTATCTTTCATAATGAGTATTTTCTACAATCCTGCTCCCTTATGTATGATTTGTTCCATAAAATATTCTCAAATGCTTGGCAACTGAAATTCAAACTGTAAACTCTCTTGTGAAAAAGAATGGTTGATTGTGTTATTGATTGAATTATTGATTGTGCACTTGGAGTGCATACTTTAAATCTTAAAAGTATATTAAAAAAAAAAATTACTTGCATATAATATAATATTACTGAAATAAAAGTTTGCTTAAGTGTACTTAAACAGAGTGCACTTTTATGCCTATGTTTCTCAACATACTTAAGTACACTTTAAACCTGCACTTTGGGTAACAATTTAGTTTAAGTTCCAATTATCACTATTAATAGTTGCTTATTAGCATGCATTTTAATAGGATATTGGCTGTTTATCAGTACTTATAAAGCACATACTAATGCCGTATTCTGCATGACCTTATTCTACATCCCTTAATCTTACGCAATATCTTAACTTAACTACCTAACTATCTATTAATAAGCAGTAATTAGTAGTTTATTGAGGCAAAAGTCATAGTTAATAGCTCATTATTAGTGATATTTGGACCCTAATCTAAAGTGTGACACTGTAATAATAACAAATAAAAGTTTCACTATAAAGGACATTTTAAATAATTGTGGTTTAAAGAAGTACACTACATAAAGCACAAGTAAAGTTTCCTGATTATAATTTTAACTGTAGTATGTTAGTCAATATTATATTTGAAATTAAATGTACAAAATTGTAACTTAACGTTCAAGTTAATAGAAATTACATTACAAGTAGCCTAGAGGTAACAATTTACAATAATATTTAATTTGTATTGTTAGCATTAGTTAGTTAGCAATAGGCTACTTCTACAGCAGTTATTGATCTTAGTAAAGTTAATATCATCATTTAATAACATAATATTCCGTTTTCACCGAAGTATGGGTATTGTAAAATATTTTAATTGGCTAACTTTATACATTTTATTTTTTAAATTATGCTAAAGAGTATGTTTTTTACAAGGGCTGTTACGCTGCCCTTTTAAATAGATGTCAACACAGAACGGGCTGTTCCCCTATAATCGGTGAAAGTGAGATGTTTTTGCTCACCTGGTGACAGAGGATTGTCTGTTGCAACGTTCTGGCATAGTTGTCGAGTTTCACTCCAGAATTACTGCGACTTCTCATAATAGTTGCTTTCTAAATGCTGTTTAGCTATACTGTCACTAGCTGTGTCTTAGCTGCCGGTGGTCGAGTATCAAGTACCGTGCATGTGAGGTGGGCAAATGTCAAAGCTTTAGGACGAGTTGTTCAGTAGTATCTGTTACATCAGATGGCATAAGTGTTGAGGCGCATCTTATAGTTACAGGCACGGTTATTGCCAGATACAATTTCTCTAGCAAAGAAAGTCAAAATAAAGGGAATCAACCGGTTGTATCGGAGCAACACATATCAGCTAATAATGAACGGGTTTGATATGAACGCATCAAATGGTGATTCAATGATTCATTCACGCAGTCAAACAGAAACAGTCACTTGTGGCCACCTGGCCATTTTGTGATTTATAAGCTTGTTCCCTTGTGGGGAACTCAATTTAGGTAAAAAATAAACGGTGACACGGTGACACCATAGGGTGACACAAGTCCCCATGAGTCAGTGGCTGAATCCGAAATCGACCCCTAAACCCTCATTCACTATTTCCTACTTTAGTAGTCCACTAACACAGTTCATTTGAAGGAGTGAATGAAAACGAGTGCGTGAAGTCGGACACCCGTTAAGCGTGCATCGGCTGTAAGCTACACTCGTTATTGCGGTGCAATGTGGGATAGAATGATTCAACCAGTGTGCGGTTAAAGTCCCCACCAGCCAGGATAGAAAAACAGGAACACACACACACACACACATACACACACACACACAAACACGCACGCACGCACGCTCGCACACACACACACACACACACACACACACACACACACACACACACACACACACACACACACAAATGTTAGGTGGAAAGGGACTTTCCATAGGCGTAATGCATTTTATACTGTAGGTACAAACTGTACATGCTATCCCCCTACACTGCCCCTGCCCCTAAACCTTCCCATCACAGGAGACATGCTGCATTGTTACATTTAAAAAAAACATAATCTAGTATGTTTATTACTCCATTTGGTCCCCACAATGTAATATAAACAAGTACACACATCACACACACACACACACAAATCATTGGGCTGTTGAACTAAATATATGTGATAGTAAATGTACATATTCCTGCATGGAGTTAATTACAATAACAATATTATTTTAGGGACATTTGTTGGTTTTAAAAAGCTGTCAAAAGTTTTTTTGTAGGATAGGCTACTTGTTTGTATACTCAAATATGAACATATCACAATTACATATCAGATGTAAACAATGATTTTTTTTATATTGATAGTTTATTTATAATGATAGTATTTTTAGTGTTTTATTTGACAAACATAAACTTTGCTCTTTCATGTCAGAAAAGGACATGCAGTCTGGGTACATGAGGAGGTCGTTCACAGTACAATGACATCAGTCTGTTACAGTACATTCTTGTGCAAATACTCCTCTCACCAACTTCAGGGGCCTTTGTTATCAGAACTGGGTTTTCAGAGAACTCAGACCATCCTGAGAAAGATGTGTGCAACTGTGCACTTTCTCCTACCGGAACTGTGCCTAGTATCGATTTTACAGATTTTTCCTGTATGCCTTATAGCTGATCAAATACAGTACTTTATATGAAATATCACATGAACACAATTATCTTATACATATATAGCTCTTAAAACGGTAAACAGAGTCTACATGCTCTTACAGATTAATACAGCCTTTTAATTACAATGTACTATTGTATTGTAAAATTAAAGTTTGGGGCAAGTCAAATCCAAACCCCAATATGTTAATGACCACTAAATAATGTCATTAAATGTCTTGAACATAAAACATCTAAAGTGAAACCAATGTAACTTTTCAAGTCTGACTTCTCAACATGCTTTACACAGTAAGTACTGTGCTACATAGGCTACAGTTCAAAAATTAAAGTGCTTGCAACATAGCCTATACACACACACACACACACACACAATGCTATGGCCATAAAATAGTATATAGGTTGATTCAAATATTAAAAATGTTCAGTCTTCCACTCCGCTATGAACGAACAGGCTCATTAAAAGAACAGTGACCATTCCTGGGGGTAGAAAATATAATCAGTTGTCAGATTCTCAGGGCAGTTTTAGGACTTGATGAAAGGAGATGGATGGCAGCAGTGACGTACCTGCATAATCCTGTAGTGCACTCTATGCTGTCATGGCAGTAAGCTCCGTATGGTTTGAACCCCATGATTCGCCACAAAGGGGACATTCGTATCTTGCGTTGCAGTATTTGTGACGACTGAAGGTCTGATTGCATCTCAGAAGTCACTAATGGCACAGTAGATACCTATAATAATATAAATGTACATTTTATTGATTTACTGATTAAGGGTAACACTTGACAATAAGGTCTAACTAATAATCAGCAATATATTTGATAGCATTTATACATTTTTGTTAATAAAAATGCAATTGTTCATTGACCACGTTATTTCAGATTTGATTTTAAAAATGTGTTAAAATTAGCATCAACTAAGATTAATAAATACTGTAGAAGTATTGTGCATTGTTAGCTCAGGTTAACTAATGTACTTAACTAATGTTAACACTTTTTTTTAATTAAAAGAAACATTTTCACACCTGGTATTATGTTCTTGCTATCTGTCAAAAAAGTTGTTGGAAAGAGGTGTAAACCCACCTGATACATCAGCACTAGCAAGATCAGTGTGCAAAATCCAAATTTTGCCAGGTGAAAGTGATGCAGATTCATTTTAGTAATGCTATTCCCTTCAAAACTACGGTATGTCCGTGTGTCCAGGAGATTTGCTTAAGCGTTGCAATGACCATGTGTATTTATAACCCTGCAACATTGATCTTACCTCCCCACCCTCTCTGTCTATCCATCTCTTCTGCTCTCTTACTATGCTTAAGGCCATGGCCAAGATAAAATCACGCGTTTAGTAAATATTTGAGAGTTTACATAAGCTTAAAAAGGCATTAATGTAATCTAGCTTCTGGGTTTGATGGGAGTAAAAAAGAAGTGCTGATGTTTTATTGATTTACATTAGCATGCGCTTTACATCGTGATTAGATTGTTTTTAATTAAATAAAGAAATAACAGCTGTATCCAACATAATTGCTGCAGTATAACATATTTTTAGAAATAAAATTAAAACATTGCACCCACCAGATCTCATATTGGGATTTTCCAAAGGAACTTACTTGAGAATGGAGAATATACTGAGGTTGCTTATCTCTTTTTCATATACCTTTAACATAATTTTCAAAAAAAGTATGTTCCAATCAATTTCTCTAAATCAATAGGTCATCAAGTTCACTCAGATAACGTGGCCACGGCCTGTTCACATTAAATATCTTGCATGCTGTTGCATCAGTCATTTCAATATGAATATATGCCTAATTAATATAATATTTAATGTATGAATATGTAACATTGCACCGGCAGAATAATGCAACAGAAATGAAAAAGGTTGCAAGAGTATTCCGGTTTGTTTTGATATTAATTATTACGCATGCGGTTTTCATTTGTCACACCACATGACCATTTAAAATCTTCAAAATAATAAAATAAACATTTCTCTTAAACATAATATTCAATTTAAAATTTAAATTGATTTAATGGTTTAAAGTCTATTGATACGTTATCCGTCGATAAAAGCATAACGAACCTCACACTGCTGAGAGGTGAAAGTTCAGCGTGTGCTCCACATGGCAGAACAGTGTGACCCAGTCCAAACTGGAAAGTTCTAAAAAAATAAATAATATAGGACTAGGCCTATATTTGTTTAGCAAATCTGTGTGACTATGAGTTCATGTTTTATAGAGAACAGTATTGATGCCGTTTAAAGAAATAAAAAGTCCATTCGGTTCATGACAACACAAAGTCCGTAAGGTTCAGTAACACGTAACTGTAGTAAGACATGTAGTCACACTGCGTGATCAAGAGGAGGTCGGCTCAGTCTGCGCTGTCACCTATAGATGGCGACATCGAGCCACTCGTCGACAGCATGTGTGTGTTCTGGTGTTTACTGAAGAATATACTTTACAGAGAATTTACTTTGTAAATGTTAAGGCTTTGTTACACATGTTACACATTTCAATTAATAGTCATTGAAAGTCCATCAAATTGAATTGAATAATCCTTATATATTATGAATTAAGAATTTTAAATAAGCAAAAATCTAGAATTTTGCATACATTTGGTATAATTTTGTATAAATCTTAAACTTAAATGTAACAATATATATGTATACATAAACAGAATTTTCCATTTCCTTGTTCCATTAAGATTTATACAAACTGTTGTATTATGCTCTAGTCTTTTTATTTTATTTAGTAATTTAAAATAAATTCTTAAATCATAAGGATTATTCAATTTAATTTGATGGAACTTTACTATTAATTGAAATGCGTAAAAAAAAATTATATATATTTAGAGAGAGAGGGAGAGAGAGAGAGAGAGAGAGAGAGAGAGAGAGAGAGAGAGAGAGAGAGAGAGAGAGAGAGAGAGAGAGAGAGAAAGAAAGAGAGAGAGAGAGAGAGAGAGAGAGAGAGAGAGAGAGAGAGAGAGAGAGAGAGAGAGAGAGAGAGAGAGAGAGAGAGAGCATATATAAAGTTTTAGGACATTAAATTAATCATAGTCATATAGCCTATATATATGATATAATTATGGTATTATAGAATAAATGTAGGCCTACAGTTTATATTAAATGCAGTTAACAAAACTTGAGCTTTTTTAACTTTGCTTTTACCAACATAAGTCATAACTAGGTCTTATAATTGCATCTTTTATGTAGGCTATACGCTTAACGTTATAAAATTATAATCTAGTACATGTGCTTTTTACATGTGCCATTTTGAAAAGCACAACATTTAATTTTATAAAATGCACGTTAAAAGAGTACTATGTGTATTAATAAACAGTCATTTAAGTCCACTCTCTTTAAGAACACTTAAGTGGACTTTTATTTCATTGATATTGTCTTAAAGTGCACATTCAAGGAATTCAATTACAAAATGTAGACTATAGTCTACATTTTGTAATTGAATTCCTTGAATGTGCACTTTAAGATAATTAATTAAATTAATAAAATAAAATAAATAGCACCAGAAAGGGCCACATGGTTGCACATAACAGGTTTTATATTTATACTTTTTTTGTCTGAGGTAGATAAAAGTTAGATTTTGGACAGTAGTGACAAAGGCCAACTGTCACAGACATGCTTAATCGAATGCTGAAGTCTACACACGCGCTTGTGTATCGGCACTCGGCTGTAGATGTCTTAATTTGTACGTCATTGGCATCGGCGTTTGAGTGACACAAGATAGCAAACAAGGTAAATGTTTACTAGTTTCACTTTAACCTAAGTACAGGCAATATACGGCATGTTAGCATTATAAATATATTCTGCAACAGTAGCCATTAAGCCACGGTTCTTAAGTTTATGAAAATTGCAGCTGGTTAGCAAGCAACCCTTTTAGCTTTCCTGCTAACCAGATTTATGAGTATTTTTCTGCATTTGTCATAGTTCCCCATTGCTGAGAGCAGGAATTCGTTTAGGAAGAGTGCTACATACGCCTTTTTTCTACGCCATTTTGCTGCCATTGACCATATTACTTATACTTCTTTTGCAAGCTAGTTGGCTAAGCTAAAATGACCCATATTTATTTGAAGTTTGCTGATGTCATTAGCTTTGGTTTAATAACTCAGATGGTAAACCTTCAATCTAATATGCTACTTATATTGGATACATAAGGGTGAATATTGTCGAAATAAGCCTTTCCTTTTCATTTTAAAGGCAGAAGCTCAACAATACCAAAACAAAGATTAAGTGTAAAAAATAAGAAGGTTGTTAATATTTTTGACCAGTTTTGTGCTTTCTTTAACTTTACTTATGTATTTAGTTTGTTTTTGTTTATAATAATATACCCTGGCTATACTTGTAAACTTTTCAAATAAAAATAAAAAAACTTTAATATTATTATTATTAAATTCTTAATATGACTATTTTAAATTCTATATTTTGAGTGCATCTGCTTTTTATTGCTCACAATAAAATGAATCACAATAAATAGAATTAAAAAGTCAAGATGTAAACATGCAGTTACTATTCAATCTGGAAGTGCATGGTAAACATTCATAGCTGGGTGGGTCCTGTCAAGCTTTAACTTTAATGGAGTCTCTTGTGCTCAGGTCAAAGGACATTTCTATGTCCTCCACAGTCTGGAGGAACGATGGACAACACTGGCTATTGCAGTGAGAGTTTCAACAGCCTGCAGAGCGGAACTAGCGATGAGGACATGGTGGAGATCGCAGGAGCCACGCTGGACTTTTCCAGTACAGATGACGTGCCTCCTCTGGACCGGGACTATAGCTCAGGTGAGTGCCAGATCTACCCAAACTCATGCGTTGCATTCATAGTCAAATGAGACAAAGGGGATCGTAAATGGCCCCCGTGACAATGATGATATGATGAGGTGACAATATATGTCATATTATTTCTCCAATGTAGCTGCCACCCAGTTTTATCCTTATTCATTTTTGTTCTTTTCTTCATTTTTATTGTCATTCATGGATTCCCATAGTTTTTTCCCCTTTCTCTCATCATTTGATATCGGTTTGGGGGCAAATGTGTAATGAATAGGTCTCTGGTGTTTGTGTGTCCGTGAGAAAATAGTGGTGAGAATTCGCTGAGGTCACAACTTTGGTATTTGCCGCCCCCCCTCACAGAAATCCTTTTATCGATGAGATCAAAGTGTCCCCTCTAGTTTTTTCTATTGTAGCTAGTTTCATATTGTTACCGGTGTCAGGTTTTCACATCCATCCGTTTCCCTTGAACTTCCTCAGCGTTTGATATCAGTTGCTTTGTAGTGTCTGCTGTATGATTAGGTACTTCCACACAGTTTATGTTTTTTTATTCAGAAACGCTATTTTGTGATTTATTTTTTTCATAAACAACACATTATGCCATTGTAATTAATATATAATTAAGCTTGGTTTTCTAGATGGTAGATAATTATTAACCATAGCTACTTTTATTGCTGTGTTTTCTGTTGAGTAAGTTTATTTCCTGTTCTTGGTACTAGTAAAATTGTGAAAGTCATGTGAGAACTGTGAAGACTGGAACAGGAATGTGCACCAACGTTAATGTGAAGTGAAAACCGCTCAACTGCCACAGGTTTCCACTGACTTATGATATAACTGATTTACTGCATAATAATAATATAATATAACTGTTACTCCATAATCTGCTCACAAGTATACATGCTGCATTTATTGAAATGTATAATATTTAAAAATAATAATAAATTATTAAAATATACATGGAAAATAAAGTGCCTGGAGCCACTGTGCAATGCAACATATGCATGAACATACACAGCTGTTAAAGGGATAGTTCACTTTGAAATTACATTTTGATATGTTTTAGCTTACCTCATGGGCATCCGAGATGTAGGAGTATTTGTTTCCCCAGTAGTTTTAATTTTGATCATTTTAGGTCAAACCGTTCTTGTCTGTGCCTCACATAATGCAGGTCTATGGTCACCACCTCAAAGAGCATACACAGAGAAGTCCAAATTAAACAATCCCCCATCGTAAGTACACACTGATGGCCTAAGACACGAAACCAGCGGTTTGTGTGAGAAAACGAACAGTATTTATATCGTTTTTACCTCTTGTACACCACTACGTCCGACTGATCCGAGGGTGCTTCCTGTTGTGACATTCGCGCGTTCTGGCTTTAGTCTGCGCAAGTGTATGCACTTTGAGGTGGTGACCATAGACCTGCATTATGTGAAGCACAGACAAGAATGGTTTGACCTAAAATGATCAAAATTGAAACTACTGGGGAAACAAATACTCCTACATCTCGGATGCCCATGAGGTAAGCTAAAACATATCAAAATTTAATTTCAAAGTGAACTATCCCTTTAATGCAAGGATGCATTACATTGTTCAAAAGTGGTAAAGACATTTGTAATGTTACAAAAGTTTCAAATAAATGCTGTTCTTTTGAACTTTGTATTCATAAAAGAAACCTGAAAAAAAGATCAGTTTTCACAGAAATATTAAGCAGCACTGTTTTTAATAATAAATGTTCCTTGATCAGCAAATCCACATATCTGAATGATTTCTGAAGGATTGTGTGACTGGAGAAATGATACTGAAAATTCAGCTTTAAAATCACATTCACAAATCACTGTTATTTTAAATTGTCATAATAATTCACAATATTACTGTTTTTACTGTATTTTTGATCAAATAAATGCAGCCTTGGTGAGTATAATAGACTTATTTAAAAAAAACATTTACTAAAAACTTTTGAATGGTAGTAGATGTCCATTGATGTGCACAAGAGAGTTGATTTTGATGACATTATGCCAACCCTTGACTTCTGACATGAATAATTCCTCGTTCAAGAAAAGCAGGTTTAAGGGACTAGTGCAAATCCCGGTCTTCAGGCCCCTCTGGTCTTTAAATGTTCCAGATAAAGGGCTCTTGTGATCATTTTGGTATTCCACCTAAGGCCTATAACTGTCACAGCTTGTTATTTATTAGCATGTTTGACCTGCATGCATAATATATCTCTTTCTTATCTGTGCAGGTGGTTCATATGCAGCTGGAGATGGGCCTAATGGGGTTCCTAAACTGATGGATTTACTAGATGAGCCAGTGCCTGGGGTCGGCACATATGAAGACTTCAACACCATCGATTGGGTCCGGGAGAAATCTAAGGACCGAGATCGCCACAGAGAGGTGACAATACTCAGTAGAATCTTTCTAAAACATCTTCTATGCTCAGAAAGAAACAAATCATGCATGTTGTGTTATCCCGACCAATAAAGTACACTTGAGCTGTAGTTTTGTCACATCATGTTTTTAGCCACCTGCCGACTGAGTCTGGTTTCTCTCATACGGTTTTTAAGCCTTTCTGCTTCGTTGCGTTTTAAAAGACGTTATATGTTATTCAGTAACATCAGTCTGACTCTACTGACACACTCACATGAGAACAAAACTTGAACAATGGATTGGGCTGGATGATGACACTATTGTTTTCTGTAGAGCTGCTTTTAGCTGAATTTAACTAATCATAATGGATGAGCTTTACACGGGTATTGAACTGAACTGACTTGAGCTGAATAATGACTTCTGTAGAGCTGCTGTACAGCAGAATTTATCTTTGTCTCATAATTGAAGTTTGCATCATTGATTTTGTTATTTTCCTGTTTATTACAGTGAAGCTGCTTTAAATCAATTTGTATTATAAGGCTCTATATAAATAAAGGTGACTTGACTGTCTGGGATCTTCATTTTCTCTACATTTTAGATTGCTACCAAGAGTAAAGAGTCAACCTGGGCTCTGATGAAAAGTATCAGTGACGCCTTCTCTGGCTGGCTTCTCATGCTGCTCGTGGGACTGATGTCAGGTTGGTTCGTGTCTATAATATTAAAGCAGAAGTATCATGAGGAGTGATTATAGAGCACCAATCACACATCGCAAACAACTGGCCATAGCATGTGCTGTTCTGTTTGATTCCAGGTGCCCTGGCTGGTGGGATCGACATCTCTGCCCACTGGATGACAGATCTGAAGGAGGGAGTTTGTCTAAACGGCTTCTGGTTTAATCATGAGCACTGCTGCTGGAACTCCAATGAGACGACCTTCCAGGAGAGAGACAAATGCCCTCAATGGAAAAGCTGGGCAGAGCTCATCGTCGGCACCAATACCGGCCCTTTCGCCTACATCATGAATTACCTAATGTATGTGTGCTGGGCGCTGCTTTTCTCTTTCCTGGCTGTGTCTTTAGTCAGGGCCTTTGCCCCGTATGCATGTGGCTCTGGAATACCTGAGGTAAGCTAAAGAATTTTACTGCCTGTGTAATATTTAATCTTGCATTTTGACACACAGGCTGTTGCATTGCATTGCTATGTAATATAGTATAGGCCACTGTTAAAATGTCCCAATTTTTGTTTGACCCTCTAGATCAAGACCATCTTGAGTGGGTTTATCATCAGGGGTTACCTGGGTAAATGGACTCTTATGATTAAAACCATTACCCTAGTGCTGGCTGTGTCATCTGGACTCAGTCTGGGAAAAGAAGGGCCTTTGGTCCATGTGGCCTGCTGCTGTGGAAACATCCTATGCCACCTCTTCACCAAGTACCGCAGAAATGAGGCAAAGAGACGAGAGGTATGAGGAGTAGTTTTTTATGATTGATTCATTTCCACCCATTCTATGTCTGAGAAATGTGGCTTTAAAGGGATAGTTCACCAAAACACTTAAATGATCACTTAACTCACCCTCAAGCCATTCTTTCTTCTGACTTTCTTCTTTCAGCCAAAAACAGAGTTATATTAAAAAATATCCTTCAAAATAGCTTCAAAATCTCAGGCTCCATTTACTCCCATTATAAAGCTTTGAAGAGGTGTGAACCGAGCAGTGTGGTACGGTTTAGTACAGTACAGTAAGATTTGGGACCATAAATCCTGATCCGGCTTGCGTTTCCACCGCCAACAGTACCCTTACTTGCCCTAGGGCTGTGAGATATTGAAGAAAAATGCGATATGCGATACCTTGTTAAATAATGCGATATTCGACGTGCGATACGATATTGCAATTAGTGTGTAAAATCGATTAAAAATTATATTTCAAAAATATTTCAAAGCTGAGAATGATACCATTTATGTTTCACATTCTTTCTAGGAAAAGAAAGCATCGCTGAAAACTTCTGAAAGTGACCAGCAGTGTTTTAGCAAAAATTTGTCACAAATAGACCTAATGCACTGATCCTTGACACACATTCAGTTTCTTTCTGCAACTGATAACATTTACTTAAAGCATAACCGACTGTGTTTACATGAATACTCGTCAAGACAGCCATTTTGACTTAAGTGTGTGTGTAACATTTCGAGTGTGTAACAAGGCACGAAACAGAACTGAAGGGATCACGCTATCAGAGAGGCGGCTTGTGCGCAGGTTTCGCTTTGTTTTTCGCAAGTTACTACATTTAACTCTTTTTAACGTCAAGCAAGTCACATAAGTAACAGTCGTGTGCCCAGTCTATTCTCTGCTATATGCGTCGACCTAAAACGTACACTTTTCATAATGTTGAATTAGCCTATTAAAATCATTCAGATATTACGTGCCGTTGCGATATGCATATTGCGATATGGACATTTTCGATATATTGCGCAGCCCTACCCCTTATCCTTACTTGGCGTGGTATAGCGATCGACTTCATTATCGTGCGAAGAAGAAAGCGACACAGTAAACAACAATGGAGGACGTACAGCAGATCTTATTCTTGGTTCTTGGCATATGGCTGTTGTCACAGAAGAAGAAGACACGCTTTGTTTTGAACCAAGACTGCAGGCTTCAAGGAAAAACAGCTGAAAAACCACTCGCAAGTGACGATTCTCTGTCAACCAATCAACGTTCTGCAGTGAGTCTAGCTTTACCATATAATACCTGTCAACTGTGCTAAGTACCCCAACAGAAGGGTGCCAAAACAATGATACAGTTCGGCATTAGGGTACCATTCACAACTTCTGACAATGGAAACGGCAAAAATTGTGCGTACCATACTGCTCTGAACCGCTCCGCTCAGTGAAAATGAGCCATAATATAACTCTGATTGTGTTTGGCTGAAGGAAGAAACTCGTATACACCTAGGATGGCTTGAAGGTCTGTAAATTATGGAATAATTTTTATTTTTGTATGAACTAACCCTTTAAGAAACATCCTTGACTGTCATATCTAATATAATTTGAACTTCCCTTATTCCTCTGTGTTGACTAAAGACTATGATCCCTGTTTTTAAGGAGCAAAGCACTAACTTCTATCTCCCATCTGTCTCTTCCTATAAATAGAGTGCCTCTAAGGGACATTTGTTGTGTTACATTTTTGCGGCCTGCCACTAAGGACATTCCGGTTGCCTGTTTTTGTGGTTTTATTACTCATTGTGAGCATGTTTTTTATTGAGATCATGAAGACGAGACCAAACATAAGATCATGTTTTATTTTTACACCTGAGGCCTTTGTTGATCCAAGCCTTTTCTGTGATAAGCTTTGTCTATTGCTTCACTTGTATCTTTCTTCTCTCCGTGTGTTGATTAGGTATTGTCTGCCGCAGCAGCCGTTGGTGTGTCAGTAGCGTTTGGCGCACCGATCGGTGGTGTTCTCTTCAGTCTGGAAGAGGCAAGCATTCTCCTAACTTCTGTTTGCATACACTCAACAGTATCTAGTGTCGTTTTAATGAACTGAATCCCTCTCACTTTATCCTGTAGGTGAGTTATTATTTCCCCCTGAAGACGCTGTGGCGCTCTTTCTTTGCTGCATTGGTGGCAGCCTTCACCCTTCGCTCCATCAACCCGTTTGGTAACAGCAGGCTGGTGCTCTTCTATGTGGAGTTTCACTCTCCTTGGCATTTGCTGGAGCTCATACCCTTTGTCTTGTTGGGCATTTTCGGGGGAATCTGGGGAGCTTTCTTCATCCGTGCTAACATTGCGTGGTGTCGCCGGCGTAAGACCACGCGGCTGGGTCACTACCCCGTTCTGGAGGTGCTGGTTGTTACGGCGGTCACAGCTCTGCTGGCGTTCCCCAACAGCTACACGCGGATGAGCACCAGCGAGCTGATCTCGGAGCTGTTCAATGATTGCGGCCTGCTGGATTCCTCACAGCTGTGTAACTACGCCAACGTGAGCGTCACCAAGAGCACCAGCGACGCTCTGCCTGACAGGCCAGCGGGACACGATGTCTACACAGCAATGTGGCAGCTGTCACTCGCATTGATCTTCAAGATGCTCATTACTGTGGTGACCTTCGGTATGAAGGTACTTGATCAAAGCCATCCATTCATTCATCCATGCCCCCATGTCCATCCACATCTTTTCTTTCATCCATCAATCCATTTATCTTTTCTTCTGTCATCCATTTCTTTCTTTCTTCTGTCATACATCCATTTCTTTCTTTCTTTCTTTCTTTCTTTCTTTCTTTTTCTTTCTTCCATCTATCTATTCTTTCTATCTTCTATTATTCATTCATTCATCCATCATATCATCCTTTCTTCCATCCATCATCATCCATTCATCTATCCATGCATCCTTCCTTTCATTATATTTGTTCCTTCTATCCTTTATATCTTCCTTTTCCATCCCTCCATCCATCATAAAGCTCTTCTTTCATTCCTTCCTCCATACATTTCTTTTGTTTCTGTTTTTTTCTGTTCTTCTTTCCATCCATCCATCCATCCATCCATCCATCCATGCGTCCTTCCTTTCATCCATCCTGTATTCTTTCTATCCATTATATCTTCCTTTTTCCATCCCTCCATCCATCATAAATCCATCTATTTCTTTCTTTCAGTTTGTCTTTTTTCTGTCCTCTTTACCTTCCATCTATCCATAACTTTATTTTTATTTTCCTTTCTTCCTTCCTTCCATCCATTCGTCCTTTCTTTCCTGTTTCTTCCATTCTTCCTTACAGCCATTATCCCTTCCTATTTGTACTTCTTTTTACCATTTCTTTCCTTACTTCTGTCTTTTTTCAGTTCTTTCTTCTTTCCTTCATCCATCCATCTTTTCTTTATTCCGTCTATCCATTTCTTTATTACTGTCCTCTTTTTTATCATTCTTTCTTCCATCCATCCATTTCTATATTTCTGTCCTCCTTTTTATCATTCTTTCTTCCATCAATCCATTTCTTTCTTTCAGTTTTTTCTTCATTCTTTCCTTCCTTCCATCCATCCATCCATCCATCTTTCCTTAATTTGTTTCTTCCGTTCTTCCTTACAGCCAGCCATCCTTCCTACCTTCCCATCTCCCTTTCCTCCATTATCCATCCATCCCTCCCTCCATCTCTTAAAGGGATAGTTCACCCAAAAATGAAAATGTGATGTTTATCTGCTTCCAAGATGTAGGTGTGTTTGTTTCTTCAGTAGAACACAAATTAAGATTTTTTTACTCCAACCGTCGAATCCATATTAAACCCTGTGGCTCGTGGCGACACATTGATGTCTTAAGACACGAAACGATTGGTTTCTGCGAAGGTCAAAACAGCGGCGCGATCAAAGATATAGATGCCTCATTAGTGCCTGCGCAGGATGGCGCAGATCGATCGAATGAGGAATCTATGTAAATATATATATCTATGATCGCGCCACTGTTTTGACTTTCTCTGGCGGAAGTATGCATTGGGAATCCAAGATGAGGTTCGTCTGATATAAGGTAAAAAAAAAACACAAATACTTTCGTTTCGTGTCTTAAGACATCAATGTGTCGCCACGAGCCACAGGGTTTAATATGGATTAATATGTCTGCGTGTTTTTACACTCATAGAAATACAACCCATTGACATGCATTATATGAGCAACGGTTGGAGTTAAAAATCTTAATTTTGTGTTCTACTGAAGAAACAAACACACCTACATCTTGGATGCCCTGGGGATAAGTAGATAAACATCAAATTTTCATTTTTGGGTGAACTATCCCTTTAAGGTCTTGACACACTTTCCATTTAAAATAATTTGATGTTGTACACAGGCCGTTGTCTATACTCTCATCCCCTGTGTGCTCCTCCAGGTGCCTTCTGGTCTCTTCATCCCCAGTATGGCTGTGGGAGCGATCGCAGGCAGGCTGCTCGGTGTGGGAATGGAGCAGCTGGCATATTACCACCACGACTGGGTAATCTTTAGAGGCTGGTGCTCACCTGGAGCGGACTGCATCACCCCAGGCCTCTATGCTATGGTTGGTGCTACTGCCTGCTTGGGTAAGAATCAATTCAATTCTATTCAATCTGTCTTCTGTCAAAAATGTGTCATTAGTGGCTTGTCCAGGTGCCTTTTTTCCAGTCCTGTCTTTCTTTCATAGGCGGTGTGACTCGTATGACCGTCTCTCTGGTGGTCATCATGTTTGAGCTAACGGGCGGTCTGGAATACATTGTGCCTCTCATGGCTGCCACCATGACTAGTAAATGGGTGGCTGATGCTCTGGGTCGAGAGGGCATCTATGAGGCTCACATCCGTCTCAACGGCTACCCCTTCCTGGAGTCTAAGGAGGAGTTCAGCCACAAGACGCTGGCCATGGATGTAATGCGACCTCGCCGTAGCGACCCCCCACTCTCCGTAATCACGCAGGATGGGATAAACGTGGAGGAAGTTGAGTCGCTCATTGCTGAAACGTCATACAGTGGATTCCCTGTGGTCGTCTCACATGAGTCTCAGAGACTTGTGGGCTTTGTGCAGCGCAGGGATCTGGTCATCTCTATTGGTAAGAGATTACAGCTTTAGGTAGATATATGAGGATCTTTCTCATGGTGGTTTCAGACCACATTTGCCTTGTTCTGAAACAGGGACTTAAATTGTTAAAATATTGCAGATTTTTATGGGTTCGGTTCATTTTCATAAGGCAACATTTTGTCTTCATGCAAGTCATACCATATCTGTCCTCTCAGAGTGCACCTGTATATTCCGGGATTCTGTTCATAGCAGTATCCATCGAGATGGATTAACAAGCTACATGGGCTTCTTTACACACACTTTTACGAAAGTGTATAAGCCTTTATTCCCACTCTAAACGATAACTCTAACTTGTTTGTCCTGAGGAGTTAAACTGCCCAACGTTCTTCAGAAAAATCCTCCACGTCCTGCACATTCTTCAGTTTTCCAGCATCTTTTACATATTTGAACCCTCTCCAGCAGTGACTGGTTGATGTTGAGATCCATCTTTTCACACTGAGGACTATTAAGGGACTAGTAAAAAAAAGGTTCAAACGTTCACTGATGCTCCAGAAGGAAACACGAGCCGGATGAAGATGTCTAAATTGTTCTTATTTTGTTTAAATATAATTTTTTTGTCATTTCGTACTGCCCTTTGGGAAGCAACAGACAAATTAAGTACAATTTACCTTGATCTTCGAATTCAAAAATGTTTCGTGTTTCCTTCTGGAGCATCAGTGAACGTTTGAACCTTTTTTAATAGTTGTGTTAAGAGTCCCTCAATTGTCCTCAGTGTGAAAAGATGGATCTCAACATCATACAGTCACTACTGGAGAGGGTTCAAATATGCAAAAGATGCTAAAAAAATAAAGAATTTGCAGGACCTGGAGGATTTTTCTAAAGCACATTGGGCAGTTTGATCAGGACAAACAAGAGACTCATGAATAATCATCACAAAACAAAAAAACAGCCGTCGATCATCAAGGATAACAACACACAGTATTGAGAATCAATGGTTCATTAACTTTTGAACAGGATCATTTTAATAAATTCTTTTTTTTTTGTCTTGTGGACATACTTTTTTATGTAAAATATTTTATTAGGGCACAGCACTAAATAAAAAATAACATGCATTTTGTATGATCTCTCATTTAGTGAAGATTATTCCCATTTTCGCAGATTCTGCAAGCAGTTCACATACTTTTCTTGCAACTGTATATTATCAGCATTCTCGTAATGTACCTGGAAGCAATTAGAGGTCAGTTTAAGATTAAAAAATGTGCTAATTGATAGAATTAGACACTGCTGCTTTTTACATGATGCATTTTCCATTATTAATAACAAATGCAAAAAACAAGCCAGGTATGAAAATTCCCTTAGTCTTTGACTATGCTTACTGATGATGAGCAGATCTTCGTAGATTAAAAAAGTAGTTTACCAAAAAATAAAAATTCTATCTTTTACTCATATGTTTTCAAATCTGTGTGACTTTCTTTCTTCTGCAATACACCAAAGTGTTTTTTGATCATACAATGAAAGTCAATGGAGTCCAAAGTTGTTTTGCACCTCATTTTAATTGTTTGGAAAAAACAGTGAAACATTCTTCAGAATATCTTTTCTTTAGCAGTTCCACAGTAGAAACCCATACAGGTTTGGAACGATATGAGAGAATTTTTTTTAGTGAACTATCCCTTTAATTACTTTATTATTACAGGGCTCATTTGAATTATAGGTCTCTCATGAGAAGGTTTATTATTCTCTGTTTCCCTCTGGCAGAAAATGCTCGTCAGCGTCAGGAAGGTGTGGTCAGCGCCTCCAGAATTTTCTTCACTGAATACACAGCTCCACAGCCACCCAACAGCCCTCCCCCGTTAAAGCTTCGTGGCATCATGGACCTCAGCCCATTTACCGTCACAGACCACACTGCCATGGACATTGTGGTGGACATCTTTCGCAAGCTGGGTCTGCGCCAGTGTCTCGTCACTCACAACGGGTAAAAGCTTGGTTTGCTTAGCTTATCAGTTTTATAGTTTATAGTGTCCATTTTTTACATGCATCAGAAATTTTACACATCACATAGATTCGGGTAAGCTCAATATAATTATCTGTTCCTGTTTTCCCACAGGCGATTGCTGGGCATCATCACCAAAAAAGACATTCTGAAACATATGGCTCAGATGGCCAACCGAGACCCTGACTCTATTCTCTTCAACTGAAGTGCCAAACGGGCTGTTATGAAACACCAGCCAGTTTGAAACAACCAACTGGGCAGAAAACACCAGTCTGGCCAAACGATTTGCACTACAGAACTGTCAGTACTGGATTATCGTCCATTCACACTGTGAATCCATTTGTAGGGCCTCATTGGTGCAGGTGCTACAACTGCAGGATGGAGAACCTTCAGCAGTGTTCTATGCACTCCAGCAAATAGCTTATACGGTGGGACTGAGTGAAACCAAGTCTTGGTGTTTGCAAATAGCCAACCTATCATAACATATCAAAGCATCAAAACATATCAAAATATATACACCACACAGACAAGTGATGAAACAGTTGAAATCACGACATTTCGTAGCATAAATCTGTCTAAATACAGACATTCATCTACCTTGGATCGTCCATGTCTTTATCTTTCCGATTTTAAGAGACATTCTTGTGTATGTCAAGATGAAGTCACAAGCAATCAGTGATCTCATCAGTGCATATTTCCCAAGAGTTCTCCTAGCTTCCACTATGCGATGGATGTTAATCATCAGTTAAAACCATTATTTGTTGTTTACATGTTCATGCACATTTTTTGTCTTTTTTATGTTTATTTTTTTAATTTGTTTAAATGAGCACTTGCAAGTATTCCTGCATCTAAAAGCTCTCGACTTATTGTTATCAATTAGTTTTTGAGTATTAACAGTTTATGAGGCTGATGATTCAGTTTCCTTCACTACAGATTTCTTTTAATCAGTCATAAGAGCACTGTGTAGTTTCTGCCAAGAGATGACACATTATAAGACTCATTCTTTATATGTTCTAATATTATATGCACTTTTCAAAATGACACTACCATTCAAAAGTTTGGGGTTGGTAAGATTTTCCATGTTTTTGAAAGCAGTCACTTATGCTCATCAAGGCTGCATTTATTTGATATTTCTATTTTAATATATAACTTAATAACTGTGATGGCAAAGCTGAATGTTCAGCATCATTTCTCCAGTTTTCAGACATCATTCTAATATGCTGATTTGCTGCTCAAAAAACATTTCTTATTATCATCAATGTTGAAAACAGTTGCTGCTTAAAGGGTTGGTTCACCCAAAAATGAAAATTCTGTCATTAATTACTCGCCCTCATGTCGTTCGACACCCGTAAGGCCTTTGTTCATCTTCGGAACACAAATGAAGATCTTTTTGTTGAAATCCGATGGCTCAGAAAGTCCTCCATTGACAGTAATGTAATTTCCTCTCTCAAGACCCATAAAAGGTACTAAAGACGTTGTTACAAAGTCCATCTCACCACAGTGGTTCTACAATAATTTTATGAAGCGACGAGAATAGTTTTTGTCCGCAAAAAACAACAATTAAATAAGGACTTAGAGAGTGATGGGCCAATTTCAAAACACGGTTCACAGTTCGGAGCTTTATGAATCAACGTTTCGGATTCATGAATCGATACACTGATTCATAACGATAATTAAAAAAAAAAGTCTTACCAACCCCAAACCTCTCAACAATAGTGTATGTCAAACATTGAGCTCCTAATACCACTGTTAAAACCACAGAGTATGTGGCATTTCCCTATGCAAGTTAGGTACCATGATTTTTGGACAATATGAACATGCAGTTAATGCAAATGCATTACATTATATTCCGTTAAGTCAGTAGGTATGAGTCAGATTTGCCCTTTAATTCTGAATAGCTTCTGTTAGCACACTCTCTAATTATCCATTCATTAACATTTTCTGAGGCTTGACTTAATGGTATGCAAGTTTTCTCCATTAACAAATGCTGCTTGTATGCATTGCATGTACCATTTATATTCCTATCACTGCACGTCTAAATGTAACCTAAGCATGCAAAATGTAGTCATCTGAATTGTGTAATTTCATGATATGCATACGAACCCAGATGTTTCCATTTGAATGTAAAAGCCTGCATCTGTCTGGTTCAACCTCTTTTAATCATTTGAATTTCTCTGCTAGCCTACCACACCACTCTGTTAATTCACAGTGAATGCTAAGACCATTATAAACCTTACTTGAAACTCCTCCGATGGCTTATTAGCTTGGTTGGTTCTCAATCCTAAAATAACTTCCACAGTATTTCCATTTTTTATCAAAATGTAATAAAAAAAAAATTAAGGGCCACTTTATTAAGACCATTTTAGAACATTGTGTACTAATTTTTGTTGAAGAAATATGTAATAGTAGCCTGAAATCATTTGTTGGGTTCTTTGTACTCATTGTTTAAATTATGTAAACTTGTTTTTTTTATGTCAGCATTATCTATTAGTGTTAAATTTCAATGTCACATTATCATCGTAATTTATTCATAAGCACTACATGAAATATAATTACATGTAACATGCTCTTTAGTGTTTCTTTTCGTTGTGGATTGTGAGATTCGGTGATAAACTTTTTCCTTTGCCGTTTCTCGAATTTACTGAAAAAAATTCCCTGGATCAGAATTGAGACCTTGATATTAACAGGCTACTCATGTCCTGGATATTTAAGATGGGAGTAAAAGCAAAAAAGGACATTTGACAATGGTTTGCTTTTTTTTGTGGAGAATATGAGTCATGTGATGTCTCACTCTTAATCTTAGCCCATGTTGACTAGATTATTTGCTAGACTTTTACTTCAGACACATGTGAATGACTCATAATACAGTATGGGTGGCTTAGTGTAACAAACTAACTTCCTTTAAATGGAGACTTCTCGTATTTGAGTGGTCCTTTGAGGAAAGAATGAACAATATAAACTTAACATTTATTAAAACAGAAAAAGGAGAAGACTATTAATATGGCATGGTTTGTATGTGCTTTTAGTAGCAGCTTGCACAAAGTTTTGTGCATTTGTTAAAGGTAAAAATAATTATTGTGGCTTTTTATGTGGTTAAATAGTAAAGTTCATTGACTTCTTGTCTTCACAAAGCCCTCACGGACTTGCTCATGATCTGCTCATTCAAATGGGAGTCCAGAGGTCATCACTTTTGCTGCTGAAGCCTAAATGTCCATAATATACAATTCAGCCCATGAAGGTCAAATGGTCTTCCTCATCTCAGACCACAGTAGCAAAAATAAGAGTTTTTGAACCATTTGAACTCATCAGATGGTGGAGTATCTGTGCTTCCCTCTCTTCATGGTTCCCATGTGGGGCCCTCAGACAGGAACAATTTCCTTTCCCTTGGAATGAGAGCACAAGCCCCAACTGGGTCCCTCAGAAGTCAAACAGGAAGGCCCCGAAGTAGCTGGAGGAGTCTTCTGCATACACAGCTGTGGGAGAGGACACAGAGATGAAGATCTCATCGCCCGCACGTAGTTCAAACAGGCCGCCCTGGTAAATGGAGTGAAGGGCGTTCTCGCTGTCTGGAGACCAACATTTGGTGCCCACACCCTTCAGGAGCTGAATAGGGCGAGCGTAGGCAGTCTTCTTGTAGACACACTGCACCACCTGGTGGCTGACAGAACCAGAGTGGTAATTGTCAATAGAGAGGGTGAGATAACGGAAGTAGACTTGGGCGTACAGGTAGTAGCGGCCTGCGTGAGGAATACGGAGGCGGCCGTTGGACACGGTCATGTTGTGCAGGTGGGAGCCAAAACTCTGGTTCCCCCAGGAACGAACGGGATGACGACAGGACTGGTGAAGGTCGGTCTGGGGGGTTAAGGATGTTGTACCTATGGTAAGGAAGAAGATGCACAAAAAAATGATCACCTTAGTGTACAGAAACATTGCTTATTCCTGTTTCGGCTGAATTTTGTTGTGACCACACAGATTTGTTATGTCACAGAATTCCTATTGGTAGTGGTTTGTTAAGATTGCTTCCAGAAGGACGAGAGACTTTTATTTTTTTTGCTGACCTAAGTAAAGGCCTCTGTAATACACACACCCAACCATCCTGGCAAACTCACCCTGCAGTCCACTGTCTCTGAGAGTAAGATGAGCAGACGGCCGTGGGCTGCCAGTGGTGAGTAATTTTGTACGTGGAGGGATAGCGACTCTTTCTGAAAGTAAAACAACAAAGAATGAACGAGACAACAAAGCAACCAAACTCATAAAGTCATTTAAAAATAAAGACTACTGAATTTTAAAAGAAGGTTAGTTCAGGCAACAGTAAAATGTATTCTTTATCGATGAGGACAACAATTCCTGTGGTTTCACATTACCTTGAAAGGTGTGTTTTGAGATTATGTTTTCTGTGACCTAAAAGAGAGAATGTAAATTCATTTAATAAGGCATTAAAAAAGTAATGCTTTCACTGAAATTTCTGCCACATTCAAATCCATGTCAGAAAGACAATCCAAACTCTTTACTGGAACAGTGGAATGGAACATTACATTAAATCCACAGATGAGAGAGAACAAGCTTCATTACATTTGATTTAGTTGGAGCTCACTTTCTAAGTCCAATAGGCCAAATCGAACATTTAATATATCTGTCAATCACATATTCTGTACCAAGTTTTGTGTCATTCTACCATAATTTTAAGCTCTCAAAGAACGCTGGACAATAAAGTTTTGTGGATGCAGAATCACACAAAAATCAAAAAATGATCAGCTTTGGTACAATGCGCTATTCACAATCAGCCATGACTGATTTATTCAGTGCCCATTAATAGGGGGATTATGGAGATAAAGTGAGAGCTATTCGGCTAGTCATGTGATCATAATATGGCCGCCCCCATGAGGGGACCCACACCGTGTTAAATAAAACAACTTTTATTACAGCTTTTATTATTCTTTTTATTGCAAAAATGTCAACAACCCTTTGTTTTTCTGTCAATATGGGGTGCTGTGAGTACATTAATGAGAACAAAAACATTGACTTAAATGATTTTAGCAAATGTCTGCAATATAACAAAGAGTGAAAAATGTAAGGGGGTCTGAATACTTTCCGTACCAACTATTGATATGACTGATATTGATATTTTTCAAATATACTATTAATTCTTAAACTTTTTGAGTAAAAATGACTGAGTGCATTTTTTTAACACTCATCCTTCCCTTGGGTCATTTTGACCTGAAACTCATTTTTATATATATATATATATATATATATATATATATATATATATATATATATATATATATATATATATATATATATATATATATATATATATATATATATTTATTTATTTTTTTTATTGAGTGTTCATCAAAGTGGTCCAAGACCCTGGGACTTTTGTCGCACTTGAACCACGAATACACACACACACAAAAATTGACTGGATTCAAGGAGTTTTGTGTTTTAAAAAAGTAACAAATCCTTCCCTTGCGGGTCAATTTGACCCCCTTAAAAATGATTGAAATGCAAGGAATGCTTCAGTACACATTGAAAAACCTAAAAATGTGAAAATTCAAACTAAAACTTTATCAAAATATGATTTGATAATTTCTACATGTGTATCTGAATGCATACTGAAGAGAAACTGACTTTAGGACCCGGTGGAACAGTTAATTTACTCCATATTAGAGGCCATATAAGGCCATCTAGTGGCAGGATCATGAAATATCATGTTATATTATCTTTTTTCGAACAAGAAGTCGGCAAAGACACTCAATGTAAGATATTTTGAGCTGAATTAAAAGGGTTATGCATCAAATAGTGAGTTATTTTGAATTTAAGTTTAAAGAATGTGCTTATATTACTATTTATTTATTGATAAAATCTAGTAATTTAAAGGTAAATAAAATATTTTGACCCGCGAGGATTTGTTACAAAGTGCGAGGGAAGGATGAGGGTAATAAAAAAAAAACGTAGTTGACTGTAAATCGCTTGTATATGACCAGAAATCTGTTGTAAATAACTTAGTTTTCAGAGGAAGCAATGCTGAATATTTTTGTGTGTTAAGGTTCCCAGGGTTTTGTGGTTTTTTGCAGCTACTCTCCCACTGGTCTTGTGCATATCTAAAGGGTCCAAATGCCATTGAAAATGCCATAAACAGACTTAATTCCCATTACTACACTAGACATATGTGATAAGAAACAGAGCATGCTTTCGATCCACTTGCATGTTTAATGCTAATTATATATAACATCTTTGTAGGATTTTTTGGAGAATCATACTGCCTGTTTCCAAGCTTGGCAAAAGGTTCAAAGCAAATGTCTGGCAGAAATACATCAGTCAAATTTATGTTGGATTGTTTTAACTAAGAACCTCTACATTTCTTTGCATGCTTTATCAAGAAATGCAGTATCACTTTACCTTGGAGATGTAGGCTTTGAGTCCTTCAGCTAGTTTAATGCACGGCTCCCCAAAGAGCTGAACCAGGTCATCAGGTACATCCTGTTCTTTCTCTATAGCGTTCAGAAGACCAAGACACCTCAGCTCCTCCACCACACCTTCTGTCCGAGCCTGTCGATGACACCCATCTCAATTCACCAATCCACATAAAACTGTTTGATGTCCTAAAAAACAGTTTTGAACATCCTAAAAAATGTTCTTTCTCAGGAATACACTACAAAACTTTCATAACTCAAATATTAATTTATCTCTGAAGCACATGTGCATGCATGCCAGTTTCTGATTTGCTACGGCAGTCAGATGATATCACAAATTTCCCCTTCTTAGAGAACCAGGTTACATAATTAAGCTGAGATGTTCCCTTTCGAAGTGGAACTTCAAAGCTGCATCATGGTGTTGACGCTATAGGAACGTTAATACTTATTGCATTATAATGAATAAATGCCTGCTCACCGTGCTGTGAAATGAACTGAGCAAGCTAGGACGTAGCCATACAGCACACCGAGTGACCAAGAGCTTAGGTGCGGCGTCTGCAGCTCAACGCCCTCCCATTTTTACTGGCCATTTTGACTGGCCTGAGGGCAGAGCTAACTAGGGAGGGAGACACTAGCATCTTTCAAATTGAAAGAGGACAGACTAAAGAACTGCTACTTCAAACATTCCTTAGGGGTTCGAGGTCAGGGAATCTACTGGATCACATTTAAGCATTCAGACCTGAAAGATAAGTAGAGACTTCAGGAGAGAGCAGTGTTCTCTCAACTGTCTGCTCTACCCCCAATTCTCCTTAAAGAGAAATATCAAAAGTTATTTTGGGAGATCTGGTGAGAAAGCCCCGAGAGTGGAGCGCCCATGGGAGCTCTAACAATCTCAAGCTCTCCATCACAGACCATCATGAAAGTGTATTGACAAAGCTAGTCAACACCTGCTACCTCAATTAAACATCTGAAGGGGTGACAGAGCAAAAATTGTCCTATTACCGAAAGACTTTAACCGCAGAACCACTAGGGAAGCACTCTACTGTTAGAAAGGTCTCCAAGGGTTGTCTATTCCTCACAGTTCTAGAAAGGGAACGGTAGACGCATATACACCAACAGAAAAGTGCTGGAGGGGAGGACAGAGGGTGGGCTGCTTATGGCAGCTTTGTCATTTTCTTCTTGCGAACCGTTAAGAACGTTAACATAATCCGCTTTTCCACTGTCGGGCTGAACGGTTCTTAGAATGGTAAGGAACGGTTCGGTTCCAGTTGTGTTTCCACTTGAGCCTGATATGGCACGGCACGATTACAAACCGTTCTCGGCCCGAAATTCTCAGCACAGTTGTCTAACCGTGCTGGTAGAATGCGTGTAGTGTCGTCGCAACTCAGGATTTGTCACTTGTCTGTTGCCTGCATGGCTACCAGTTTCTCTGTAGCTGGCTAAGCGCGCTATGAAAAGAAATGCCTGATCTCCCTCCATGACACGATCGCTATTTACATACTTTCTTTAAACAAACTTGCATTACCAAGGCAACGACTGACGCAATTGTATTATATTCCAAAGAGCGACTGTTATCAGCCCCACAGTGGAAAATGAAACTGTAACCGTACCGACTGACCCGGATCGGCACGGAATGTAACAGTTACGCAATGAGAACTGTTCAGCCCGGCGGTGGAAGAGTGGCCATGGTTGGCTATAGGTCCACAGTATCACCTTCAGGTCCATGCTGGAAGGGCGACAGATGAGGGAGTGGGACACTGTTAGTGGTCATTCATTCCCACTCTTCCTATTCCGTAAATAGCCCCTTCCCTCACACATCACAAAGAAAGTGCAAAATACTGCTTCCATACTCCATGTATTGGAGGGGTAACAGAAGGGGAAAAGTGGGACTATTAGTGACCGTCCACTTTCCTCCTCTGGGAACGAATATGATTACATAGAAAGCACGTTTATGCTTCCTCTCTTCTTTAAGTACCAGGAGAGGGTAATAGATGAGGAAGTGGGACACAAGAGGTGATATTGCCCACTCTTCTCTTCTGTAACAGTATCCATATCCTCTGCTTTAAGCTCATTTACATGCTACAAAGGAAGCCCTCAGGTTTGGACAGGGCATAACATATTTTCTAAACCCACTAGCCATCTTTGCTTTGACACTTTACAAAGCAAACAGACAGACCTGCAGGCTTACAAAGCGGCTTCCTGAACACAAAAGAGCTGATGTCGTGTTCAGGCGGCCTTTTATAGATTGTCAGTGCACCTGTGACATCATCCAACTGCCGTAGCCAATCAGAAATTGTCGTGTATGCACATGTGCTTCAGACACCGGTTCACATGGAGCGTTCCCATAGCGTCAATGACACAGTGTTGAAGTTCTTCTTTGGTGAATTTTTTCGATATGTAAACTAAACAAACAAAAAAAATGAAAATTGACCGACCATAGGAAACGAATGGGAAAGACCCTAACACAGGGCATTTTTTAAAATATGTGTTGAGTAAAATCTGTCTGCCACAATGCTGAACAAACACTAATCGAAATGAAGTAGGAGTAAGGCTGTAAAATGTCAAAAGTGCACAAAAAAAATCTAGAATTGCATATAATATAGAATTTGTTCACAGCATAAAAACACTTAAGCCATCTACTGGCCTTTATTGTCATAACATTATTTTGACCTGACATGAAGTCATTCTATTTTTGTCTGGCCCCATTACATGATAAATTCCTGTATGTTCTAGTGTAGATGTTTTACTGCAAAGTTCCAAAAGCTTGTGTATTTGCTTATACAAATGATGGTGAAATAGAGAAATATATAACATAAACTAAAATAAATAAAACTAAAAGCACCCAAAAGTGCATGATTTTATTGTTACTACATCAGGAAAGTTAAAAAAGACAAAATGATAATATGAGGGAATAATATCAGAAAATTGCCTTTTCTAGTAACGATAATGCTTTGCTCGACATACTTGTAGCCACACACACTAAAAAAGCAGAAGCCTTTGGGGGCCAAACAAACAAGTTACCACAACAGAAAAATATTTAGACAGAGACCAGTTTTATGATAAGAAAAAAAATATTAAGAGCTTTCTAAATGCCTATAAACACCTCTGTCACTAGAAAACAGACTATGGGTGTATAGATATTTGAAGTTCACTAAGGCTTCCCCAGTATTATTGTTTTCAGAGCCCCTTGTGTATTGTGTCTAACTCATCACATGCGGCCCAAACTGCAAAACCCTCCCACTCAAAACCACTGACCTTGAGCTCTCATAAAAGAGAGGATTTCTAAGTAATTAACATGCTAATTCAATCTGACAGCATTCCTCTGATTTAATTAAAATTCATATTTATGTCGGTAGAGAGCCCAAATCTTTCTTTATCTTTGAGGGGAGTTTCCTAGACCATTTTCAGCCTTGTTTAAAAGTCCTTTACCAACCATTTATTATACTTTTTTAGGAGAGATACAGAGATGGTTTTATTTTTATTTGTATATTATATGGTGTTATTTTTAACAATAAAAAAATGTATCAATACTTAAAACATGTAAATATTAAAAGAACACATTTGATTGTTTCAGCCGCCAATAGAGGGAAAATGTATTTGCTGAAACACTATAATAACATGAAATAATTAATATTCAGTGAATGATTATGCAACTTGCCTCTCAGGACATTTTCAGTCAAGAGTTTGACAACTTTCCTACGTAATACATAATGTCAGAACACAAAGGACAAAAGAGCTCTTAGGGGAGCTTGAAAGCATGAGATGATTTCAATACAAGCTTCAGTAAAGAATTCAGCAATTCTATGTCCGAAATGTATTGACTGATACTTTGAATCAGAATGCATTACGATAAAGACCCATGACCTAATTCTTGTGGCAGCTAAATTAATGCAGTAATACCCATACCAAGACTATAGTCAAAGAAAAAATAGTCATTGTGCTGACACAATGAAAACTTGTTAACTTGATACCAAGATGACAGCATGTCAGCCTGCAGGGTGAAAGAGCTGTAATGCCATTTCCATATGATCTCCATTATGATTTGCCTACAATGTGAGCTCCAGTTCTGAAGAAAGTTATGGGAACATTAGCCTACACGTTGAATGGTTTTACAGTTGAAGTCATACATAAATTGTTCCATAAATCACTGTTAATAATAATAACAGCACTATGGGTAATACAACTTTTTGTTGCATGCAATTTTACCTGTGCCATTGACATGTTCAAGTATATGAAGAGTCCTGTGGTCGAGGCAACTTGAAGGACAATCACGATAACAACAACCGTCGTCACCCACAACCTGGACGGCACTTCGAGACGACTCTTGGGCTGAACCATGATGAATGAGCTCGATTCGCTACTTACAGATTGTAAATAATCGGAGTTGCCTTCGGATGCCGCGGCATTCCTGTGGAATGACTCCAGCACGCGCTGAGGAGGGGCTGCAGAGTCCATGTCCATCTCTGGGACTGACTAAAGAAGTTTGATTTTACCTACCACCACAGACAATAAGTCCAAGGACACAACTAAGGTTGAATGACAAGAATATCATCTTAGTTGCAAAACGAGGTGCCAGTAAATCCCGTTACAGTAATTAGTTAGCGATGTAGCTGTAAAAACAGGCAGCTGTGCGGAGTAACAACTGAAAGAGTTTGACGATACTGGCAATATCATCCGCTCTTCATCCTGCCCTCTCGGTTTTCATTTTGACACCGCCTCGTGCCTCCCATTATTACTACCTGTTGTTACATCTGAAGAAGCCTAGGCCTGCACTCCTGCAGTTTTCCACACTGTATAGGCTGTAATAAAATAATAATGATCAATAATAAAACATTGTAGCAAGTACACAGTACTGGGTAGTAACTGATTACATGTAATGTGGATTACTAATCAGATTCCAAAAGTTAAGTAGGCCCTAATAATTTATTTTTTAATTATTACATATTCACACAATGGCAGTATCATTAATAATTATCTGATTATTCATCATTCTTTTTCATGTTTTTCAGTCACACTTCAGATTGGGGTCCATTTCTTAATATTATATAACTTTTGCCTCAATAAACTCCTAATTACTGCTTATTAATAGTTATTGTTAAATGTAGGTATTGCGTAGGATTAAGGGATGTAGAATATGGTCATGCAGAATAAGGCATTGATATGTGCTTTATAAGTAATAAACAATATCCATAATATCATGCCAATTGAACACTAAGTGTTACCAACTTTTCCTTTCAAAAAATCATATCTCTTGCCGAAACTAAAGTTTTATTTTGTGAAATTGCACACACACAGACCAGCCATTAGTAATGTGGCTATAATTACATTGAAAATTGAGAGGCCACAATGCATTTGTCCACTGGATTTACAGAAATAATTTCTCAGCATTGCAAAATTGCATATCGAATCAACTCGTGATGAGCACATTAATTATTATTTGAATTATAACTCAGTATGTCATTTAACCATTTATTGAAATGTATTTGTAAGACTTTTGTCTTTCAAACACATTTTTATTATATTTTTTATTATTTTAAAATTATTTATTTTAATTTTAAAATGTGATGATTTATTTTATTAGCCTTTCATTTAACTCACAAACCCCCTGCAGTTCCATCATGAACTCCAGTTTGGAAAACCCTGACGTAATGTAATATTTAATGGACTTCATGTTGTATGTTTTTTTTTTATATCTATACTGTACAATATTATTCTATTCAATTCAATGTGATAAACGAATTAGGTCAAAACTAATCAAAAAGTAGTCAGCTTCCATATTTTACATTTCTTGTTACTAATTACTATAGCCTAATAAAAAATGAAAGTCGAAGCAGTTCTAATGTAAGTAAAAGCAGTACAAAGTAGGCTAGTAGTTTCACAAATGTACATAGTAAACACATTATTGTGTAAATACAGGTCCTTCTAAAAAATAGCATATTGTGATAAAAGTTCATTATTTTCCATAATGTAATGATAAAATTAAAATTTCATATATTTTAGATTCATTGCACACCAACTGAAATATTTCAGGTCTTTTATTGTTTTAATACTGATGATTTTGGCATACAGCTCATGAAAACCCAAAATTCCTATCTCAAAAAATTAGCATAGTTCATCTGACCAATAAAAGAAAAGTGTTTTTAATACAAAAAAAGTCAACCTTCAAATAATTATGTTCAGTTATGCACTCAATACTTGGTCGGGAATCCTTTTGCAGAAATGACTGCTTCAATGTGGCGTGGCATGGAGGCAATCAGCCTGTGGCACTGCTGAGGTGTTATGGAGGCCCAGGATGCTTCGATAGCGGCCTTAAGCTCATCCAGAGTGTTGGGTCTTGCGTCTCTCAACTTTCTCTTCACAATATCCCACAGATTCTCTATGGGGTTCAGGTCAGGAGAGTTGGCAGGCCAACTGAGCACAGTAATCACAAAATCTTCATCTCCATAAAGCTTTTCAGCAGATGGAAGCATGAAGTGCTCCAAAATCTCCTGATAGCTAGCTGCATTGACCCTGCCCTTGATAAAACACAGGGGACCAACACCAGCAGCTGACATGGCACCCCAGACCATCACTGACTGTGGGTACTTGACACTGGACTTCAGGCATTTTGGCATTTCCTTCTCTCTAGTCTTCCTCCAGACTCTGGCACCTTGATTTCCGAATGACATGCAAAATTTGAGCGACAGTCCAGTGCTGCTTCTCTGTAGCCCAGGTCAGGCGCTTCTGCCGCTGTTTCTGGTTCAAAAGTGGCTTGACCTGGGGAATGCAGCACCTGTAGCCCATTTCCTGCACATGCCTGTGCACGGTGGCTCTGGATGTTTCTACTCTAGACTCAGTCCACTGCTTCCGCAGGTCCCCCAAGGTCTGGAATCGGTCCTTCTCCACAATCTTCCTCAGGGTCCGGTCACCTCTTCTCGTTGTGCAGCGTTTTTTGCCGCACTTTTTCCTTCCCACAGACTTCCCACTGAGGTGCCTTGATACAGCACTCTGGGAACAGCCTATTCGTTCAGAAATTTCTTTCTGTGTCTTACCCTCTCGCTTGAGGGTGTCAATGATGGCCTTCTGGGGAGTTTTTAAAAGCCTCAGGAATCTTTTGCAGGTGTTTAAAGTTAACCTTTTCATGATATGCTATTTTTTTGAGATAGGAATTTTGGGTTTTCATGAGCTGTATGCCAAAATCATCAGTATTAAAACAATAAAAGACCTGAAATATTTCAGTTGGTGTACAATGAATCTAAAATATATTAAAGTTTAATTGTATCATTACATTATGGAAAATAATGAATTTTTATCACATATGCTAATTTTTTGAGAAGGATCTGTTTGTCAAATTTCACATATATTTTAGAATAAGAACATTTTGTTTGTTTGTCTGTTGTGAAAACTAAGTCTGTCTTTTATACATGATTGTTACATCACACCAATTTTTTTAATAACTTTTAAAGATTATTTATTTATTATTCTTGTATTGAGCATGCAGTTGTTTTTTGTTCTATGTGTGTTTTGCTGTATTTTGTATGGTAACAGCTGATATTGCAAAGTAGAGATTATACACACTGCTATCTCACACAAAAAAATGTGCTTTTCAAATATGTGGTCAGCCTGTTTTGTCTTATCTTTAACTAAAACTGTTATTAAAAGGACATTCATGCAATTTGTTTTTATTTCTAAAGTAATCATGCACAAATCAATGCAAATTAATTCAATGGAATATGTTTAAATAAATACAAATCTTTAGTATAGTAATTATGCCTAGTATGATAGCTTTATAGCTACATCACGAACTAGAGACTCTGGAGAGACTCTAGAAAATGGTTTGTTTACCAGTTGTTTCCTGTCTTTTGTGTTCATGTAGCTTACTGCCAAATACCATCCCGATGTGCTTAACGACTTTTTAAGCAACAAACAATAGAAATAGAGGGACAATTCATGCATAAATATTGTTCATTTTATTTCCTGTTCATGCAGGATGGTGGTATGTGGATGGCGAGGATAGGAGACAGATGTTTTGAGTGCAGTCACTGGGTTTCGGCGGCCCCCTGATTCCCCACACCCACATACAACAGCTTTACAGGAGGGGCTGAGAACAGCTGGAGAAGGGAAAGTCACAATAACAACTCATTTGCAAAGTGTTGAAAATATTTAATATCCCACTCAATGCAATGGTCAACTAAATCCCAATAAGTCATGTTTTGGTTTCCCTCAAGCTCTGCATGTTAAGGTGCAGATATTTGATCATATAACTAGTGAACATATTTTTAACATTAAACATTCTTGATTAAATTGTTAATTCATTGTCCTGCTCTAGGGTTTAAAGTAGCCTTTTTAATGTGCAACAAGCACAGTATAACCCCCTTTAAGAGGCAGATATATGTCTGCAGCTGTCGTCAGCTTTTCCACAGAACAACTGGGGAATTCAGTAGCTTACAGAACAGCTGGCCATCAAAGCCAGGATGAGTACTGGACTGGAGTAAGAATGGGAAATATGTAGACCTAGTGGGAAAATACGAAATATGTTATGAGTTTACACACCTTTATCACCTCTAAATATGACACAGAATATTTATAATAAGAGTTTTTTTGTTTCCCCAGAAAATACATTTGATAATAGTAGCTATTTACTTTTTTCATAACTGTAATGAATTGTAACTAGACGTTGAAATGAATAAAAATTATCTTTGTGATAAATCAGTTGTGATTTTCAATTTATGTATAATTCAAATAGTCAAAAAATAAGGCCACGAGAGGGCATCATCTGATTTTGTGAGATACGACTAACTGCAGAACCATATACGTCACTCACAACAGTCTGAGAGCAACAGCACCACGCCACAGTCTCATGCCGGAAGTGGGCGGAGCAAGGTCATTGCGGAGATAGCGCGTTCGTTCCGTGTTTGGTTCTATTCAAAGTTTAAAACCACCTTTGCTATTATCAAGATTTGTATTAAAACAATTTAATTGTGTGTGTACGTATAAAGCAATGACATAAAAGATATATCATATGATATAAAGATATATAAAAGACTTATGCTGTGACCTCTTAACAAAAGACAACACACTACCATAGACAAATTGTTAATTATATAGTTAAAATGATTGTTTATTATCTATTTGTTTTGTTGTCATAAATGATTAACAATATAAATTGAACACCAAACACAAAGCTTGGTGTTTGACCATGTGTTTATACATCCATTTAACTAAACGTTTTTTTTCATTGAACACACAAAACATACCGTTTCTATAATTGCCTGAAAAAAATATATATATAATTGATATCAAAATAAAATGTATATCTTGTTCTCTTAAACAGCAAACGCATAACACAATAGCTGCACCTGCTCCAAATAAATAAATAAATAAATAAAAGTAATGAAATAAAAATACAAATTCAAACCAAATTCAAACATAGAAAATCTAACAAAAGTTATGGCACAGCAGGCACACATTTAACCCTCCATAAACATTGAGTTGACCCTGAGACCCTTTTTATCGCAGCATTCATAAAGAAAAGCTTCCATGTCTTCTCTGAATTGGAAACGAAACATGAAAGGTTCTTTGGCTAGTTGAATGTCTTCATTAACTTCTGCTTTATCGAGTTGAAGAAGGGCATTTTCCTGGTCTCCCTTGTTCAAATGTAGGTACCACGGCTCTTCCACGAAACCTTTGAAGGTATGGCAGTTTTTTTGCATCCATCCAACTGCGGCCCAAAGGTCTTTCACTATCAGTGACTCCTTCATGAGAGAAATATACAAATAAGGGATTAAATCTTTAAAAATTCTCTCACAAGTGGAGTGTTTGTGTGCACCAGATTTAGCTGCTAGCTAATTTCATATATGTTGTACCTGGGCAGATAAAAAGTGTCCTTAAGAATACCTGTTTTATTCAGGATGTAACGTATATTAAAGTTTTGAAATTCCCCTGTATCAATAAAAACATACCGTGTCACAGATTTCAGTGTCCTGTCCTTTAGGTGACACCTGCACATCAATGGCAGCATCTTCCCTGTGACAAATTGATTAAGTTATTTTATAGACACATGGACAGAGATAAACTTGAGAGCAAGAGAGTTACCTTTCAATGGCAAAATTCTCCATCAGAATAAGACACCACCATTTTCGAATGAGGGAAAAATCAGACTTGCATATGGGGGGGAGAGAGAGTGTTAATAGATCAACAAATTTAATAGGTTATAATCTAATAGATCATTTTTTAAACCAAGACTTACAGCTGTGAAATCAAAGGGTGCCTCGAAAACTATGTACAGAGCATACTGAAATAAAAATTCAAGTTCAATTCACAGTCAACCATTCTTTGGTTTTCATTTTCATTCTTATGAAAAAGACATTGCAGTTCATAACTTTCCCTACTCTCCAATATTTTCTCACCATCAACATGAAGATTCCACAGTCAACAGAGCCAGCCAACTGGTGTGGAATATTCTAAAACAATGGAATATCGTAACGTTATTCCTGGAAAGGATGTGACAAAACATAACACCACACAAAAAGTAGCTTATGTTTTATGAAAGCCTAATAAAACAAACCTTGTTTTTTATCAGCCTCCATGTTCCTGGAGCGATTCTGGTTGTCAATTTACTGCAACAAAATCAAACAGAAATATTAATATATTATAACCATTGGAAAATTGTTAAGTGAGCCAAGTTTCTTTGTTATAAAGGCAAAATTACCACTGACTGCACTGCAAAAACAACATTTAAAATTCTGAATATAAAAGAAACATGCATAACATCATGCAACTGAACATTATACCAAGCATAAACACCAATGAACAGTGAACTTCGAACAGCAAACCTTGAACTGAGAACTCTGAACATAAAATCTATATTTGTTAGAGCAACCTGAATACTGTCACATATTCTGTGTCACCAATCCGTAGGGATGATTTGAATAAAAAAAAACTTAAGTATTCAAAGATATGACATATTATTATAACAAATCAAATACACAAATATATGATTGAGTTTCATTAACTGAAGTGTTGGTGTGTATTGTTCGTCTAAACTTTTGACTTTGATGAATAGACATTATAATGAATTAAATCATGCAGAAAACCAACTCATTAATTCCAAAATGTGTTCTATGAAATAATATTTTCTTGCCACTACATATTAACAAATAAGTTAAGACATTCTTACCTCCATGGACAACAGCCTTTTTATGTGAATTTTTACATGATTGTTCAATTTGTCCCGTCTTGTTGGTTTAAAAATAGAGCTTAAACAAAAAGGGCAGTGGAAATTTTTGCAACATGTTGTACATTGCATCAATGGTGGCAGCGCTGCACCTCTCTGAATGGTTATATGGTTCTATAGATGAAATAAGATACATTCAAAACATTACTCATAGTCATAAGAAAAATACAATGTCAACAACAGATTAAAATCACAAAACAAACACAACACACACACGTGTGCGTGCGCGCACCCACAAGCCAGAGCCGTTTTTTATATAAGCGTTAATCCAACAACGATCGATTACACCCCACAAAGACAAGTATTTACCGTGTTCTCTTCTTCCGCCATGATGACTCAGATTACGTTTGTCCGTGTAGCCTTCTTTCAATACTTTACTTTCTTGCTGTGTCTTCCGCCATTGTTGTTTTACATGAAACTCCGCCCACTTCCGATCAGACTGCTGCTCCGCCCACTTCCGGCATGAGACTGTGGCGTGGTGCTGTTGCCCTCAGACTGTTGTGAGTGACGTATATGGTTCTGCGGTTCTGCAGTTGGTTATTATTGGATTTTGTGGCTAAACCGGATGAGGCGACAATGTGGGCGGAGTTGTTTGAGTTCAGGCGGGAAAAACGAAGACGTGATGACGCAATACGTTCTCCGTCACGCTGAAAGCTTACATTTGCGATGGCTCCCATCAAAATAAAACATATCGTCTCCTTTACATCACAGGTAAATATCCTCGAACCTGGCCGTGTATGCTGTTAGACAGCAATTAATAACGACTTAACAATTAATAACATTTTATAATAATGAATATTACGTAATGATGAAGAGTTCATATAAATTCAAATAATGTTTTATGTAAACTGTACAGAGAGAAAAAAACGTGAATCAAAGCTAGTTCATTTGTAACTCTTTAAATGTGCTTCATATGATAGTTAGCATGTTATTAAGTATTTGAGTTACTCTTCATTTTAGTCTTGTTACAGTGCAATTATACATTTAAGTACTGAGTAATATTAAGTAACTTATACTTACAGGGTTAAATTAGGGTTTGGTTTAGGGTTAGTTGGATGTAATGCATAATTTACGGTTATTTCTATTGTAACTACATGTAACATATGTAGTAACAAACCATTAATTGTTATGAATGTAATTAAGTATGTAATAATGTGAGTAATGCAAATGATAAAAGTGTTACCTGTAATAACATGCTCTCTTACATGACTGAACTGCAGGATAGTAAGAATGGTGTGGATAATCTGTGTGATGGCAGTGACAGCAGCAGGCCCTGGTTGTGCAGCGTCCAGGACCGCAGTGGGGTGCTCAGGGTGGAAATACAGATGGAGCGAGTGTCTGCTATTGGTTTTATCGATGTTGGTGTGTTTAACATAAAAATTTTCCTCTATCATCTGATATGTATTCTTGACATATTAATGATCATGGTCTTCCTGTTTTTGTGTGTATGTGTGTGTTTTTTTGTTTGTAAAGGGAACTGTGGCTCTGCGTTCATTCAGGTTGATGTCGGCCGCTCCTCCTGGTCATTAGACCATCCCTATGTCCCCCTTTTGCCCACGGCAACCCTCATGAGTCCAGCCGACTCGAAACAGGGCACTGGCCGCCAAAATGTGCGCATGTTTAAAAAAGGTAAAATGACTGAAAATCCCTAGTCTCTGCTACAAAGTCGACCTTCTGGTATTTTTCTCACGTAGGGGTCACACTTGTGAACCTTGGTGGTCAAAACAGAGCAAAGACAATGAGCGCAGCATTTTATAATGAAAAAAGTGGATCATAATTTGTGTCTATATAATATTTTTTTCTTTAATATTTAATAGTTTTATTTACCATTCATGATACTAGACCATATTCACCTCTAAGTTATGTGCCGTTTATTTCTCTATATAAAATAATTCAAATATAAGAAACATATTGAATATTATTTGAAAATAATACAGCATTCAAGTTAAAAATAGAGAAAAGTTATTTCAAAGTTTGTTATTTAAAATCCAAAGCATTGAAGGCAGATTTTTCATTCAATGTATTTGCTGATTAAAAAAAAATAAAAAAATGTTTTTATTATTTATGAAATACTTTTTTGTACTGTGTACATGTAAAACATCATACAGCTCATATAGTCATGTGTCATATGTCATTTAAAAGGTATAATTCTTTTGGCACATTATTTACACCAGATTCTCATGATTAAAATGAGTCCAAAATCAACATAATCCATAGCATCGATCACATGATATTCCTCACAGAGGACCAACAATTTAAAAAATGCCCATTAGGGGCTGTCAAGGGCTAAACAAAAAGGCTACCTTGGTTTCAAATGCTTAAACTTTCAATTACTTAATGCTATGAACACTAAATGACCCAGATTTGATCCAGATACAGCTCAATTGTAGGGGAACTTGACCAAAAAAGGACTGTCCTCCTTTCTTATTTCCTTCCTGAGTTATTGCATGCCAAATAAGAAAGATATGTAAAAATGTAATGGCCGATTTGTATTTTGTATCCCAAGAAATTGCTCTGTATTTTTTGTATTTCTTATTCATTTTCTATTGCGGCCATTTTTTGACTGTAAAGATCAGAAAGTGTGATTTTTTTATAGTTGGCATGAAGCGGAAGTTGTGATTTGTCATTTCTTTTCCATATTTTAACATATGTTTGAGTGAAATGGCTTCTCGAACAAGAAAAAAATATAGGGAGGGACTTGATTTTATCAATTAGGAATTGACTGGATGGTTGTGGTTTGCTATTGCGAGTGACGTGTTGTCCCGCCCTCGCACTAGTGAACACATCATTAGAGAAGAGTAGAGATGTAGTTGCAAGAGAGAGAGGAAGTTATTTTGATTCAAGATTACAAGGGCATATGAAATGATTTTAATCATGTCCACAAATTGTATTTTGTGTTCATATAGCAAGTACCACAAAAGTCACCAAGTTTCATACCATTTTGATTAAGTAAAAAAATCAAGACATAAAATCGCTATAAAATGACTTAAGTCCATCAGAGGGTTAAATTTGTGAACTGTATGCAATTGCATAAGACTTAATTGTGTTCATTGACACTGAAAGACCAAGATAATGTCTCCCTGTCCAGCTGATTTTCTCCCTCAGGCTGCAGAGGAGAGCTGGGACAGACTGCGAGTCACCTGCACTCAACCTTTCAACAAGCGTTTACAGTTTGGTTTGTCCTTTCTGCGCATCCGCACCATGGAAGACGAGGCCGAAGGTCTCTCATTGCAACATGAAGATATTGCTGATGAAAATCTGGTGAGAGGATTCATTAAGGTCTTATCACCTTGTGTTTAAACAAAATTGAACATTTTCTTATTCCATACTTAATATCCAGTGGCACAGCAGCCATTACAATTGGGTTAAATTGTTATGAATTGGGCTTCACAGCGCACACCAGAAAAGATGACATCCGTGATGGAGTGGCTTTCCAGCCCAGCTATCAAAAACACATTATTTGGGCGAATCACAGGGTGTGTAAATTAAATGTCTGACACTTACACTTAATTTCAAAGCTAGATTTGTAGTTACGTGGTAATCAGAAGGCACTCTGTACTCTCTCTGACAGGGATGACTCCTCAGATGCCCAAAGGAATGCTGGGAGTTTGAGTCGGGCAGAGCGCATGGTCATAGCCGCCCACTCTAACAGACGCTCTTTGTCAACATCCCCATGCAGTACCAGCACAACATCCAGCACAACACCTCAGCGAGGCGATAATATGAAAACCCCACGAGGCAAGTTATTTGGCTACCATGGAGACAAAGTAAAAATAAAGAATGCCTTCAGTGGATCAAGTAAATGTTGTTTCTGTCTTTATCAGGTGAATTTAGGACTTCCAGTGACCAAACCAGAACCCCTCAAGAGCAAAGGAGCAAGTCTAAAGCACGGTATGAATTGTAAAGAAAGTACTGGTCAGCAATGAAGGACAAACAAATTAGGGTCTTTTGCATTAATTTTTTTTGTTTATAATAAATGTACACTTTCATTCAAAATAATGCATTAAAATGATTAAAAGTGACATTGATAATAATAAGAAATGTTTCTTGAACAGCAAATCAGCATATTAGATTGATTTCTAAATGATCATGTGACAATGAAGCCTGGAGTAATGATGCTGAAAATACAGCTTTTCCATCACTGGAATAAATTAGATTTTAAAATATGTTAAAATAGAAAACAGTTATTTTAAATTTTAATAATATTACACTTAAATGTTCCCAGTTTAACAGTTAGGATTAAAAACAAACAAACATTTGTTAAATTTATATATTTTTATATTTATTCATAGTTATTTTTATGATACATGATCATCTGTTTTGACACAAATTTATGGAGGTTATCCATCTCGATTGCTTCTGCCATTAAAGCAACAACAAAAACAACTTACCAAATATTAAGACATTCTTAAATTATGTTTTGCTGATTATATAATTTGTAAGGAAAATGCCTTAAATTCACTAGTTGTATATATTCTTTATTGTATTTCTAATTTGTATAGACCGATACTGTGTATTTTGTTTTTAATGGTGGTCATTCAGGCAGAGCCTCATAAACAGTGGCACTCCACTAAAGAGATTCAGACCTGCAGAATCCACACATGAACCCATCTCAACAAGCCCACCCAAAAGTGTCAGCAGACACAGTCAGAGCCCACAGGACACACAGGAGTCTGCCCGCCAGGCTCCACAGAGTTCTCCTGAGACCAGATGTCCTCTTTGTGGAGGTAATGTGATTGTGAACATGCACATTTGTCTGGAATTTTGGCTCAAAATGTATAGCTCGCTAGCTCTTCTTCTTTCTTTTGCTTTTTGTCCATGTAGAATCCTTCAGTCCTGATTACCTGCCTTTCCATGCTTCCACCTGCCTGGATTGTGATCAAGCTGCGCTCGTGGGAGACAGAGAAACAGAGGTCATGTACTCACTGCACAGCGGCTCTTCTGTTTTTGGCTCTGGCACAGATGAGCATATGGTTCCATGTCCTCTTTGCTCCCTCCGATTCCCCCCAGACCGTATCCAGCAGCACGCCAGCACCTGTGGGGACACACTAGAGCCAAGTACTGTGTGGCTGAACTGACAGAAGAGCATCATGGTCTCGGAAACCTTTTCAAAATAGCAACGTGTAAATAGAAATCAGGTATTCTCTTGCTTTCTCTGGCCTTGCAAGTAAACATTGTGTGTCCTACTGGCTTATGAGTTTTGGAGAATACGCATGCCTCTCTAAAAAGACTGTATTTTTATTGTTTTTATGGAGACTGTTATAACAATGATCATAATGTTTATACTGTATGTCATGGGGACGTGTTAATGTCTGAGAAGCGTGACTGTAAATGTGTTTGTTGTCATTCACTCTCTTTGTGGTATCAATTAGAATGTTAAATAAAAAAGTTGATTTTAATTATTAATATAGTCTCATAATTGTAAAATATGTCATTTAGAACGTAGATTTCCACCCGTATTGTTGAGCCCTGATGTTTACAGAGGTGTTGAAAGGAGGAAGTGCACTGATGGGGGAGTGGAAATTCAGAAGTCCTCAGTGAGCTCTAATGGGTTGCAACATAGTGTTACAGTTGTGTTTTAATTGGCTGTGTTCTTCAGGGAATTGTACCTGTTATTTGGTTCGTTCAGAATGAAATCATTCAGCTGTATGTTGAATCCTCAGTGGTGGCAAACCAGTGTCTTAATCACTCTCTTCATATCAGGATTAGAGCCTCATAAAACAGCATTACTAACTGGTCCTTGAAGCTGCTTCGTTTGATTTTTGATATACAGTGGACATGTGAGACATCCATTGATAAAGGCCCACTGTAATATTTATTTCCCAGGTGTGTCTGAAGATGGAAAACCTCACGGTAAGAAATATGCTTTCATTGAGAAATTATTTAGTGAATTTTTCTGTAAGCATGTGTCAAAACTTTAGGAAATTGTGTCTATTATTGATAAGTTTAGGTTATGTGGCAATCTGCTCATTTTATTCCCACCAGTTTTCCTGATTGTTCATATGCAGCTCAGCACATTGTGATTTGATGATTTTTTTTTCTTCAGATCTGATATTTAAGCAACTACCAAATTAATTCAGCATTTTAAATGAGTCTGTGTATATCTAAATACATTGGAAACCTACTATTTTGCATTTTTCGAATTTATTATAATTATTACATTCTATTGCAATTTCTATTATCAGCATAATAATTTGTTAATGAAAAGATTGAGCAATACATTTGAAAACTTGAATTGAATGAAAATGTATTGTATAGTGTTATGAAATAGAATATTAAATAATTAAAAAGATTATAAAAATAGAATATTAAATATTTATTTGTTTTAACTTTTTACACTTTTTTTTTTAAATTCGTAAAAGTGATTCTTAACCTTTTTCACTCTAAGGCCCCCCTATTGTCAAAGGCAATATTTGAAGATTCCCCAAGACATCTCTTGTAGTTCTGTTTAAATGACAAAGAAGCTGCTTATTTTTATTTTATTTATTTTTTATTAGCAGAAACTAAGAGTGGCAATATTAAAATAAGTAATTCATTTAAAGGGATAGGTTGCCCAAAATGAAAATTCTGTCATCGTTTACTCACCTTCAAGTTGTTCCAAAACTGTATGAATTTCAACACAATAGATATTATGAAATATTTGGTTACCTACATTCTTCAAAATATTATATTTTGTGTTCAAAAGGTTTGGAACAACTTGAGGGTGAGTAAATGATTAAAGTATTTTCATTTTGGGGTGAACTATCCCTTTAATTAAATTCTAGAGGTTTCAACAACTGAATGTTCAGGGTTTACAATTTTTATTGCCAGTGAATATATGTGACTTTTCTAGTCATTGTTTTCTAGACTTTTCCAGGTCACTTTTTAAATTCCCTTTTCAAGGGAATTCAAGGTTTTCAAGATCATAAGAATAAGGTTGATTAAATTAAAAGGTCAGTTGTGGAAGGAACAAATTAAAATAAAATAAAATATGTAAGCTAGTATTTTGATTTGTATATTTTTATCTATTCTGTCTTTAAAGCTTGTTCTATCTTGTTTTAAATAATTTTACGCCATCTTGTGGACCCTTGAAAGAGTAGTTTTGGCCCCCTAGTCAATCTCGGCCCCCTGGATGAGAAGAGAACTACTGTTAAAGTCCTAAAACTTGATGATGAATCCCACATTTTCCGTATGGAAAGCAGTGAAATGGTAGAAGAACAGATAGACGACTTGTCCTCTGTAAAACAGAATCTCGTATTTCAGTTGCTATGTATTAAAATGTTTTTTTTTTATCTCCCCTTTGAATAGCCAGAGCAATGGCGCGAGATTGTGAACAAGAAGTTTCGCTTCCCTCCGGAGCTCCTCGGCGCCATCCGAGAGGGGAACATAAACATGGTCTCTTCGCTGCTAAAGACGGGGGACGGCATCATCCGTCAGCTGGATGAATCCGAGGACAGGCTATGGAGAGAATCGTTAAACTTGTCCATCCGACTGGGCAATGAAGACACCATGGACACCCTTCTCCAAGGGGTCAAGTTTGACTTCCGGCAGATTCACGAAGCTCTTCTGGTGGCTGTGGACACCAACCAGCCTCGTGTGGTCAAGCGCCTCTTGGACCGGCTGGATCTAGAGAAAGGAAACAAGATGGATGTGCGCTCTTTCTCTATGGCCATTTTTGACCACTCCATTGATGATTCCCAGTTTGCCCCTGGAGTGACACCATTGACACTGGCCTGTCAGAAGGATCTGTATGAAATTGTAACAATGCTCAATCAGAAAGGTCATGAAATTCCTTGGCCTCATAAAATCTCATGTGGATGTCTGGAGTGCAGGAATGGACGACAATACGATTTGCTCAAGTTCTCGTTGTCTCGTATCAACACCTACCGAGGTATTGCCAGCCGTGCTTACCTGTCCATCACCGCAGAAGATGCCATGCTCAGTGCCTTTCGACTCAGCCGGGATCTCCGCAAGCTGTCTAAGAAGGAACCTGAGTTTAAGGTTGAGTAAAGCAGGGCTCTTGTTTCTCGAGGAGGCCTCTAGATATTTTTTATAGTGGTGGAAATAGTGGCTAATTCCTATGTGGATAGGATGAAATTAGAATATATTATATAAAACATTCCATAATCTGATCAATTATGTGACACATTTCTATTTATTCAAATATAGATTAAAAAATGCACATGGATGATCAGCAAATAAGTATGCTTTAATTGTCTGTATTCAAAATGAATTATAAGTAGAATAAAGTCTAAAAATGTTAGGGTGACACAACTGTCCTGATATCAAATGAAACCAACATTAATACAAAGATTACTTTTTTAAGAATTTAGAAAGATTATTTTCTTTATAGTGGTCACTCTAGTATTTCATTGACCCAAATTCTGGCATGATAACAATGGCATATTTTTCACAACCACTGTCTTTTTTGCTTCATACAGCCTCAGTATCTTAGCCTCGAGCAAGTATGCCAGGACTTTGCCGTGGAGCTGCTTGGAATGTGCCGGAACCAAAGCGAGGTCACAACCATCCTCAACAGCTGTGGGAATCAGGATGAGGACAGCGAGGACGAGCTGGACCAGCAGGCGTTTGAAGAGGGCATTCCAAACCTCGCTCGCTTGAGGCTTGCCGTCAACTACAATCAAAAACAAGTAGGATGGCAAGCTTTTACACCTCAGAACAAGAAGAAATCGCATTGGTATTTATGCTTGTATTTGGCTAAACATTGGTTTCTTGTTTGATCTGCAGTTTGTAGCCCACCCGATCTGCCAGCAGGTGCTCTCCTCCATCTGGTGTGGGAACCTTTCCGGTTGGAGGGGCAGCAGAACGACATGGAAGCTTCTAGTGTCTTTGGGGATCTTCCTGACCATGCCTATCCTTTGCCTAATCTACTGGATTGCACCAAAGTCAAAGGTTTGCAAAATATATTAAAATATTCTAACATTTTGCACAGTGAAAAAGGATTTTTGCTGCTTGTTAAATTTACATAATTAAAATGAGTTGAGCATTGTTTCTACTAAATTTATTTGTGTCAAAACTACTTAAAGGTCCACTGAAGTGCCTTTGAAAAGTGCAGCATTATTCAATGTGTTGACATAATTTTCACTGAAACAGGAAGACAGGACGGGAACTATCAAACAGCCCCTCCCCTTTTTTTAAATAGCCAATAGCTTTAATTTATATCACAGCTCAGCCAGAGCCATTGAGCTCAGTAAAGCCGCAGTTTACTCCTAATCTATAACCGTTTTCCTCCTAATCTCTTCCATGTGGTTTTAAAATACAGTAAATGGGTCCAGTACGTTTTGTGGTCTGCATTGACTTGCACGACCTGCTCTGTGCTATCATGTCTCTGGACCGGAGCAGACTGTGTGTGCGCTGCGGCGGTTCGTGTGACACTAACGTGAATCCAGACTTCATTCGTCCCAATAAAAAGCATATTTACACCGTCTGAATTATTCCATATCCCCTATATAGTGCACTATGTGTGATTCACCATGTACATGTAGAAAATAGAAAATGTGTGAACAAATTACCGATTTTAGCTGCAACTCGGGACACTTTAGATTCTAGATTATTTATCCAAATTGGCGGAAGTGAGAGACTGTACATTTTGAAGGCTTATATCTTCTAAATGGGGATTTTGTCATTGTTTTGGAGCACACTAGCTTATAGATAACAGTAAGGGTTACATATTCATACTAAAAGCCAAAAAACTTCCATTTTGATTTCATAGGGACTTACATTTTTGCACAGGAATTAAAAGCTTATGATGATCCACACAATGAGTAATAGCTGTACTTCTTGTTTATTGCAAATGTTTGTTAGGCTAGCTACAAAAGCCATTTTAAATGTAGAATTTGTTAAAGTTATAAGTAATTAGTTGTGCAATGTATTGACAAATGTTAGGTAGAGACACTGTTTTTGTTACCTCAGTTTTATTAAGTAGATTTTAAGTTCTCCAAAACGTTTGTCCTATAGGGTCACTGGATTCTATCCCAGTGTCTCGGGCTGAAGGCAGGGAAACACATTGGACAGATGGCCACTTCTTTGCAGGAATATTCTAACACGCTTTTTATTTTTTACTAAAATGTAAACCATCTTGCTTTTATATTTTTCTTCTCAGTTGGGGAAGACTCTAAAGATCCCAGTGATTAAATTCCTCCTCCATTCGGCTTCATATTTGTGGTTCCTGATCACGCTACTGGGGGAATCCATTGCCATGGAGGTGTATCGGGACAGCTTTGCCTCTCGTCAGCACACCATCCTGCACAGCTCTTTCCACATGGTCTGGGTCTTTGGTAGGTCCTATGAACCACAGTTCTTGAAAATGGTTATGAGAAATTGATTGGAATACAGTTCTAGATTAATTTTGCCAGAAGATTTTTTGAGCGTTACACAATAAATGGCTACAAAACATCTATTCAAAATGTATTAAAAATACAATAAAATGCAATTTATACATACAATGATGATCAGCATATGAGCAAGTTTTAAATTTCTGTATTTAAAAACAGCAAAACTAGCTGAAAGGCCATTGATTGTCTGATAAAAATAGCTTTGGTGCATAAGCTCCAAAAACATAAAAGTGCAAGAAGAGGAGCTTGCACACATAATAATTTTATTTTTATTGTATTTTTAAGGGGGAAAATATTTAAATAAAGCTGTTTATTAATATTTGTTAACTTTTGTCCAAAGTCATATGGTCCGTCCATTTATTCACATTTAAACATTGATCAGCAGACGTAAAAAGCTCAAACAAGTAGCACGAGAATGAACCTCATTGGTTCTTGCTTAAGCTCAAAGGTGCTGCATAACACATGAGAATGAACCTCATTGGTTCTTGTGGAGGCTCAAAGGTGCTGCAAAACACGAGAATGAACCTCATTGGTTCTTGCTGAAGCTCAAATGTGCTGCGAAACACGAGAATGAACCTCATTGGTTCTTGCTGAAGCTCAAATGTGCTGCGAAACACGAGAATGAACCTCATTGGTTCTTGTGGAGGCTCAAACGTGCTGCGTAACACGAGAATGAACCTTGTTGGTTCTTGCTGAAGCTCAAATGTGCTGCAAAACACGAGAATGAACCTCATTGGTTCTTGCTGAAGCTCAAATGTGCTGCGAAACACGAGAATGAACCTCATTGGTTCTTGCTGAAGCTCAAATGTGCTGCGAAACACGAGAATGAACCTCATTGGTTCTTGTGGAGGCTCAAACGTGCTGCGTAACACATAAGAATGAACCTTGTTGGTTCTTGCTGAAGCTCAAACGTGTTGCGTAACACATGAGAATGAACCTCGTTGGTTCTTGCTGAAGCTCAAACGTGTTGCGTAACACATGAGAATGAACCTCGTTGGTTCTTGCTGAAGCTCAAACGTGTTGCGTAACACATGAGAATCAACCTCATTGGTTCTTGCTTAAGCTCAAAGGTGCTGCGTAACACATGAGAATGAACCTCATTGGTTCTTGTGGAGGCTCAAACGTGCTGCATAACACACGAGAATGAACCTCATTGGTTCTTGCTGAAGCTCAAACGTGCTGCGTAACACATGAGAATGAACCTCATTGGTTCTTGTGGAGGCTCAAACGTGCTGCATAACACACGAAAATGAACCTCATTGGTTCTTGCTGAAGCTCAAACGTGCTGCTTAACACACGAGAATGAACCTCATTGGTTCTTGCTTAAGCTCAAATGTGCTGCGTAACACACGAGAATGAACCTCATTGGTTCTTGCTGAAGCTCAAATGTGCTGCGAAACACGAGAATGAACCTCATTGGTTCTTGTGGAGGCTCAAACGTGCTGCGTAACACATAAGAATGAACCTCGTTGGTTCTTGCTGAAGCTCAAACGTGTTGCGTAACACGAGAATGAACCTCATTGGTTCTTGCTTAAGCTCAACGGTGCTGCGTAACACATGAGAATGAACCTCATTGGTTCTTGTGGAGGCTCAAACGTGCTGCATAACACACAAGAATGAACCTCATTGGTTCTTGCTGAAGCTCAATGTGATGTGTAACACACAAGAATGAACCTTATTGGTTCTTGCTTAAGCTCAAACGTGCTGCGTAACACATGAGAATGAACCTCATTGGTTCTTGCTGAAGCTCAAACGTGCTGCGTAACACATGAGAATGAACCTCATTGGTTCTTGCTGAAGCTCAAACGTGCTGCGTAACACACAAGAATTAACCTTATTGGTTCTTGCACGTCAAGTGAACATGCTTGAGTTTCCGTTTACCACAACTGATGAGTGTGTTTATGAATGTTTATGTGAATAAAATAAAATATGTTCATTGTATAAAGCGATCGTGTCTTCAGAAAATTTGGACTAAACCGTTCAATTCATATGGACACATTTTACGATCTCTTTATTAACTTTTTGAAGCGTCAAAGTGTCAGATGCATAGCTGTCTATGGAGAGTACAGAAAGCTCTCAGATTTAATCAAAATGAAGTCTTAAGGGTTTGGACCTAGCCTAGAAATCTAGACGCACCCTAGCAGCAGAATTTATTTAGCGGCAGAGTTGTGGAGGTTCTGCATGCTACTCGTAAACAAAGAAGCTGACGAACAGCGGTCTTTTCAATCGGCTTTGGCCGCGACTCTGGAAGACTTGGAGTTAAGCTTTTCTTTGAAAAAAGAACAAAGAACGGCACTGAAGTCATTCTTAAGAAAAGATGTGTTCTGAGTTTTTCCAACCGGATACGGCAAAAGTCTATCAACTAACGTTAGCTCGGCTTCACCTTCTTCTTCGCTCTGGTTGGTTGTGGCGCTCATGGCACTATCCAATTGCGTGCAGAGGGAATTTGAAAGACAACCATTTATCCCGCCCCTCGGATTGAGCCCTGTCAATAGTGAGTTTCCAGACCCAACATCTTGATGTGGGTCTGGCTTGTCAGGCTAGTTTGGACCGACATCAGGGTGAAAAATGATGACAGAATTAACATTTTTGGACTATCCCTTTAAGCCATGGTTAGATCAGGTCGTAAAATGTCATGTGATCTCCCCCCCCAATAAATAAAAATAAAATAAATAAATAATGCTATTTATGAATGAACAATTCATGATGTTTACATTATTTATATATACATATATATTTGTGTACAGTCACTTGTAAATACAATTCTGTATTCATTCAATATCTTTAACTTCAGGTCTGCATTTTTGAGCATTACACGTTATAAAACAATAATTTAGTAATTATTAATAATTTCAAACAGGTTTTTTCTGGTTCGAGTGTAAGGAGGTTTGGATCGAGGGCTTGAGGAGTTACTTCCTGGACTGGTGGAACTGTCTGGATGTGATGGTTCTTAGCATGTACCTGGCTTCATTCGCCCTGAGAGTGGTCATCATGCTCAAGGTCCACTTCCTCTGCCAGTTACCTGACAACCAGGATGAGTGTGTCTACTTCACTGACACCTGTGAGAGAAAATACTTCTTTAAGCATCACAAATTAGCCTACAATATGGCAGCTGATTGGCCTACTGCAGTAAACGTATTCCTGGCTTTACAGTGCGTGATGAGTGGCATCAGGAAGATCCCCAGTTCATCGCTGAGGTGCTGTTTGCAGTGACCAGCATGCTGAGTTTCACTCGCTTGGCCTACATCCTGCCAGCACACGAGTCTCTAGGTACCCTGCAGATCTCCATTGGAAAGATGATTGACGACATGATGAGGTATTCAGCTGCGACAAGACCCGTTCGTGTTGATTATAAAGCACATTCTGCTGCTCTCTGTTCAAGATGCTCCTTTTTCTCTCCAGATTTATGTTCATTCTGGTGATCATTGGAACCGCCTTCCTGTGTGGCATCAACAATGTCTATGTCCCATTTATGATCTCCCCTAATCTTGGAAGGTATTTCCCAGCTAACAAAAACATGTTCTTAGAACAATTTGCTAACATTAAGGGAATGTTACTTTTGAATGTTCATTAATTCTTCTGAAAAAGACAAACAGAAAAAACTAGCTTCAAGTTCTGAGCAGCTGTGGAAATCATGTCAATGAGCTGAATTTGAGATAATCTTCATAATGGAACAACACCACATCCATTTACATTTACAGATTAAATGAAACCTTCAGCTTCCTCTTCTGGACAATGTTTGGTATGGCTGACCAGACCTATGTGGACATGCCTGAGTTTGTTTTGGCTGAGTTTGTTGGCAGAATCCTTTACGGCATCTACACCCTGATCATTGTCATTGTACTTCTAAACATGCTCATTGCCATGATCACCAACTCTTTTCAGAAAATTGAGGTAAGCCGGAGGAACTGACCCTGATGTAACATTTGTACAGTTAAAATATAGGCTTGGTGTTTCACCTAAACTGTTCAACCCTGTAGGATGATGCTGATGTAGAGTGGAAATTTGCCCGTTCAAAGCTCTACCTGAGTTACTTCAGAGAAGGACTGACTATGCCTGTCCCCTTCAACATCATCCCTTCTCCAAAGGCTGCTTTCTATCTTTTAAGGTTGCTTAATGTCATATTTTATGGAGTCCATTGTTGAGGACCGGGAGTCCACTTAAAAAAAAAAGAAAAATCAGCACAAGGACAAATTAAACTTAAATATAAAAGTTTTATTTGTATTATTTTATTGTAAAAAGGAAAATTTCGTTTTTAATCCTACTGTTTTTCCTTTTACATTTAAGAGGAATTTTTAGACGGCTCTGCTGCTGCTGCCTCAACTGTAACTCTCCTCCGGACTACCCTCCACTCACGTCTATGGTACACTTTTCAGTCTTTCAGGAATATAAATTACTGTGTAACATGATGGACAAAACCAATGCTTCCTTTTGCTTTGTCTGAAATGCAACACTGAAGGATAACGTGGGCTCAGTGGAGAACCGGATTCCCTACAGACAGCAGGTCATTCGCGCTCTGGTTCAGCGCTATATCGAATCTGCCAGGAGAGAGTTTGAAGAGGCCAAACGCAAAGGTATGACTGACAAGGTGCTCTGTATCTGTGCATCAAGTTTTGTTATAGACCCTGTCCATTGGATTGGATTAGTTTAGTCTGTTATGTGTGAGGTCATCTCTATGCTAGTGCACTTTTAAAAGTTATTAAAATTTACTTTTGGCACACATTTTAAATGTACCAACTTCTATTTATATCAATAATTAATCTTGTCCGCAGGGCCATGCACTTTTTTTTATCCAATTAAATGCTCTCTAGAATAAGCTTGCCCCTCCCCCTGGTACCAACTACACCTGACTAAACAAAACCATTTTCAACTAAAAACGGAAAACATTTTATTCATTTTGTTCCATTCATTTAAACAACAACAGTGTTTTGGGGGCCTGAAAATGCCTGTTTTTTGAAAACGATACCGTTATCGTCTCTGTGTAAACTACCAAAACGCGAATTTGTGAAACCGGTGACGTCATGCACATTACGTGTTCAGTCTATAGGCGCATGGTTTTTCTTTACAAATTGACATCGCCAGCTCCTGGCCTAGCATGAATAATACAGCTTTTTTAAGATGTTTTCGCAGATCTGTGTGAACGGGATTGTCTTGACAATGGTGTCGTCTGTACATGAAAAAAGCAAAGTAAAAAATTTCAACTTTTCCGTTTTTAGTACATTGTTGTAGTGCAAACGTACCCTCAGAATTGTTTCTATGGGAAGATGGAGCCCAGCACGACATGCAAGCCACAACTTAGGAATTTGTTCTCTCATTTTTATTGAACTAAAACAAGGGAACAAATTATTACAATATGCCCTGATTCAGTAAAACGATGGAAATAATTATTATACCGTTCTCACAAATTAGTCAATGTGCTGACGCATTAATGATTTGTGTGTAACGCTATTAGTAATTCTGTAAACACTAATAATGACAGAATTAATTATAATTTGAGTAATCAATAAACAAAACCACAATAAGATAAGTAACAGTTATAACCAGAGTTATAATGCCATTTATTTAGCGTATTTAGCAGGACATAATGCATTAGTTATTAATATATATATATATATATATATATATATATATATATACTCTTTGATAGCTTTGTTAAAAGCCATTGTATCTCTTTCCTTTTATATATATTAATTTTTGATTTTATTAAGACATTAGCTATAGTCAGCAACAGTTATTAAACAGAAATATTATGAGATAATTAACTAAATTTTATTGCAGAAACCGCCACCATTTTAAGTATTTACGCATGATATTGCAGCCGTCAGGTGGTTCAGACCTCTCATAAGATTCAGTTTACAAGTTTTAATTATGAGTTGTACAAGTATGTCAAGGGTTTTTACAAGTTGGAATCTAGTAATTGCTCTCTGAAAGTTTTTTAATGGGGTCTTTATATATGGGTCAATGACGTGTAAGGATTTTCAAGTGGCCAATTTTAAAATAAAAAAAATAATATCTATTGCAATTGTTCAAACATTAAGAATGTTGTGTACACATAAATTCATATAAAAATTTCAAATTAAGTGATTTTACAGTTTTTTTTATCTAGATGAATTGGCAGTTGCCTTAAAACATGTCATGTGGTACGACCGTGATTTATCTTAAAATGTATTTATTTCTTTAACATGCTTAACATTTTTTTTTTAAAGTTCTCTGTAATTAAAGTGTTTATAAACAAAGCATTTGGATTTCTTTGAGATTTTGCAAAAGATGATCTCACATTTTTCTTTTTTGATTTCAGAGTTGCCTTCTAAAGGTAGTTTACAGACTTATTTTTCTTGTAAATTGCATAAAACGTGTTTTTAAATACCATTCACTTAAGCATTCTGTATCAGTGTGTATCAATATTCTTATTTCAGCCACAGAAAATAGATATTTCATTTTTTTATTTTATACAGTTATTGCTATTATTGGCCGCACCACATGATATCCAAATGTGGGAACTGCATACCAGCTGTTAAAAAGGTCCATTTTTTTAGATAAAATTTAAAAGAGAGTTGAGAGAGAGTTACAAACATGCTTGCTGCTTCAATCGGTCCTTGGCATATTGGTATATGATGCAACGTCCTATCTTTAATTGGATTTCAACATAAAAGTCCATGATATTTCATAAAATTGACATCATCGGACAATGTTTGTTTGTATATTATGAAATAAATAAAAAAACAAATGCTTTACAATTTTGTGCAGGATTACAAAACACTTTGGAAATCATGACAAATAGTGTAGATTTTTTTTTTGAATACATCTAGAATAATTTCAAAGATGTTTCCAAAACAGAAGTTATGGCCGGACGGTCGCACCACATGACATTTTGACTCTTTAAATAACAGAAAAATTACAAATAATTAATGTTTTTTGAAAAATTAAAGTGAGTACATACATTGGAGAGTACTACATATATATGGTATCTTTTTATGCATTTAAACCAGTCGGACAGAACATTTTGGCTTCACGTCATTGACCCACATATGTATTGGGGTGGGTGTACCACGAGATACCACAAGCCACCGCCCTGCTTTCAATGCAGCATTATATATATATAGATAGATATATATAGATATATATATCTTTTTTTCACACTTTTAACACCAGGCCTTCTTCTACTTTCCTAAAATAATTGCCTTAACAAAAAAATTATAAAATGTTTTTCTTACCTGGTGAAATCACCCACATCCTCAGTTAAACGGATCATGCAATTCTACCCCTGAAGTATAATGGCCTATGTCAAGATTGACTTAGACCGGTTTCAGTTTTTTTGTGTTTTCTGAGAAACCTGAAAAAATGACATGCGCAATTATTTTAGGAAAGGTGACGATATTCAGTTTTTTCAAGACTGTGGAAAAATCCTGGTTCTTCAAAGAACTATAGACTATAATGGAGTATATATACATATAAAACTACAGTATGAATATATATATATATATATATATATATATATATATATTGTAGATTTTTATATGCAGTGAAAATGGTGAAATGTTCTGGAATGTGTTTCCTGCAGACGTTGGGAACAGGATCACAGAGCTGAGTAAAGTGATCGGCCAGCTACACGCTGAAATGAAGCAGATTCAAACGGGCATGTTTGACAACTCAGACAACACCAAAGCAGACCCATCAGGAGGCTCTTCTCTCCTGGGGAAGTACATCCTCGGAGCCAAAAACAACTTCAAGGGCTTCAACAACAATGAGAGAATGTCTGCTCCATTGCATGAGCCTGTACACCATGAAGAACCAGCAGAGACTGTAGAAGAGAAGCATGAAGAGACTGCAGACGTGCAGGAGTCACCGACCACTGACACAGAAACAGACGGGAAGTCAAATGAAGAGCAAATCAGAGAGGGAGAAATAGATAACGCTGTGGATGACATGAATGAGTCAGAGGGAGGAAACGAGACAGGAATCTGTGATGTCATTGAGATTAGCATTGAGGAGGAGAATACAGACAATACCAGAGAGACAGTCATAGATATAGAGTCCAATGCAGATGTTGAGAGTGAAGCCAGTGGAAAAAGTGAAGATGAGGCGATGACAGAGACAGCCAAAGATGATATAGAGGAATTTAATTTAGATGAGGAGACAGGAGGATCAGTTTTAAATGAAGCAGAGACAGAGAAAAACGAAGAGGTTGAGGAAAATAATGGAACGGTAGAAGATATTAATGAGGATGTAGTTGAAGTTGTCAATGAGGGAAGTGAGGGCATTAAGTTTGACCTGAGCCAGACAAGCCTAGTGAGTTTTTTAGCAAAGAGGATAGAGGAAACGCTAGATAAGAAAGGCCTACAAGAGTCAAATTTCACTTTCAGTGCAAACAAAGTATCATCTCCAACTGGCAGCGATGACTCCCAAGACACTGGTTTTGGTTCTCAAGAATTTGAACCCTCAACTAGTAGCCCTTAATGACAGCAGTCAGTTTTCCCAAGATTAGTTCAAAACAACTAGCTTGTGAGAACCGTAAACCTAGTTGAAAGCCTTTTGTTACAGTGGCATCAGAAAGTATTAGGACAAATTTGTCACTGGAAATGTCTTAATGTTAGGGTTACGTTTGAAAATTAAATGGTAAAAGTCACACCTGAAAACAAATGTAGAAGTAACTTTTAATGGATGAAGTCCGTTCACACAGGTGTAGTTCATCACATTATCTATGAACACGTTAGCCATAGCCAGAGAGTGCCTGAATACTTCAAAAGTTCAGGGTCCGTAAGATTTTTTTATTTTTCTTTACTAAATTTATACATTTAGTCAGCAATGATGCATTACATTGATCAAAAGTGTCAATAAAAACAATTGCAATGTTATACAAACACAATGTACATATTCCAAAGAATTGCTGTTCTTTTAACTATGTCTATCAAATAATCCTGAATGAATCAAGGTTTCCACACAACTATTAAGCAGCATAACAGTTTTCATCATTAATCATAAATGTTTCTTGATCAGCACATCAGCATATTAGTGAGTTCTGAAGGATCATGTGACACTGAAGACTGGAGTGATGTTGCTGAAAGTACAGCTTTGCCATCAGGAATAGATTGCATTTTAAATTAGAAAATAGAAAACCATTCTTTTAAATTGTAAAATCAGTTTTTACTGTATTTTCAATCAAATAAATGAAATGATGGTAATCATAAGAGACTTCTTTCAAAATCTATATAAACTCGGATCCCAAACTTTTAAATGGTAATGTTTATTTGTGTGCCTTATGGCAAAATACTTTTTGGTGCCACTGTGTACATGTATTGATAGAGCCGTGGTTAAAGAGATACACGGGCACATTTATAACCCTGGAGACCTTGTGCACATGTTACAGCTTGTCCAACACCTGCTGTTTGTGACACAGCTGCTTTTCCCATGAGGCCTCCAAGATTATCCATTAACCAATCACCTGCAGCCTCAGAACCTCCCCATGCACCTCTACTGGAACGTCACACCTGTTCCCATAACCATACGAATATGACCAGTTACTTCACAAAGGGTAATGAAGGTGGGATTACATCAGCCAACAAAGTCATCAACTTAAATCATGTGAAAAGTAAAATACTGAAAACTTTTGATTTTCATTTAATCAAAGCTAAACGAATCAAACATACCCTTCCAATATTCGCTGATGTTACATATTTGCATATAACAATAAATTACATTGTGCAAGTGTTGATTTATTGACCCTTAACTGTGAATTTTATTAAACTCTCCCAAAATAATATTCAAAATAACTACAAAACCTCTTTTCATAAATCTAAACTTTATTGGTATTGTATACAGATGGAAAAGTTTATTATTAATATGAATACTTTAATTCTCTATGTCCATTTAAAAAAAAGTTTAATACTGTACAAGAGGCAAATTGTCAACCATCCTAATGATCCTCGCTGACAGAGGAGTTCAGCTTATGAACCGCACATCAGACAGTCGTCACGGTTCTCCAGCGAGCACACCATAGCGGCTTTGTTGCGTTCTATGGTTTCCTCTTCACCGCTTGTACTTTTCTGCGTCTCCTTCAGTTTCTCTTTGTTCAGAGTGAACTGGATGGGGTTGGCAGCTGGTTTAGTTCTGAGGTAGTACATTCCTGTTTTAAGACCCTGCAGAGAGAAGTGGACAGACTATTTATCTATCAACTCGAATTTCTAAACCCACAAGGCTCATGAAGTATCTAGTTTACCTGCTTCCAGCCGTAGAAGTGCATGCTGGTCAGTTTGCCATAGTTGGGTTCAGCAATGTGAATGTTGAGGGACTGGCTCTGGTCAATGAAGGCTCCTCGATCTGCAGCCATCTTTAAGATGGTCTTTTGAGAGATCTCCCACACTGTCTTATACAGCTCCTTCAGGTCATCTGGTATTGTGGGAATGCCCTACAAAAAGAAGGGTATTTAGAATGTGACAAAGCACACACAAAATTATTCTGAATTGGAAATGGCAACTAACCTGGATGGATCCGTTCTGAGAAATTAGCTGGTTTTTCATTTCCTCGTCCCAAAGACCACGTTCCGTGAGGTCTTTAAGAAGATGTGGGTTTACGATCTAGAGGTAAATGAAACCTACTAGTTAAATTATGTACAAAGACGTCAGTTTTTCTCTCGCAAACGTTCACTGTAACGTTAAACCCACCTGAAACTCTCCTGACAGAACTCTGCGTGTGTAGATGTTGCTGGTGTAGGGCTCAATTGACTCGTTGTTACCCAGGATCTGAGCTGTGGAAGCAGTGGGCATGGGCGCCAGCAGCAGACTGTTACGCACACCATGCCTGGAGAGAAATAGAATAAATGTGATGTTAACGATTAATCGTCGATACGACATTTAAATCGATAAAAACTTTTGGATCGTTAAATAAGCAGGGTCATGCGTATGCTTGAAGCTCAACCACGAAACACAGGAGGAAAAGAGCGCAATGGAGTATGTGACCATTTTACAGCTGGAGTTACACCATCATGACTAAGTTTGTGTGTGCATTCGCAGCCTTTTGTTTTGTGCAAATGTAAGTTGTAATATTGTGTTTATTTTGTGTAGGCCTAGCTATATCTGATTGATCTCATATAGGATGCATTTGGTTAAGAATTAGGGTGGTAAAGCGTGGCAGTGATAATCTACAGCGTGCAGCTCCAACAGCAATGCACAATTAATAATGACAGATTGGGACGGTCATATTACATAACATTAACGAGAACACTATTGTAATAAAACATTGTGATAGTGAATTATTTGGGTTTAGTTGAAGGGTTTCATTGCGTTGCTCCGGGAAGAGCGCGTGCTGAGTCACGCAAGTTAGTTTACTTGTACAGTCACGTCATTTTGTGCAGATGTAATTTGTAATATGTTTATTTTGTACATATGTGATCAATTTCATATTGGATGCATTTCTTTAAGCTAAATAACTTCAGGGCTTCAGTATACCGGTGTTCATTCAGCGCTTCAGCTTCAGTGCGTGCAGCTAAAACAGCAATGCACAATTAATAATTACTATGATTTGCTTCATTTTGTTAGTTGACAGAGTTAAAGGTTTTTAAAGAAGGGATTTTGGATATTCAAGTTACTCAACCACAAAAACAAAAAAATAAATAAGGCAAATGATATACAAGCAAATCCCTCAGTAAAAACCTTTTCAATATAGATACATCTGTTGTTTTATGATATATTTGTATATTTATTTAACTTAATACATTCAAATTACTTAGAACTAGTGCTGTCAATTGATTTAGAACTAGTGCTGTCACGGACCCAGAACACACATACTCGACACCCTCGCAACTATTTGCATTCATTGAACATTGGAAAATGTTTTCAGTAGGGCTGTCAAAATTCAGTGACAAAGTTTTAAATGACCTGACACTTTTCCAGGTTGTTTATGAGATTATGAAACATGCAAGCATTTACTAACTTTGCAATCTTCTCCTTGAGCGCCGCCCAGTCCCACAGGTCCGTAGGTGTCTTTTCCCACATATCATACTGCAGGATCTGTGAAATCACACCAGGAACAATTAAAGCTCTGTAAATCTCAACTAATATCCAATTTCCTTGAACTATAACATTCAACTTACACCCTTGCTCACAGGACACCCAGCATAGGTTTCATATGGTCCAAATTCTGCAGCCAGCTCACAACTGGACTCCAAGGCAGCGTAGTAGATGGTCTCAAAGATCTGCGTGTTGAGAAGTTGAGCCTCTGGGCTTTCAAAGGGAAAGCGCATGAGAATGAAAGCGTCGGCCAGACCCTGAACACCAATGCCGATGGGCCTGTGCCGCTTGTTGGAGTTCTCTGCCTGTTTATTGAAAGAGATGATCAACCTCTGCAGCAACTACAATAATGTGAGATGACTAAAACAGAATAAACAGCACTTCACCTCTTTCACTGGGTAGTAGTTGATGTCGATGATTTTGTTCAGGTTCTTCACAATGACCTTTGTAACAGAGGCTAACTTCTGGAAGTCAAAAGTTCGCTCTGAGGTGACGTACATGTTAAGTGCAATGGATGCCAGGTTGCAAACCGCCACCTACAAGAGAGAGTTTGGTTCTTCATGAACGCACTTTCCAGTAAAGTCAACGTCATGTGACTGATAGTAAGCTATAATATATCATACTGTGTAGATATTCTGCACTCTCCCTACCTCATCTTTACTGGTGTACTCTACTATCTCTGTGCACAGGTTACTGGATTTAATGGTGCCCAGGTTCTGCTGGTTGCTCTTGCGGTTGCAGGCATCCTTGTAAAGCATGTAAGGTGTGCCGGTCTCTGTCTGAGACTCAATGATGGCATACCATACCTGCTGAGCTTTCACCACGCGCTTAGCTTTGCCCTCCCGCTCATATCTGGAACAAAAGAGCATTGAATGATTAATAAAAAATAAAAAAATGACTTCATAGTTACAGCAGTAGCATTAACCTTCTGAGGTCGGCAAAGTTGCCGGCGACCTCACATCTTTTTTCTTATCAGTGTGAAAGACTCAAAATACTCAAGGGTTAGTCATACTCAACTATAATCTGTTAAATTTCTACTCTTATTTCTGTACACTGACAATACAAACTAAATGTTGTGCTTTTTGCAAATTAAAGAAAACCATGATCTGCAGACTCTGTCAGTGAGGTCTAATCTTTTCTTCATAAAATTAACTAACTTAGTGAATACATTTCTTTAGACATGCGCCTCATGTTTATGACATGTCAGGTTTTAAATAATGCAAATCAAATATTCTCCGTTTATGTAATCCGTTTGAAAAGAGATGTCAGTCGTTGGCCAGCTTCATTAGAGTTAATGCAGCCACGCCCATGGAGCGCGCTTTTGAAAGTCAAATACTGGCGGGAACATCAACTCGGAAAACATCCAGTTGAGAGATTCATGTAGGCTAGTTGACATCGTTTTGAGACACAGAGAGGAATAATCCTGGTATAATTTACCTAAGAAAAGCTGTTTATTTCTAAGAGCAACAAGGATTGTGAGGTGAGTTTATTCTGTTAGTGTCTGAATATTAAACTGCAAAAGTTTAAATATGAATTCTGCTGCAATAAAATGTCTTAGACACAAGACTGTTTAGACAAGACTTCTTTGGCCTGTTTTGGACAGATTGTGTACATTTTGCCATTGAAATGACTGGGGAAAAAGTGTCCCAATCAACCTGAATTCACACTATGCTCTATTTTTAATCCCAAATATTTTATTTATAACATTCATTACCAATAATTCAGTTATTTGTATTGATTAATATGGAATTGTGTTCAATGTTCGTACTGTAAAGATATTACCTTTTTAGCATGAGACTTTTCAAAAACATTAAAAATAGTAATTTAAAATGTAATGTGCCTTTGGCTCTCACTTTATATTGTTAACTATATTCTAAATAAACTACAACAATATATTTATTTCATTCTGTATTACAAAATTGAAAATCATAAGTTTTATGTGAATGAGCAGGCACAATAATTCTCACAGTTTAAAAGCTTAAACTCTAGGCAACAACACCCATTAGTCAAAAGTCATGGACACATTTGTGCATTTTGTGGCCTAAATTCAGTGAATTGCATTTTTTTTAAAACCATGCATAAATGTGAAAAAATAATAATAATAAGCTTGTACATACATGTTTGCAAACATATGGTATGGTAGCAGTTTGTGCTGAATACAGTGTAATGAAATGTTTGCCATTAATATGTATAAGCTACTAAAAAAACCACACATGTCAGAGCATGTAAAAACTTCTAAAGGGCCCAAAACAGTTCTCTAGGGGTTAATAATAGATTTATACCTCGTGTAGAGCTTCTCAAATTCCTCTCCCCAGCACTCATCCAGCCCGGGACAGTCATTGGGGCACATCAGAGCCCAGTCCTACATGGGATAGGAAGAGCCACATGAGTTTGTGCTTAAAATTAAGCATCTGAACTAAACTGGATCGTTATATTGGTTATGTATACACAAGAACACAAGCATTCAAAAGTTTGGGATGTGCAAGATGTTGTAAAGTTTTTGAAAGAAGTCTCTTATGTTCACCAAGGCTGAATCTATTTCAAATAAATCTTATATGGCGCTTTTCCACTACACAGTACCAGCTCGGCTCGCCTTTGTTTGGTTTTCCACTGAGTAAAAGTTGTACTTTTTTTCGTACCACCTCCGGTGAGGTTCTGAGCGAGCTGAGGCGATACTAAAAATGTGACGTGAAAACAAAGCAGACTGCTGATTGGTCAGAGAGAATTGTCACTGTTCATTGCGTCATCATTGCACGCGCCAGACGGAGTATCCTGAATAACCGCGCCATTTTTAAATAGTTTGTCCAGAGAATGCATGTTATTTACTATTATGGCAACTCTGAAGAATTACGCCCTGGTCAAACAAGGAGGTGCAGACTTTCCTTTGTTTGGAAGCCGAAGAGGATCCAGCAAGAGAATATTACGTAAAGGCAGTTTCCTGCGGCGTCGCTATGACAACCAGGTACTATTGTGGAGGTACTATTTGCAGTGGAAAACGGAGCGAAAAGCGAGCCGAGCTGATACTGGTAATGGAAAAGCACCTATAGTTTAAAGTGTGCTCACCCCATTGGTCTCCACTCGCTTCATGAACAGATCAGGGATCCAGAGGGCGTAAAACAGATCTCTAGCTCTCTGTTCCTCTTTTCCAGTATTCTTTTTAAGCTCTAGGAAGTCAAAAATGTCAAAATGCCAGGGCTCCAGGTACATGGCAAAAGCTCCTGGTCTCTGAGTGGAGGAGAGAAAATGTCCGTCAAGCCACACTTAAAGGGATAGTTCAACCAAGAATTCTGTCATTTAATCAGTCTTAAGTTGTTCCAAATCTGTTTCTTTGTTCTGCTGAACAAAATATATATATATTTGGAAGAATGTTTGTATCACAGCAGATAGAGCAACCATTGACTACCATAGCATTTTTTCCCTACTGTGGTAGTCAATGGTTGCTTTGTTACAACATTCTTCAAAATATCTTCTTGTGTTCAGCAGAACAAAACCTCATACAAGTTTGGAACAAATTAAGAGTAAATGACAGAATTTTCCTTTGGGTGAATCATCCCTTTAACCAAAATAATTATACCTTTGAATAATCACATGTAAAATGCCTTACCTTATTTCCTCCTTGGTCTACATAGCGTGCTGTGTTGTTGTAGACACGAAGCATAGGAACTAGGCCATTTGAGTTCCCATTTGTCTAAATGAAAACAAAAAAAAGGACATCAAGAAAACCATTAACATTGGTACCATTAGAGTAAATCTAAAGAAGAGGATGAAGAAAACTCACCCCTGCAATGTAGCTGCCAGTGGCTCTAATGCAGCTCACTGCCACTCCGATACCCCCAGCAGACTTAGAGATGAGGGCACACTGCTTCAGTGTGTCATAGATCCCATCAATACTGTCATCTTTCATAGCAAGCAGGAAGCAACTAGACATTTGACAAAAGGAACATGCTTTAACTGACTTAGCAGCAAATAGGAACACATTTGTTTTGAAAAACTGCCCCCTTGTGTCTGATTGCTGTATAGTTTTCCCAGTGCTTCCTGGTGTTCACCTGGAGAGCTGTGGCCGGTTGGTGCCAGCGTTAAAGAGCGTGGGAGAAGCATGAGTGAACCACTTCTCAGACAGCAGGTTGTAGGTTTCAATAGCTGCTGCAATGTCCTCCTTATGGATGCCCACGGACACTCTCATCAGCATGTGCTGTGGCCGCTCAGCGACTAAACAGAAGCAGTCATGGTGTCACAGGAACGCTTTACATTCAGGTCAGTCTCTTTTTTTCTGTCCTCTCCATTTCCTAGTCCCTTAGTTTGACTTTTATTTGACTACAGTGGATTTCATTTAACCACCTTACCCTTTCCATTGATCTTCAGCAGATACGAGCGCTCCAACGTCTATGAAATAAAATGTTAAAGATTGTTAAAATTACTTTCAGACAAGCATTAGTGTATATTTTGCATATTCTCTTATTTCAGAATTACCTTGAAGCCAAAGAAGTTGTAAGAGAAATCTCGGTCAAATATGATGGCTGAGTTGAGGCGCTAAGGAGATAAGGAAAAAACATTCATTATAAACACTTACCCCAAAATGTGACTTTGTGGGGAGAAAAAAAATTTGAAATGTGCATATCATTCTTACATCTTTGTTGGCCAAAACAATATCAAGGGTTTCTTTTGAAATCATAGGCGAGTGGCGGCTGTTCAGGGGATTCACATAGCTGTAGAGGTCCTCCATAACCTCTGTGATAGGAGCCAAGCAAATAAAGATATTACTTCATTATGGATTGTGAAATGTCACATTGGCATGAAACAGTGATGCATGGCAACTCACCACTAAAGACCTTCTTAGTTTCTTTGTGTAGGTTGGACACAGCGATGCGGGCTGCCAGGATGGCATAGTCAGGGTGTTTGGTGGTGAGGGTGGCAGTGATCTCAGCAGCCAGGGTGTCCAGCTCCACTGTGGTGACGCCACTGTAAAGGCCCTGAATCACCTTCATTGTGATCTGAGTCTGCAAAGCAAAACCATGCGATTTAGGGTCAGGGCTTTACTTCTTGGAAGATGCTTCTTTAATGAAAATGACCTAATACAGGGACATTTCAAAGACCAAGAGAGGATAGGATACTATGAAAGTTTCTAAGCATTATTTTTGTGGGTGGCCAATACAGTTTTGTTTAAAGCTACACTGTGTAACTTTTTTAGCTTATTCTTAGCTAAAAACAATTAGTTCTTTCAAAAATGTATGGGGTCATTAATCTATATTTACTTCTTTCAAGTAATAAAGTATTCTCTTAAGTGTATAATATGCCATTGAAAATACATACGGGTGAGGGGTTGAATGCGTCGCCATGTTGCCCTCCATCTTGAAAGTACATTAGCAAAAGAGGGACATACCCGTAAATTCAAGCTCGCCTTCGGCGTTTTAACACTCGATGGCACCGTGGCGAATGTGAAGAGGGGGATTGCTTGAGACTGATATAGCCTACAATGTAAACTTTGCCTTACGCTAGTGATGTCGTACAATATACAGAATAACGATAGCACCGATAAAAGTTACTTTACTAAGATTAGCTTGCATTCGTCTGGGAACCTGATCGCTGATGTTAGCAATGAAATGGTAAAAATTATGAAAACGTAAAACTATTATTCATTTTACATAGATGTCATAACCTACATGTTAACTGACAAATTAAATAACTGCAAATTATAATAGTTTTCTAAAGTAACCTCATCACCTGAAGGAACACTCATGGACGAGGTCGAACTGGAAGCCATGTAAATCGGCCACCGTAGGAGTTAAAACGAAATTGAGAGGAACAGAAACCAATATTCACTGGATGGTCATATACCTTTTCACCGCTAGATGGGGGGAAATATCACACAGTGTAGCTTTAAATATTACGAGGGTGTTGGTTCATCTGACAGAAGTTGGAAGTAGCCTGTTATGGATCTACTGTTTGAAGAATGATTAATTGTATTGCAACTAGGCCAAGGGTTTTCAAATTGGATGGAGGGTGCCTCGCACAGGGATAACCATATTTGGGGACTGTGGCATCTAAAAAGGGGCTTCCGCACCAGGTAGTTCTTGGAACTTATGCGCGTTTCCTCCACAGGAACTTGAGACTTTGGGGTGGTTCTCAGTGTTTCGACCGCAGAAACCAGGGACTAAATGAAGTTCTGGGTAAAAATTTCCCCTCAAAATAATCCCTACTCACAGGGCAGTACTTTTTTTTTTTGTAAGTTCAGGAACTTTTGGGGTGGGACTTGGACGCTGAACATTCTGATTGGTTGAGCTCATGCAGCATTTTATTTCAACCTAAAAGTCTGTTGCGATGTGTGCAGTAAGAGTTGTTTGCCAATTTAATCAACAATAAAGTTTAAAAAATACGACAGATGGACCAGCAACAATGTTCAGACTTTATTAAGCTTATATGCAGAGGACAAATCCATTGTGAATTGTAAAGTTGCACGCAGTCCTAAGTCACCGGACTAATCTTTGAAGTACTTTAGACCGCAACGTTAAAGCAGACAGCAACAGGTAAAACGGGGCTTTAGTTATAGGAGCTAACCACCAGGGTTAAAACTAAAAGTTCACCTAGGAACATTTACCTGGTTGCATTCGCACCGCCAGTAGGAACTCTGAAGTGACGCAAGCCATGCTTGTTTTTGTGACATTTATTTTGACTGCGCTGAGAACGTCAGAGCCTGAGCACACAGCTCTCACACTCTCCATATTCATTACTTTATGATCGGTTTAACAGTCCTGTCTAATACATTATTAGATAGAAATGTTATACAAAAAAAGTAGACAGTATATGAAAAAGTATTATTGTTTGCCATGTAGTTTATGTCCGCTGTTGCTAGCTGAGCAGATATACATAATGTTTTTTTTGGTCCCATCAAAGTTGCTTTGGATCTTCTCTTTAGCATAAAGGTTGAGAGGTCCATCTATCACCATGTTCCATGTCTAGTTAGTTTCTGGAGTTAGTATATAACTATATTCTGTGTGCTTTTTAATAACGGCAGGTGCTGTTGTTTCGCATGCATTTGACCAATCAGCGTACAATTACACCACTAATAGTTCCTATTGTGATGTGTATGTACTCTGAAGTAAGAGCTAAATTAGTTCCTCCAATAGGAGTTCCTTCCCAGAACTTAAGTTATTCCTAGTTCCTGCAGAGCAAACACGCCAAAATCCGGATACATCCACCAATAGTTCTAAGAACTATGAAAAGGTTCCTCTGGTGCAAAAGCCCCTAGGAGCAAACTCTGTCCTGGCGGGCCTCTGTCCTGCAGAGTTTAGCTCCAACCCTGATCCCGAAGACCTTGATTAGCTTGCTCAGGTGTGTTTGATCAGGGTTGAAACTCTGCAGGACAGTGGCCCTCCAGGACCGGACTTGAGGAACCCTGCCCTAGAGATTTAAATCCTGGACTAGGCAATGGTTGACCATGGAAATTATGTTTTGAGGCATTTCATAACTTACAGGATCAACAAAGTCAGAGTTGAGTCCATAGCAAAGTTTCTGGATGCGTGATGTGATTTTGTCAAACATGACACGCTCCTGGCGCCCATCTGAAACAAGAAAAACAAAACCATCAAATAAATAAAATTTACCCATTTAAAATATGCTAAGTATAATAACACCCAAAATAAAGAATGCATGGACATGACATGAACTGCAAACAAAGATATGAAATGTGAATAAAATTATGCAGCTCGTGAGTGCCGCATAACTTTAAACTAGTAACGTTATAACCGGTTACTTGACGATATATGCATTTTGGCATTACCCGCTGACCTAGTTAACTAATGAAGCCGTTGGCGCCAACTTTGAGTAACAAAGAGAAGAGCTAGTCGCTGCGAGCATATATACGGTTTCTCAGAGATTCATTAAATTATGTAGTCGGAAAAGTCAATATAATAACACACAGGTAATAAATATGCGACCTTATCCAACACTTCAAATGAACTCGACAGATTTAACTTACATTCTTCTCTTTGCCTGTTGACATTGCGACACGACTAAGGTCAATAAATGTATGGTTTACTGACTAGCCATCATTGTGGTTACAAAGAGAACTTCACAGAAACAGTAGTTACTCTTATTTTAGCATTTAAATTGTAATACACTTTCTGACTATATTGCAAATGAACAGGTAATTGGAGGACGAGTGGGACCATACCTCGCTTGATCACGTGCATGATTAAGGTCTTCGGTAGAGCGCAACAAAAAATACAGAAATAAAACCAGTAGGTGTTATTTGTGGATAAAGTGTCGTTTTGCTCGCCGGACTCTCAGCTGCTCCCGCTGTTGTGAACAAGTGCTGAGCGCGCCACACGAACCCGCCAGAACGTTATTTGTCCTCTTCCGGTTGAAGAAACTTAGCCAATGGGCTTTCGCTCCTTCTTCGTCGTCGACGTCTGGTTTACTAGACAACGGAACACGGTGATGTAACATGATCGTTAAATTTATTTTATTTATTTATTTTTTAAGTATCAATACAAAAATGAAACGCCATATAACTTAACAGCGGAAAATGCCTACGTACAGGGGTGTAAAATCTTAAAGTGTGAAAGTTAAAATACGGAGACTCAAAAATGTTACTCATTTAAACGTCTACTCTAAATACCTAGCAAGTAAAAGGGATCCATATTTAATTAGCCGTAAGTATTTAAAAGTAAAAAAATTTTATTTAAAAGTAAAAATGTAAAACTTTTGTCTTCTCATTTTAGTATTTAACTTACAGGATCAACAAAATCAGAGTTGAGACCATAACAAAGTTTCTGGATGCGTGCTGTGATTTTGTCGAACATAACACACTCCTGGCGCCAGGGATGGACTGGGACCAAAAATCGGCCCTCGCATTTTGGCCCAGACCGGCCCACCACCACATAAGATCCCAAATACCACCCGTCCTTGCGCTCCCTTGCCCTGCATATACCAACTCCTACTCTTAAAACTAGTGACCATGTAATGTGTAACAACCACAGGGCATTAATAGTGCAGGTGAGTAAGTTAAGAAAGTGGGTAAGTTAAAGACATTAAAGACAGTCTCATTCGCGGATTTATAAGCACAGAACACTATTATTATTTATATTAAACCACTTATGTTATATAAGCCACTTGTGTTATAGCATATTCTTGTTTCTGATGATATACACACTACCAGTCAAAAGTTTTAGAACGTTAAGTTTTTTTTTATGTTCTAGAGGAAGTCTCTTCTGCTCACCAAGGCTGCATCTGTGTTATTAGAAATACAAAAAGCTGTTATATGGTGAAATATTATTAAAATATAAAATAACAATATTCAAGTAGAAGTAGAAAACATTTTAAAATGTAATTTATTCCTGTGATCCAAAGCTGAATTTTGAGCATCATTACTCCAGTCTTCAGTGTCACATGATCTTTCAGAAATCATTCTAATATAATGATTTGCTGCTCAAGAAACGTTTATGATTGTTATCCGTGTTGAAAACAGTTGTGTACATTTTTTGGGGGGGATTCTTTGATGAATAGAAAGTTCAAAATATCTTTTGCAACATTATACAAGTCACTTGATCAATTTAATGCGTCCCTGCTAAATAAATGTATTAATTTCTTTAAGTTCTTTCCCAAAAAAATTAATAAATTCTTACCGACCCAAAACAATTAAATGGTAGTACAATGTTACAAAGGCTTTATATTTCAGATAAATGCTGTTCTTTTGAACTTTCTATTCATCAAAGAATCCCCAAAAATGTACACAACTGTTTTAACATTGATAACAATCATAAATGTTTCTTGAGCAGTAAATCATCATATTAGAATGATTTCTGAAGGATCATGTGATCCTGAAGACTGGAGTAAAGATGATAAATTCAGCTTTGATCACAGAAATAAATTACATTTTAAAATAAATTCAAATAGAAAAGAGTTATTTTATATTTTAATAATATTACACAATATTAGATTTAAAAAAAAAATTCTAATAATGCAGTTTTGCTGAGCAGAAGACTTTTTAACATCTGAGAAAAACATTTTAAAAAATCTTACCGTTTTAAAACTTTTGACTGGTAAGTGTAAATAAAAAAAAATCATTACTGAATTGGCCGGGTTTTAGAAGAGGCCTTTCATGAGTTTTTGTCTGCTAATGCAGATAGAAAAGCTAGCCTACAATTCTCATTAAGAAAGTTTGCATGATGTGCAACGTTTTCTCAATAATACAACGGATCATAATCATAATATATTAAAAAGAATAATAATTTTACTTATTACATAAGCCGGGAAGATGTAAAAGAACTTGCTTAAAGGTCTACTGATTCTTGTTAACTAGCTGCTCCGACCTTTTTTTAACACTGACGTTATGGCTTTCTACACCCGCACGCTTAGCCAGACTGCAATAATACAGTGTGTGTATAGCATGCCTACTTCTTTTATTGTTGTAGTGTTATCATCAACAGTTTGTCCACCACTTGTTTTTGGCTCATTTTTATCAAGGCTTACTGCGGGTTCTACCCTCTCTCCCTCATCTCTGTCCCTCTCCTCTCAAGTCTCCTTCTCACTATAACTGTTAATCATCAGCCACGGGAGCTGGTTTAGGTCCTGCCGCTGCCAAAAACATTTGTGACAATATATATATATATTTTTTTTCTCACGCAGCTTCTCTGCACCTGCTTTGGGTTTCCACGTCTCATGATCACACTGAAACTGCGTGCAGGTAGAAATCCCATAGATGGTGCTGTTCAAAGATATGATTGGGCCAGTCCAGTGTCAATCAAGTGTCAACCAATGGGCCGATGAGCTACGTGTTTCATCCAAGTATATGTCTCTGCAGGTTAGTAATAGGCGTTACCTCATCAGTGGGTGTGGCCATAAACAGAGGCCCGTTTTCCACTGTGTTACCTGATTTGCCCATGTCACAGTGTGGGTAGGGTTTAGGGGTGGGTTTGGGTGAAGGGGATAATTTTCATTGCGTGATTTATAAACACCCATCAATTTGAAAACACCCACTAATTTAGAAACGCCCAGACCTCATACTCGTTTCATGGGCCGCGTCTGTCAGAAGGAAAACTTAGCCTATGTGATATTTTTGACTAGTGTTTTGGGCCAGCAGCCCAGTGTCAATTGAAAAAACATTGGGCCGCCAATCTAGCTGTTCATGGGCCAAATATATATATATTTTTAAACGTAAAAAAAAAAAAAACACTACGGTCGGTCCAAAAAGCACGTCAGCCCACCGGGAAAGTGCCCGGTATGCCAGATGGCCAGTCCGCCCGTGCCTGGCGCCCATCTGAAAAACAAGAAAAACAAAAATATGATATAATTATAATAACATCCTTAATAAAGAATACATGGACATGATATGGACTGCAAAAAAAAGTGAACTCGTAATCTTTAATCAAAATAATCCGCCTTTATTAAACGTCTGTTTGGGCCAGACAAATTTACTGAGGACACCAATTTATTCACAGCAGTGATAGTGTAGGGTTAGAGCACATTGCAGAAAGTTTGACACAAATCGACCCAAGGTTCAAATCCGCCTTTTACTGAAATCACTCTACTCCCTTTTCCCCATGACATATCAGATCAGAAAGGCATTTATTTTCAATAAAAAATGACAAAATTAATTGAAAGGTGGAGATAAACCATCTAACAGGTCTTGTCCCACCCACACACAATGGTTCCGACGCCCATGCCGTGGCGTCATGGGATAGTAAAGTGTCCATCATATGCACAGCGGAAGTAGTAGGTCATCCGGGTACTTTTATGAGTACTGTGAATTCACACGTCTTTGGTCACATACTGTTTTCGCCTATTATATAGTAGGGAAGTATGTTATTTTTGGATGCAGCCCCCTTCTCTCTTGCTGCAAAACTTTCTCTGATGATGTGTTTAATGGCATGAGGGCGGGACAACCTGTCACTCGCATGACATCACAGCAATAGCAAACCACAACGATCCATCAATTCCTGATGGACAAAATCAAGCCCCGTCATATATTTTTTTCTTGTAGGGGAAGCTGTTTTACTCAGATATATGTTACAATAGGGAAGAAAAGAATATTGTAATTTCTGTTTCATGCTGACTTTAAAGGGTTACTTCAGCGATTAGCATTAAGCTTTGTATCAGTAGAAACCCAGGAGTATATTCAAATTATCATACTTTCCCTCTCATATGACCCTGAGACGAGAGAATTATGTATTTTATTTCTGGAAAAATTCCTCTAATGACGCAAATATCGTCATTTTGCGTCATGGGAGGAGTTTTTGGCCAGAGGCTGAAGACTACAGCCAGCAGAGGGCGCTATTTCCACATGTTTTCAACATCACACTCACAGCACTCGCGGAGCTGCGGAGATTCATGTAAACGGAGCCGTGGAGAGCAAAGTGAGTGTTTTAACTTTTAAAATGAACTTCCTATGAAAGTTAAGCTTCCAAAGACATGATCTGAAGACACGCCAGACTGATCACACACTGGGAATGCAGCCGCGAATCCCGCGATTACCTCAGCTCATGTGATGAATGTAATCCGATCCTGCTGCGTTTGTGCCGTGACGCTCAATCGGCTCACTCGCATTATATCGAAACAGACACGTTCAGTTTTTAATTGTAGTGTCTCTAACTGAACTGATTTTCTGAAAATGAACACGGTTGGCAAGTGGTCCAGTAATCCAGTAGCTGTGCCTAGAGTAGGGCGGTGAAGCAGTGCGTTCTGGGAATTGTTGTCTTTCATCCCCATGAGACAAAAATACATTTTCTGTGTTTTCTCAGTCTAGAAGGCACCAAATTCAAAAATAATTTCACATTTCTACTACATTAATGACCCAGTTTAAATACAGATTCATCTTCCCAGCGCTGAAGTACTAAGAGGGAATGACAGCTATTGTACAATTAGATAAGAACAGATGATGTCAATTCAATTGTGCGTCGGGATCTTAATTGACTGGGTTTCCATAGCTGAGCAGCTGCATGCAAGCCTCACATCACCAGTGGTGTAATGTAATGAAGTAATAATACTTTGTTACAGTACTGAAGTATTTTTGTGGGGATTCACTTTACTTGAGTTTTTATAACTTTCACTTTTCCTCCACACATTTCCTAAATAAAACATATACATTTATTCCAATACGTTTCCCTGAAGTATATTTGTTACTTTCTACAAAATAAATGTGGAAGAACACAGACTGCAAGCAAGCAGGTTTGACGAATCAGTGGTCTGCTGCTTGCAAGTTATTGGTTAAATTCCTTTGCACATGTGAAAACAAATGCTCACACAACCGCGGTTGATTTAATTTTCCACTCAAGTTAGCCCAAGCCAGAGTCCTGCCCAGGGATATCATGCTAGTTCCACTGAGCTCCACTTGACAATAAGACCGATTTCATGATGGAAGCAGAAATAGTGGCTGCACCTGCTACTCCAGTGACAAACGACAGTTGTGATGAAGATGAACACCCATGGCCATATTTGTGAGAAATATTTTCTTATGTTGGAACGATAGAGTCTTTGTACCGGATGAAGTGGCTCTTACATAGGGACTGGGTCCCATATTTTAGCTATATTTTTAGTGTCCCGACTTATTATGAAAAAATTATGTTTTGCCCGTATTTCTTCTTTCCTAAATTGTCTTTGATAGGTGACCATAAAAGCTAGTAGTAGCAGTTTTCTGTTGCATGAGAAAAATTACAATAATAATAAAACATTTTATTTATATAGCGCCTTTCAAGAACCCAAGGACTCTTTACATGAAGTTGATAGATTACATGAACACATATACAAGTATACTGTCAGTATACAACAAACCCGTTGGAACAGACAAAGATAGTTTATATGATGTCACAAAGACAGTTTATATGATTTAAAGATGTCACTTTCCCTCTGGAACACGACCCCTCAGCCGGACTGAGTGGCAAAACATACTGGAGCAGGACTGACTTTAATAAGAGAAATTGCAGAAATGCTGAAATAAATAACAGAATCACTGTCATCATACAAAAGACAGCTAAAAACTCATCTCTTTCGTGAGCACTTAACCTTATCATAAGAAAAAAAAAACTCTTCTCTTTTATTCCTTCCTTATTCTAGCTTAAGCTTATTCTATGTAATAACCAAAACTTGGTATTTAAGGCACTTTTTGCGTTTTGCGCCTATTCATGACCGATCGCTTCCTGTACTCCTATGTTGTAAGTCACTTTGGATAAAAGCGTCTGCTAAATGCCTAAATGTAAATGTAAATAATTTGCTGAAATAAATGAAATGTAGTTGGATTCGACAGTAATTCTTACAACAGTAATTCTTACAACATACTCTTATATTGGAACCTCAGTTCTACCAAACTGTTGCCTTCTCATGCCGTTCTATGGCAGCATCTGAAACAAGAAAGAAGATAAAAACTTTTGGATTAGACAGTGGTCACTTGAAGTTATTGAACTTCAGTAAATGTCTTTTTTTAATGCCCTGTAATGCAAATTGAATTAGCGTTAAAGAAATCATGACATGATAAATCAAATTTGTCTTGATCTTTTGACATACAAGTTATTTGTACCATAAAAAAATTCTGTGATTTTGAGATTTTACATACTAGTTATATGGTTAATAGGATCTTGGAGATAGGACCAGCAGTCCATCAGCATGGAATAATCTAGAAAAAAATAAAAATAAACAATTTGTCAAATTGCCAAAAATATTTAGTATAAAATGTCAGGTTTATACAGATTATACAAAACATAATTAACATAATTTATGTTTTTTAGGTTGACTAATTGACTAATTGATAGTATTGCTCATACAGTGTCACTGTACATACTGTTTGACATTTGGATGTCAAAGCCTTCTTTAAATGACTAATAATATCATGTTCATAAGAAATTTACAGATGCATAGTGATATAGGTAAATATATTGTGAAAAAATTATATGAATTTATTTAATTAGCTTGTTCAGTCCACCTGTATTGCTGGAAGGCTAATAAACCGTACAGTTTATAGATAGATGCAATATAAATGCTACATGTACAGCATGATCTACTGTGTGTACAAACTGTATTCGTATCTGTCGCTCCTGAAATCACAGAACATTTTATCAATATTTGTTTACCATGAGAGACCTGAGGCCTGTTGCATGAAGCTAGCTGAACAAACTCTGAGTTTCAGAGTAGGTTTAGAGTTGACAAATCCAGATAAATCCAACCTGGTTTAGATCAAGTTCAATTGTTTCTCAAAGCTTGGTATAAACTTTCTCTGTCAACTCAGGTTCAATCCAGAGTTTGCAATTAACACTGAAGCGCGTGCACCTGAAAGCGTGACACATGCGGCAAACAGCCAATCACAGTGTCTGTTCGATTCACTTCTCTTCTGAAGATTGAGAGATCGTTCTGAAAATTATCATGAAATTAAATGTGTTTAAAGCAGGAATAAAAACTTCTGCTGCAGCGTCAATTTAAGAAGGCAGCTGAAAGAATATCTGACTATATCAATGCATGATGTGAATCAAAGAAATATGCCTAATAATTATAGGTTCACAAAGAGCTCAAATAAATACACAATGTTTAAAAGAATTATGAATGCATGTTTTATATTTATATTAATATTTGGCTACTTGTCAATATAATATAATTATATGAATATATTATGTGAATTAAAAGTAATTATAATTCATATATTATAAATATAATAAATAATTTGCACCAAAAGATGAGCAATTTTGTCTCTAAAGTTTTTTCACTATAAACTACTTTAATTTGAGAGATACAGGTGGTGTGAGTTTTACTTGCAGCTGATTGGTCCAGTTTGAGTTTTTGATCTCTAACCCAGAATAAAACCTGCTCCAGAGCAGGTTAGTTGTGTAGTGTAAGTTACCATGGTGATTAACACTGCTAAAAACCAATCCACCTTCTTGAGCCTGAAAAACCAGAGTTTGCTCAAACTAATCTCAAACTTACCTGGGTAGCAACTGAAACCAGCTTTGTGCAACAGGCCACAGGACATGTTTAAACTATTTTGATTTTCTGTGACGCACCGATTTACAGCAACGATTTACAGTAACCTACAGCGCATAATTTTAACGTTAGGTTAAATAAATGTGCTTACATCCAATCATCCATTGACAAATTTATCAAAACCTCTCATCTAAACATAAAATGTGATTAAACGCCCAAACGTTCATAAACAAGTTAGCCTACCTCTTCTAAAAAAAATTGAGATTTTTTCTACTTCTTCAAAGACACTAAAACCTTTCTATAAAGTAAATATTCAACATAATCGTGTCAAGAACAGGTAAGAAAAGTGCCAGGAACAGTAGTGTGTATTACTTTTGTGATTTCATGGACTAAACTCACCTGAAAACAGCGAAAACAACAGCGAGACAGAGTTTTGCTGCTTGTGTGTTGTTTCCCACACACAGATACTTTCTAAAGACGTAACGTTACGCATGCTCATGCCTCAAGCGTCTACGCCAATAAGATTTGCTGTGTTATAAACCAATGAAATTGGGTGTAGGCGGAGCGACATGTGTCGCCCCGCCTTAATGTGTTGCCCCACCCCATCGTCCAGACTGCACTCTGGGGTTACTCTCAGCCTCTGGCCAAAAACTCCTCCAATGACGTAAAATGACGATATTTGCGTCATCGGAGGAATTTTTCCAGAAATAAAATAAAGAATTATCTCGTCTCAGGGTCATATGAGGGGGATAATTTGAATATACTCCCGGGTTTCTACTGATACAAAGCTTAATGCTAAACGCTGAAGTAACCCTTTAAGAGTGTACTTCCCCATGTTTGGGATAGGACATATTTAAGAGTGAGGAGTTGGGGTGATGGAGGAATGCTGGAGAACTGTTGTGGGAGGTAGTTTGGCTAAACCTCCTCTCATGCTAGTTAGGTTGATTATCTGAACGTGCTCCCAAACTTTGTAAATAAAACATCATTTTGTAAGCATACTTAAGGATATCGCGGACAATTTTCAAAAGGAATTGCAAGTTGTATTTGTAATTGCGTTTTCAATTTGTGGACGCATAAACTCTGACATAATTCAAACGCAATTGCAAATTGCGCATTTCCGTTTGCAATTTTGTTTACGCGAACCCACAAGGGCTGCCATATTTCAAATGAAAAAGCAAAGTCTGTTTGCAATTGCATTTCCAATGTCTTTCAAGTTATGATGACCCTGCCATTTTGGAATAGTAATAGAAAATCACCTATTTGCCATTTCATTTCCTCCGTGTCCTGCCACAACCTGCACAAAATTCAAATGGAATTGCAATCCCCTTTGCGCTTGCAATTCCGACGTCCCGTTTCACACATCCGTCTGCAGTGCGTCTGCGGTGCGTGTTGCGGTGTGTATTTGGTGCCGGAGCAGCACGAGCTGTTGTGCTTTCACATAGGCTGCGTTTGCAGTGCGCAAATGATCCGCTGTTATATCCCACAAACACAGCATTTATCAATATTTTTTTATTTCAAATCTAAAAGTTGTTACTGAACAGGGCTCACCAGAATTGCAAATCTCTTTGTTTACACTTTCATGGATGTCAGGTTTTAACGTTGCCTAGGTACTACATTTAAACGTTTATTTAATTCATTAATTCATATTTATAGCCTATACTTTAGATGTAGCTCACACAAGTGGCAAAACTTTTAAACATAGGTTATAGCCTAAAATCACAAACATTTTAAATTAGAAACTTACAATAGGCTATTCAAAAACAGCCGACTCTAGTCTTTTCTTTTGTTTTTAAACCCTTTTAAAATTAATCCTGCAGATCATAAAGAAATTTATTTTTTAATCAACAAGAAAGGACGAGTGCTATCCATTATGTCACTTTTTTTACCTAAATGTCAGGTAAGGTGTCGTTTCCATTCCTTGCTTTAGGCCTACCCAAAAAAAGAGAGAAAAAAGCCATGTGTAGACTTAGTAACAAGTAGACTTTAAATTATATGCGTATGTGGTGAAATTACTATGATTTTCGCATCAGTACATGTTTATTTTAATGCGAACGGACTGACGGACAGCATCCGCGTGCAGTGTGAAAGCTGTAATCCGTTAACATGGGTACGAAAAAAAATATGCACTGCAGACGGAGTATGTGTGAAACGGGCGTAACACAGTCAACTGTTAATCAGGCTTGAGGGCGGGGTTTATTGATGTAATCTTAAAGTAGGCCACGCCCCACCTTCCGTTTCATTCTGACATTAAAATCTTTCTTCACAGATGTTTTCTTGTAGTGCCATCAGGCCAATCAGCAATGATATTAAATAATTTTCCATACAGTGACATAATTTACAGCTCACATAATTTACATAATTTACAGCTCAAATGAAAACAAAAAGTGTCCCCATGAATAACTGTAATGTTTGCCTTTCTTAAGATATTATTTAAGACATTCTTTCAAAAATTCTAAACCCAACACCATCCATCCATCCATCTTCCTAGCATTATTCCTGCTAATTTGCAGGGTCCACTTCACAAACACATTTGATTTGGCACAGGTTTTAAACCGGATACCCTTCCTGTGGCCTGTTGCACAAAGCTGGTTTCAGTTGCTACCCAGGTAAGTTTGAGATTAGTTTGAGCAAACTCTGGTTTTTCGGGCTCAAGAAGGTGGATTGGTTTTTAGCAGTGTTAATCACCATGGTAACTTACACTACACAACTAACCTGCTCTGGAGCAGGTTTTATTCTGGGTTGGGTTAGAGATCAAAAACTCAAACTGGACCAATCAGCTGCAAGTAAAACTCACACCACCTGTATCTCTCAAATTAAAGTAGTTTATAGTGAAAAAACTTTATAGACAAAATTGCTCATCTTTTGGTGCAAATTATTTATTATATTTATAATATATGAATTATAATTACTTTTAATTCACATAATATATTCATATAATTATATTATATTGACAATTAGCCAAATATTAATATAAATATAAAACATGCATTCATAATTCTTTTAAACAACGTGTATTTATTTGAGCTCTTTGTGAACCTATAATTATTAGGCATATTTCTTTGATTAACATCATGCATTGATAGTCAGATATTCTTTCAGCTGCCTTCTTAAATTGACGCTGCAGCATAAGTGTTTATTCTTACTTTAAACGCATTTAATTTCATGATAATTTTCAGAACGATCTCTCAGTCTTCAGAAGAGAAGTGAATCGAACAGACACTGTGATTGAATGTTTGCCGCATGTGTCACGCTTTCAGGTGCACGCGCTTCAGTGTTAATTGCAAACTCTGGATTGAACCTGAGTTGACAGAGAAAGTTTATACCAAGCTTTGAGAAACAATTGAACTTGATCTAAACCAGGTTGGATTTATCTGGATTTGTCAACTCTAAACCTACTCTGAAACTCAGAGTTTGTTAAGCTAGCTTAATGCAACAGGCCTCTGACAATTCACACGCCTATGGACAATTTGGCATATCAATCCACCTACCACCTGCATTTCTTTAGACTGTGGGGGAAACCCACGCTGACACGGGGAGAACATGCAAACTTCAGCCAGCTAGGGATCAATCGGGGGACCTCTTGCTACCCACTGAGCCACCATGCCGCCCTTCAAAACCCAACACAACAAAATGAGCACAGCTAACAGTAGCCTAGATTAAAAAAATACAACAAATATAGGCCATTACACAACAGAATACAACATATACATCCCAAAATTACATTTTAAATTACTTTGACTGGCAACCATTTCTGTTAATTTATCCCATAGGATATGTTAACACTTAAGATTATATAAACTTTATCAATGTAATCCCCTGATGGAAATAGCTGCATATATTGTTATCACGCAAGTACAGGTTCTGTCTTCTTGAATTATAAAGACTGAAATCTCTAAAACTGTACACCAACCGCTCCCATTTCAATAACATGTGAAATCACAAATACATTCTTTGCACATCTCAGTGTTTATTAGTTTGCAGACAACTGGTTAATTCATACTGTTTTGTAAAAGCATTTGGTATAATTATGGAAGATGAACACACCCAGTTTGTATATTTAAAAAAATGCATAAATAAACAAAACATATTGAATACATGTTTATGAATTAATACAAAAATAAATAGCATTTAGTATTGATTGAAAAAAGCTATTTTTTGTATTTCATTTATAAATAAAATAGATTTTGTGTCTGTTGCTATAACCAAAAAAAAAAGAGCTACTGTCATACCAAGCCAGGACACAATGCGGTTTCCTGCTCTTGTAGTTAACTTGCTGAAGTGACTTCCTGTTGAAACGAGACAAATACGCTTATCGCTTTGACAACCAAAAGTGTTTTTTTTTCGGCAGGCGAAAATAAGCTTTCGATGTCAGAACTCGCCAGCCATAATTTGACCCACAGGCGTGTAGACACAGGACTAGTCAATAAACAAAGCTATACTGAACGCTAAATATATATGCACTAATAAATATTAAAAAAAGGATGGAGGATATGGGAATGATCCGCCAAGGAGGAGCATTATATACGAGTTTACCTGCAGGAAGGTGCGCTTTGTGTGCGGAACAGACACCGACGCCTCCCTTCATCTGTTCCTCCTCCCCCAACCAACCAACAACATGGATCATCGCAGTCCACCTGCGCTTTGTAGTCAGGATTACTCTTTTTTATTCTAAGCTATCTATTAAAAGTCTCTAGAACTCTGCATTCTGTTTTAACAGTCAACCAGGGTTCTCGATGAAACCAATAAGTGAACAATGTAGCGTGCATCAGAAGAAAAGTGCTGGGAGATGCCGAATGAGGAGGCGAGAACAGCACCTGGAAACGGTGTGACTGTGAACGAAGCAGCTACAAGAGAGGTACTTATTAATGCTTTTACACACGAACGCTTATTTTACACGAGAAAAGGAACATGATTTTGATGTTATTTGAGTTTTGAAAGAAACTCGTGTGAACACTTACGGTTTGCTGGTCTGTCGAGGTAATACAACCCGTCTGCCCTCATTCCTGTCTATGGCAGCGTTTCAACACTATAGTTTTTTTTTAAAGGTTAGTTTAATAAAAGTTCAAATGTTAGTTAATCCAAAATGCTAATACCCTCATTTGGTTCAACAAATATTTGACTTTTTCCCACACAAGGAGAATTACAGCCTCAGTCACTGTTCACTTTCTTCTTTGCGTACAATGAAAATGAATGGTGACTCGAATTCATTTCTGGATGAACTGTCTCTTTAGCACCCCTTAGTAGATAATAAATCAATAAAATATTAATTGGAAGGATTAGGATCAAAATAAGCTACTATATTTCTGAAAGAAAAAGTAAATAAAGATGACAACAACTATGATTACAAAATTGAATGTTGGTCTGCCTGCATATCATAGACACAACCTAATAATAATACTTAATATTTATATGATGAAAAACAATGTCAACCACCCTTGTTCAGTAGTGTGTCATCCATGTGCTTTTAGCAATCAAATGACTTCCCTTTTATCTCACAATAGCGTTCCTACTGCACAAACCAAACTGACTGTTAGTTCCTCATCCCAGACTTTAGTGAAATTAAGTACAGGCTTATGGAGTATAGTTTTCAGCTGAGAAGAGAAGTAATGCAAACTAGATGAAAGCGTTTGTCCAGGTAAACTTTGATGTTGGCTTGAGAAAGCAATGATGAAATGTTTAAAGTAGCTTTAGATTCTTAAAGGTTTGGAGTTTTTAAAATTTGAATAGTTTGAAGTTTGAAGTAGCTAAAGCTAGAAAGGTTTTGAGGCCAGGTAGAGGGTTGCTAGGGTGTGGCTAGGCAGTTGCCAGGGTGATGCCTAAAGCCTGCTCACGGCCTGATTCAAATAGCTCTGAGAGGACTTACTGCTCAGCTTTATATCTTCTGACATTATTCGAAGACAAAGGGGTGTGTTGATCTTTTTTATGGTTGTGTTTGATCGTGATCATAAGATTTAAATGATCTTCTTGGCAGAGTCCAGCACAACAGAACGGGATTGTGTCTTCTAACGATGTCATCAGCCCTGTATCCCAGTCCCAAACTGAGCATCAGCCTCCATTGTCTGCACCAGCTTCTCCTGCTCAGCCTCCCAGAGAACAGTGGGGCGGCAAATATGAATTTCTTCTCTCCTGTATTGGCTACTGTGTTGGCCTGGGAAATGTCTGGAGATTCCCCTACCTCTGCTATCGAAATGGAGGAGGTGAGCGACAGTATGAAAAATAATCTGTTAGGATGAACAGGCTGTACATTGTGGATCCTTTGAGTTGTAAAACAATATGGTGTAAAAATTCAGTGTAAACGTGTGGTTAATTCACCATTATTTAGTGAAAATTTGTCACAAACTAGCACCTTAAAACTGAAAAATCAGTGTGTCTGTGATTTTGCCCCGTAAAAAATTCCTACATGATTTTGTGAATGGGTCTTTCACAGGTAAACCAGGACATTTGGTCACCCTAAGTTGAAATCCATCCTCCTGACCAACCAACCAAAACCAAAAACCCTCCCCTGTAGGCTAGTAGGGAGGAGGGCACATTCCTCTTAACCTCGGAAACACATTTTCCTAAACCAAGAAGGCTTCAAAAAAGAAATTTGCAATGTAAAGAGCAAAGTTAGTAAAGACACCTGTTCAATGATTGTGGGATGGTGATGTAGCAAAGCACTCAGATGTTTGAGGTTTTATTTTTCATGTTACAATATTAAATTCTTTCAAAGAGACTTTCAAACATTAATTTCATAGATTGTGCTAAACAACACTTTGAATGTGACTTCTGAACTATGACATTTTGCTAAATACTAGACTTGAAACCAAAGAAAAACAGCAAGAGCCGGTGGCGTCTGAAACTGGACACCGAAATTGCTCCATTTTCTCTTACATATTACACACCAATATATGCATGCATACACACACAGTAGAGCAGCATGATTCTGGATAAACTGAGAATCACAATTTTTTGTTTTAAAATGGAGATCACTATTCTCACACAATTCTGAATAGACAAATAAACAATACAGTATATATAAAAAAGAGTAGTTAATTTGAATGAATTATTTTCTTTAATAATCGGTTTGAGTGAATGATTCAATGACTCGCTAATAAAGACTTCACTTGTTTCATTTACCTCATAAATAAGCATTTTTGAACAAATCTTTTGAATGAATGATTCAATGACAAATGCATTTGTCACTTTTTTCCACCTTCTGGTGTAATTGATAAAGTATCAAAAAGGGGATTTACTGTATCTTTATCGCTACCATATCTGAACTATAAACTTTTATCCCAATACTACTGTGATTTATTATGGATTCTTGTAAAAGGCCGGAATAATGATACTGTGTGGTGGTTGTTTGTGAAGTTATTTTTCATGTCTTTACATGATGAAACTGCTCTCTCTGGGTCAGCAGCAGCACCAACGCAGATTTGAATGTTTGCTGTGATTGTTTTCGTCAAAGGTTTAAAATACAGGAGAATCGTTGACCTTCAGGAATAAGATCACATGGGTGTTTGAAATCGAGATGTTTCAGTTCTGTTCTTGAAAGGCCGGTTGTTCAAAAAATTTGATCTGGATCAGAATGATAATCAGGTAATCCACTTTAATTTTGTGCCGTTTTTTTCTGAACACTTTTTCAGATAACCAAATCTGGATTACTAGTGCTGTACTGAGTGGGGGTATTTTAATGCTTTTGCGTTTTATTACATTGATATCCTTTGCAGGATATCCACCCTTTTGAAAACCACCCTTTTGCTGGGATTAGTATAATCATGATTTTTATCAGGTTTTTATGAGAGGTATCCCAATCTTACTGAAGTTTATTTGAACAACACAAACTGATAATTTGATCCAGATCAAAACCAAGATTGGATTTTGTGATTCTAATACGATTTTAAACAATCCATTTTCCATATTTGTTTCAATCCGATTGCTGAAATCCAATCCGATTACTTTTGAACAACTTGGCCTATATGATTGTCTAGCAGTGTTCTTGCTGTATTGTTGTGATATTATTGGTATCATGAACCATGTGTCATGTATCGTACCGTGAGGTTGGGTACCCTGTGATTCCCACCCCTGTTGTTAGGGAATTATTTGTATGGCGCCAAAATCTCTTTTTTACTTTACTGTGGCTACCGAAAGGCTTAATAAGTAGCCTAATGTCTACTTTCTAATTTATAACTTTTAACAGTTAAACTAATCAAGAGCAAAATTCCAGTTTTAAAGTTTTATAAAAATGTTGTTCCTGAAATCTGGGGTCCGTTTTTCGTACACTGCTAACTCCGTTAGCTGGATTTGATTGTTGACGAAATTTGGCCTGATCTTGGATTGTTTGGTTCTTCGAAGCTCATCCTGGACTTGCTGTCATAGCAACAGGTCCGCAAGTTTAAACCTGCTCGGGAGTGGGCTTATTCATGTAAACAGGATTAGATTGCATCTTTTTAAGCAGAGTTGATACTTAAAATTTGTCCCAATCACTGCTACTTTATTACAAGAGTTCCCTACTGAACCAGGGGCAATGATAATTTTAAATAACAATAATAAATAATAATATAAAAATGTATTTGAAAATATTATAATGTTGTGTATAATACTGTAGACACAGCCACTTGATTGAGAGATTTATTTTTGATAGAATAATTACTTTATAATTTTATTGGACTTTTTTTGCCTCTTTTGAACAACCCATTTTTAAGATTTGATTCAATCTGATCAGATTACTTTTAGACAACTAAGCCGAAATGATTAGTTACATCCACAATTAACAGGACTTCAGGCGGTTTTCATATCCATAGGCGCATATTAACTGTTTGCAGTCTATGCAGTGTTTTTAAGGTTCTGGATTTTTGAAGAGGCTTTTTTAATATGAAATGTGTGAATAAAACAAATCCTGAGGAGGAAAATAACCCATTGACAAAACCAGTGAATTAGGAGTGTGGAATCACTTGCACAAAAGACATAATTTGTGGTTGTGGCTCAGTGGTTAGTGTACATGCTCTAACGTGTTGAGCTGTGGTGCTTCTGCAGGTGAACTTTGAATCTGACTCATGCCACACAAAAAAAAAAAATCATTCCATCCTCCTCACCCCATAATTTCCTGTCTTTTCTTTACTATTGTTATGGAAATACCAATATTATAATGTATAAAAGTGTTTAAAGGGACACAAATTATTCAAAATAATTAATATACAAATTATAAAAAATGTGCGTATTTGGCAGATGCATTTATCCAAAGCGATATCCATTGCATTCAAGGTATAGTTCTTGCTTTTCCCAGGAATCAAACTTATGATCTTGGCGTTGCTTGCGCCGTACTCTACTGTTTGAGCAACAAAACATTTCTGAAATAGAACATTGACTGTTGTCCTCTGTTGGGTTGCAGGTGTGTTTCTCATCCCATACTTCATCATGCTCTTCTTCACGGGTATGCCTCTCTTCCTCATGGAGCTCAGCCTGGGCCAGTATGGAGCTGCGGGTCCCATCACCGTCTGGAAGTGCTGTCCCCTCCTCAAAGGTACCACAACACATGCAATTCATCAATTCAGCAGCTTAATTATGGTTTGTAAATAGACTATGTCAATTTGGGTTTGAGTTCTATTCATTGTTCATAGTCTGTAGCTCCACTTCGCATAAGAAGTAAGAATAAATTCTGTATTGTAATAATCAGTAATTAAATACAGGGCTGAACAAATGGAGATGTGTGGAACAAATGTGTTGTCCTGGCCTCGTTGCAGGGATTGGCATAGGGATGCTGTGTGTGTCCATTCTTGTGTGTCTCTATTATAATGTCATTATCGCTTGGACGTTCTACTACCTGGGCAGCTCTTTTCAAAGCCCTCTGCCCTGGTCATGTGATGCTCTTCATAACATTGCCCTTTGTAGAGTAAGTCTTCCTTTTCTGCTAAGTTAACATAAAATGTTAAACAATTGTAATTTGTTACCATACTGACTACTGCCTATCATCTATGGTTTTCTCCACAGAACAAAACTAATGTCACCCAAAGTCCCTCTGAGGTCTTCTGGAAGTAAGCATTCTCAATTATTCTTTTTTTCCTCTCAGTTTCTCTTTACAAATGTACTAGTCTGTAAATTGCCTTTATATATATACAAATAAATACAATGAAATTAAAAGTTACTTTATAAATACCATTGATTTTGAAACTAGTATATTAATATATTAAAAAATGATGATCCATAAAATGTGCACAGTTCTGATGTAATGTGTTGTATAAGCCACTTATTTGTATGTTTTGTGTCTCAGTAAATGTTGGAGATTAAAAATGCTTGAATTGCTAAACTCGTATATGAAGCACATTTCTGTCAAACTGTAAAACAACAACAACAACAACAAAAAACACCCTTAAGTAAATTGTTGCATTACAATTAATGGGACAGTTTATATACAAATTGTTTTAAAGAAAGTTTCCCAGAAAAATTTGGCTAACATTTTACAATAAGGTTAAATCTGTTAACATTATTTTATGCATTAGGTATCATGAACCATACTTAAAAAAATATATATATATACTATTCATAATTATTTGTATATATTAACTCTATAACTGTTTTATTTGTTAAATATGTGTTTTTTTAAAGAAATGAATACCTTTATTAAGCAAGGATGCATTAAATTGATCAAATGGGATATTTATAATGTTACAAAATATTTCTTTCAAATAAATGCTGTTCTTTTGTACTAATGTATCACAAATATTAAGTGGCACAACTATTTTTGACATTAATAATAATTAGCAGTAAATCAGCATATTAGAGTGATTTCTAAATGATCATGTGACACTGAAGCCTGCAGTAATGATGCTGAAAATACAGTCATGCCATCACAGGAATAAATTACATTTTAAGATATACTACAATAGAAAACAAATGATTTAAATTGTCATACTATTACTGTTTTTACTGTCATTTTAATTAAATAAATGCACCCGTGGTGAGCATAAAACTTAGTGTAGATTAAATAAATGCTGTGAAAGTATTGCCATGCTCACCTGCATGAACTAATGATACCTAATTTGTTTGCTCGTGTTTCATGTTTGTTTGCATCCTTGAATCTAAAAATACCACAGTTAGAGTTGTGATAATGTACAGCAAACGTCTCCAAGTCCAAAGTCCTGCTTTTACTGACACGCACAGACCGGTAACATCTGTTCTAGTGTTCTGTGGTGAGAGTAAGGCTAAAGTGCCACAAAACCTCTTGAAACACTTCTAGCCGATGGCACAATACTGAGGCTTACACAGTGTTTGTGTGTGTTCAGTGTAAAGGTTCTGGGTGTGGTGAACAGTGAAGGGCTGCACGATCCCGGCCCAGTGCGTTGGCCTCTAGCTCTCTGTTTGTTGGCAGCCTGGGTCGTCATTTTTCTCTGCATGCTCAAGGGCATTCGCAGCTCCGGCAAGGTAAGATACTGAGATCCACAGAGCATCCAGTTGGCATTTTCCCCAGTAGGAAAATAAAATATTATTAACATACTATTACAGTTTTTATTAACATTTTGAATGTTTTTTTCACCCTTCAGTTTTCATTTAAATTATATTTTAAGTTTAAGTAATTGTGTTGTTTGTTTTTGTAATTTTTTAAACATCTATATAGCTGTTATTTATTTTTATTTTAGTTGTAGTTATTTTAGTTCATCACAGACATCCCACCTCTCCTGGATGTTCCAGGAGTTTCCCGCATATTGATAGCAAATTATATGCTATATCCCGGGAATTGAGTGAGAGACAGTGAAAAACCGTTTCCAGGGTATTGAAGTGCATTTTCGATGGGCCTACTATTAGAATAAATCACCCCTGGTAACGTGACTTCCACGAGCGAGTGGGAAAGAAAGTAAATGAAACAAAGAAGGGAGAAAAGCGTTTTTTTTGGGGTGCTACTCTATATCGTTTTTTAAATATGTAGAATAGACTTTCTGTTAAGAAGTTACTCTATTGATGTACTAGGTACTACTATGTAGTGATGCCAACTCACAGGTTATATAAGCTCATGTTACGGGGCTTACGCATTAAATATGAATATACTGTAATAAAATATAATGCAGTATTATATTATATAATATCCTGTATTCATTCATGTTTGTGGTGGGTTGTCTGACATCAAATTAAACTAAAAGAAAATGAGAAATTTTGCCTCAGTAACTAGCTAAAAAATAAATAAATAAATATATATATATATATATATATATATATATATATATATATATATATATATATATATATATATATATATATATATATATATATATATATATATATATATATATATATATATATATATATATATATATATATATATATATATATTTTTTTTTTTATGGTTTTAGTTAACTATAATTACCCTGATGTGGACTTCATATGAAGTCATTTCAGGGTAAAGGAGAATATATTCTACATGATAGAAATGAATTTCCCATCTTTCCTCTGATGTGAGGTGGTGTATGTGACCGCCACCTTCCCGTATTTAGTGCTGGTGGTCCTCATCATCAGAGGAGCCACCCTTGAGGGCTCCTTAAACGGTGTCGCCTTCTACCTCACTCCAAACTGGGCCCATTTGGCTAATGCACAGGTACCATTTAGTAAACAGTAAAACATTTTTTTAAAATAAATGCTACAGTTTTCCATTTCCTTCAGTTTTGTACATCCTGTCATTGTAGGTGTGGAATGATGCTGCGTCGCAGATCTTTTATTCTTTGGGTATTGGGGTTGGTGGCCTTCTGTCAATGGCGTCTTACAATAAATTTGACAATAATGTTATCAGGTGAGGCTTTTTACTCTTGGAAAACTTTGTTTTTGCTTTTTGTCGTATTAAACATTACTTAAGGTCTTAAAATGATCACTTTCCTGCAGGGATACTCTGATTATCACCATAGGGAACTGCGCTACCAGCTTTTTTGCAGGCTTTGCCATTTTCTCTATTCTGGGTCACATGGCTTGGAGGAAGGGAGTGCCCGTGGGTCAGGTGGCAGACACAGGTACAGCCTGTTTAGCCTGTCATATTACTTCTTCCTTGTCTGAAATCCCGGATAGCTCAGCACACACACCAGCCCTATGATTTACAGTCACTTAAAATGTTTTCAAATCTTTGCAATTTCAAAGCCAATGCATAGTTTATTATTTTCCATTTAACCTTTTAGGTCCTGGTCTGGCATTTGTTGCCTACCCAGAAGCCCTGGCCCTTCTCCCTGGATCAGTGTTTTGGTCCATTCTGTTTTTTCTCATGCTCTTTATGCTGGGAGTGGACACACTGGTAAGACCCTGCAGTGCATTCAGGTTTTTATGTTTGACAGTTATTCATGTTGCAGACCATTTTTCATGTTGTTTCTAGTGTCACACCATACACAGATACACTACCATTCAAAGGTTTGGGGTTGGTAAGAATTTGTAATATTGTTTAAAGTGTATACATTATTTGTGCACGTGTATATACATGTGTGTTTCAGTTTGATTTAAAAGACTGTTACCTGCATATCTGACCATCCATCCCATCCCCATCCCCATCCCAATCCAATCCAATCATATATAAAAAAAATTTAAATGACTAGAAATGCCATGGGAACCTGATTGGTCAAACAGTGTGAGAACTTTGATATGAATCCAAGTGATCAGGATTCAGTGTTTCTGGATTAGAAACATTATTGTATGACACCTCAGTATTCAGGAAGCAGATTTGTCAAGAGATGTGTGAAATAACAGCGTACAGTGTCCTGTCTTCATGCACAGTTACTGAAATGAGTGTTGTAGCTCGGTGATGGGATGTGCTGTAACACAGCGGTTTTCCTTCCTCTGTCTTCAAGCACTGCCTTTCTCTCAGTGTCACCAAGTTCGGTTTTTAGAGTATTTTTTGCTACATGTTAGTTGTGATAAATCTTTATATGTAAATGATCAAATATAGCTTGAATATACTGATAGTCGGTTTGGAATGAAGCTTATCTCTGTGCTCATGTTTACATTTATGCATTTGGCAAACAGATGAAGGTAGATAATGCACACAGCAGTGCTTGTGTTGCCCTAACAGCAAACCGAGGATCTGTTTAATTTTGTTGATGTAGATGTCAGCGAAACTTATGACATGTTTGTACACTCCTGACAGTTAAAGAGAGGACACAGTCGTTTGTTTAATTCCCGCTATTGGGACGTTCTCTCTCTTTCCTGTAGTTTGGTAACATGGAGGGCATCTGTACAGCAGTGCTTGATGAGTTTCCTGAGCTCAGATCCAATCTGAAGCACAAGACGCTGTTCCTGGGACTGCTCTGTTTCGCATTCTATCTGATGGGCCTGCTGCTTATCACTGATGTAAGAGGAGCAAATAAACTGATATCAGCATTCACTCAGTTTTTGACAGTTTTATAAATACGTGTGTACATACGTCCAAAGTTTAGTAATGCTTATGAAAAGTTTAATCGCATAATTCATCATCTTGTCCATCTTTATATTGTCAATTAGGGATTCTCTTTATGCTATTATTACTGTTTTTGTTGTCATATACTTTCTTTTTGTCCTGTGTTTTTCCATCACAGGGTGGGATATACTGGTTCACGCTCATCGACTCCTTCAGCACTAGCTTTGGTCTCATCATCATTACTCTCTTCATGTGCATTGGCATCTCATTCTTCTATGGTACACTCTTTTTGATTTTCTCATGGGTGATGGTAATAAAGTAGTTTAAGAGTGTGTTTCCACTTGGCATGTTTGTGTGGTTCATTTGAATAAGAGTGAACGCTGCCATCTGAAGACTGCCGAGACTGCTGAAAAGATGGATCTCGGTCCACTTCCAAACGAACCCTGGTGCGATTCGACTGGTCCATGTTGCATTCATCTTTCAAAGACTTCTAAACTAGCCAAAAACGTCAAAGATGAGACCCTAAATGCTCAAGCACACCTGGTTTTTCTTGTTATGGGATCAAGTTGAGTACGGGTGTTGAAAACGCTGTCTTGCAGCAGATTTTTGTTTGTGTGTGTGTGTGTGTGATGGAGGGATTGCTGGTGCTGTTTTGACTCTTTTACACATTTTAAAAGCTCTTTGTGAGTTCTCAGCTGGTAAAAGTCCCATCATATGTCTGCACATACGAGCGCGTTTATCCTAGCATACAGCGTTTTCAATGTTCCGTATGTCATAAAAGTCTTTAGTTTCGGTCTTTAAAAATTACAGTGTGAATCAGGACTAAATGTATCATTTTATTTTTGGTCCGGACAAAAAGAACGAAGAGAATCAAACTACAAGGGTTTGGTTTTGATGGTTCGTTTGGTCTGGACCAAAAAACAATAACATTTAGTCCTGGTCCACTTAGTGTTCACATTGGCATTTTAACACCGAACATAAAGGCATAGGGATATGTTCACAACCTGACTGGTCAGCTTTTATTATGTATATTTTGTGACAGAACTTACTGAACGTCCAAAACAATGCTGTGTGCTGGGCTGAATATGCTCAATGTATGTGCATATCGTACGGTATTTTGACCTGCTGAGAACTCGTGAAGAGCTTATAAAATGTGTAAAGGAGTCAAAACAGCGGCAGGAATCCCTCCATCGCACACACAAACAAGGATCTGCTGCGAGGAGACGCGGTTCTGATGCCTGTGCCGAACTGTGATGGGCAACATCATTGACTATGATGAGAAAAAAACGGTAAGATTGAGCATTCTGCCCTTTTAGGGTCTCATCTTCCTGTTTTTGGTTCGTTTACATGTCTTTTAGAGGGATCACACTTTTTAATCTGTCTTCACACATTTCCACTAGGTTCTCTAATTTTGACAGCATGATTATTAAGGTTTTTTTTCTATTTCAGATAAGCCTGCTTGAATGGTGCATAAAAAACAAACACTATAGTTTATAGCTTTACATGTTGTTGAAAAAGCAGTTTTTCATAAAATGACTACATTTTCTTAATGTTATATTCATTGGTGTGGTTAAGTGTCTGCTAAATAATGATCCTCAATGAACCTCAATGTCACATTTTCCATGATCTATATTATATTTACATATACTGATGTAATTGCAGGGGTGAACCAGTTCTGTCAGGACATTGTGGACATGATCTGTCGTTGTCCGCCCTGGTGCACAAAAGTGCTGTGGTACTTTAAAGCCTGCTGGGTGGTTTTCACTCCCTTCCTGCTAACGGTGAGTGTCCGGTTTTTGATTGGGTTGTTATTTGGAATCAGCCTCATGCTTTAACATGTAATGGTGCACGTTGTGAGGTTTCTGTTTATGATGATAGGTAATGACATTGTAAATGTAATATGGAAATATTTATTTATCAGACTTTTAAGGGTTAGAGTAGATTTGTACTACAATGAGAAACTTGCCTCTGCAGCAAACACTATTGTCTGACCTGCGTCCAGTGTAATGAATAATTCAGAGTTGCTGGGACACTGTATCTCACTGACAGTGGTGGTCCCGTTCACAGAGGCGTCTGTCTTTATATTCAGAATGCTAAGAGATTGTTTTCTCTGTACAGTTCATCCTGACCTACATCTTCATCGAGATGTACCGTACATCTCTGACCTACGGCTCATACGTGTATCCGACCTGGGGCAAAGCGCTGGGCGTGTGTATGGGAGCTTTCTGCTGTCTGCAGATTCTCATCTGGGCAATTGTGGCTGTCAGTAAAGAGTCTGGCACTCTTAAAGATGTAAGTCCCTCCAAACCTCCATATATACAGTATACTTTTAATAATTTGACTTCAGCAAGAATGCATTACATTGAGCAAAAGTTATAATACATGTCAAATAAATTCTACAAAAATATTAACCAGCTCAACTGTTTTGAACGGTGATGATAATGATAAGAAATGTTTCTTCAAGTCGAAAATAGACAATTCTTATTTTTTTAAATGTAATATTGTAGTGTATTTTTTTATGTAATATTGTAGTGTTTATTATAAATTATTTATCTTTGCACTTCATTATTTTTTTTAAAATTCATGTGCCCTCATAATCTTTAATCAAAAATGTTAACCTTCCTTCCCCCCTTCGAAATGACTTCACTTCCTGTCATGTGCTATGGCGCAAGTGTCGGGATATCGCGGTCTGTCTCGTTTTCCCCTCACTTTTGTTAGCAACCCCCAACTTCAAATGATCCTATCAATTCCCGAAGGATGAAATCAAGCCCCGCCCTACATTTCTAATTTCAGAAGCCGCTTCACTCGGATATACACCGATCAGGCATAACATTATGACCTAAACTATATTGTCCTAAATTAGTGTTGGTCCCCCTTTTGCTGCCAAAACAGCCGACCCGTCGATGTAAGCAACAAATCCTTTAATTCCTGTAAGTTGCGAGGTGGGGCCTCCATGGATCGGACTTGTTTGTTCAGCGCACAGATGCACGACTGGATTGAGATCTGGGGAATATGGAGGCCAAGTCAACACCTCAAACTCGTTGTTGTGCTCCTCAAACCCGACCATCCACGTGATGTAAAAGAAATTGTGATTCATCAGACCAGGCCACCTTCTCCCATTTGCTCCGTTGTCCAGTTCTGATGCTCATGTGCCCACTGGTGGCGCTTTTGGTGGTGGACAGGGGTCAGCATGGGCAACCTGACTGGTCTGCGGCTATGCAGCCCCATACGCAACAAACTGTGATACACTGACACCTTTCTATGATAACCAGCTTTAACTTCTTGAGCAATTTGAGCTACAGTAGCTTGTCTGTTTTGTCGGAGCACACAGGTCAGCCTTCGCTCCCCACGTGCATCAATGAGCCTTGGCCGCCCATGACCCTGTCGCCGGTTCACCACTGTTCCTTCCTTGGAGCACTTTTGATCCTGACCACTGCAGACCAGGAACACCCCACAAGAGCTGCAGTTTTGGAGATGCTCCCAGTGACCCAGTCGTCTAGCCATCACAATTTGGTCCTTGTCAAACTCACTCAAATCCTTACGCTTACCCATTTTTCCTGCTTTTAACACATCAACTCTGAGGACAAAATGTTCACTTGCTGCCTAATATATCCCACCCACTAACAGGTGTCGTGATTCAGACACCAGTCATCGCTCCATACAGGAAGATGATGACGCTTCCTGTACTCCTCAGTCACTTTGGATAAAAGCGTCTGCTTAATGCGTAAATGTAAATTATGACAGGTGAAATAAATAATGTTATGCCTGATCGGTGTACATCACTAAAGGAAAAAAAAGAATAATCGCAAATTCCGTTTTATTCCGACTTTAAGCAGCAAATTAGCATATTAGATCATGTGACACTGAAGACTTGAAGGGATGATGCTGAAAATTCAGCTCTGACAACACAGCAATAAATTACATTTTTAAATATATTCCAATAGAACAGTTATTTTAAATTTTAATAATATTTCACAATATTACTGTTTTTACTATATTTTTTTTGATGAAATGCATGCCTAGGGTGAGCATGAGAAATCTTTAAAAAAAAATCTTACATACAAATCACATACATACTAAAAATATTTAAAGTGCCCCATTATGCTTTTTTGGATATATGTAGTTTGTAATATAGCTCTTTGTGAGTGTAAAATGTCTGCAAAGATAAATGGAGTCATTTTCGAGATTTGATTTGATTCTGAACTGCCTGATTGAGCCGTCAGTAATTCCAGTCTCACTTCCTGCACAAACCTATGTAGGTCTGTAACAAAATGTCAGCCTATGGTCTTCATTGGCTGCTGTGAACAACGTCTACTTTGACCCGCCAGTCTAGTTCGTGTTGTCGACATGTCGAGAAGATGCTGTTTTCTGCACAGTGAAAGCAAATTTACTTTGTATGCGCTTCCAAAAGATGAGGACTCGAATTGATGTGGTAAAACTGACGACATTGTTAATGTTCATATCGCAGTCTATACAAGCCTCCAGATCTTAAAATTCAGATATGGCAATGGCTGTTTTGTTTCTGACACGTGCTGTAAGTGGTAAACCAATCACAACAGCCTGGGCCATCTGACCAATAAGAGCAGAGTAGCTCTCTGAAAGGTGTTTAGAGCGACCGAATCCTTTATCGACCCATTTCGAACACTGAGAAAAGAGGTGATGCTGCAGTGTAGATAATAAGCAAATAAAAAGTGTTTTTGACCTTGGATGTATGTAAACCTATTGTAGGACACAAAATTAGGAACCTTTAAAGTAACATAATGGATCACTTTTTAATTTTTGTAATAAACATATAGCATGTATGACATTCATTTTGACCTGTTTCTTACACAGCGCTTTAAGAAATCCATCCGTCCCCTCAACTCCTGGCGTGTCAACAACATTAACACAATCTCTCAGGAGCAGCACGTGGAGCCCCAGAGAATAGAGGGACCCTTCACGGTTAACCTCACTGAAGCGGACTTCACCGCCATGAACTGGGAGGGCATAAGCGAGGCGTAACACTGCCTTAAGTGTTAGGAGGCGGAGCGGCACCCTCTGAAAAGGACAAGTACTGGTGAAGACGGTACACTCTTCCTCATCAGTCAAGCTGGACTGAAATTATGTTACTGACTTGTAGGACATTTATTAGTCACTTTTTAAATGTTTTATTTATGATGATGTTGCTCATTTAAAATAGTACTGGCCCTAAGGCCAAAACCAGAGACTGAGAAATGCAAAAGATGATAAAGTTTCTCTGGTTGAATACTTGATGTCCTAAGGATTCCATTAAATGCCATTCGCCTAGTCTTTTCATCAAAGAGTGTAAATACTTATTGTATAAGGTAACAGTCTTGAGTAACATGATCTGTTTTTCCTTTACAGTAAAATGTACTTTGTATACAAGAGCCAGGTCAAATCAAGTCAGGGCAATGCCGTTAAGAGACGTGCAACAAAACTGAACTTATTTTAAATAGTAACTGTTCACTAGAAAATAAAATATAGTACAAGAGGCATTGTAAACCCTCTTTAGAATGTTTAAATGTATAAAAGCATTACCCTTTTCATATTTTTTTTGAAATGCCACACATCCAGCAAATAAAATCAAAATGTTTTCATAATTTGTTCTCAGCGAAAGCTGTTTGGTCTGTTGACTAAGGGCAGATTCAGCTTGTTCTACCAAGGCCATGCATACTTGAATGAAGCATACTTCCTTATGACAGAGTAGGCTCTGAAACAGGTTTGTTTATTCAGAGCACCATGGTAACGATGGTAAACCTGCTCTTGTTGAGGCTTTGTTATGGACACTAACTCATTGAGCTATCTGAATTTAGATGGTTTCTCTGAGAGCGCATGAGTGCTTGTCATTTAATGTTCTGCTCTAGTGCAGTAGATTCAAACAAACCTTCAGGATGTATTAAATACTCAGAAGAAATGTGTACAGAGTGCACAGGGGAAAAAGCTCTGGTGCCAGTTGCATAAACGTAGCCATTATGTTAGGACAGTGTCTTAAGATCTAGTATGATACCCACTAGTAGTCAGTCAGAGTTCTTCAGTCGTTCTTACTTTTTGGTATCAAATTAGATGCTAATATGCTACTAGTTGATAGTGAGAACTGGAGTCTAAACTGCTTTCAAACATATGTATGACTAACTTGTAAAACTAGTCTCAGTGGTTTATGGTCAGCTTAGCCTGGGTGAACAATTCAAGAATATGGTTGATCTATACACTAAATATGTGCAGTGTTGGGTCTGCATACTGCGTTGGTGTAACAATAGCTACTTCCTGCGATGGTTTTAAAAAGACATTTACAGATTCATCATCAGCTCCATGACGCAACGAGGGTTTTTAAAACATGCAATGCTGAGGAAGTTACTCTAGAAACCTTTTCAGCTCTTCAAGGCTGCCAAAATGAATATAAAAAGACAAATGTGAAAATGACATACGTTTTGTGAAAAAAAGTTTTGTGTTCTAGTGTCAAGAAAAGACCCTGAAAAAGAAAATATTAGCACTCAACTTTTAATTTGCAAAACAACCTTTTAATATGTTGTTTTATTACTTCTCCAGTATGAGAAGCATGAATGAAGTTAGGCATGTAGTTACACGCTGACCATCAGATACAGAGACCAGAACATCAGAACATATCTGTGACTCACAGGCAGTTCACTGCAATGACATTTGGCAACGCTTAAAATGAAAGGCACTGATCCCCCTATGAAGACGTAACAGTTTAAAGTGAATTTTAGTAACCGCAGGAGAATATTCAGCCCCACATCAGTCGGTCAATACACATACTGTGTCGTATGGTGACAAGGGGACATGGATGGTAATATTTATGGCCAAATGTTTTCCTCTGGCAACACAATGTTGGGCTGCATGTGAAAAGGGAAGAAGTCCAAGCAAATCTTATGTAAAACAACAGCATAGAGTGCGAGGAAAGCCTTTGCATGCGTGCCAGCGGTTGTTTTGAGAGTGAAAGCTCAACCTCATGCTAACTACAATTGAAAACAGAAGAAACTCTCACACCAAAAAACGGACTACCATCTAGTGCCCTTATTTGTTGAAGTAAATAAATAAATGTACAGTGATATCATACCTGTTCCCAACAAATAACTCTTCCTGTTCCTGTTGGTCAACGCAACTGCGATATAAATTGAAAATTTCACATAAATTACATGTTCTTACTAAAACTCTTTAAGGTAAAAATGTACCATTGTGCTGGTCTTAGTCCTTTTATATTTGACATTTTTCCAAGTAATGTTGTTATTTCTTCGGCCTTCTGAAGATTTTGGTAAAGGTGTTTTTCTTGCGGTTCGTGCTGGAACCTTCAGTGTCTTCTCCAGTGGAGCCACTGTCCTCGTCCACCAGGTTCTTCTTGCCTGTGATCTGAGGGATTCGGCCGGATCCCTTTCCTGACGGTGATGACAGGCCGTCCTGCTCGGAGGTGTAGTTGAGAGAGCGCATTGATTCGGCTGCGTTGAGGCTAGACTTCTGAGAGCGTATCTCTCCGAGACTGGCACATTTCTCCATGCCAAAGGTCGTTTTCTGCAGCAGAAGACTGTCGGTGGAGGAACCACCATTGGATCTGGACTGCTTACTGTAGAGTGGAGTTGAGGAGCAGCGCTGGGCGTCTCCGTACTGAGACATGGAGAGGGAGGAATCTGATTCTGACCGGTTCAGATCCCTAGATGATGGTACAATGAGAGAAGAGGATTTCAGAAATGACCCATTTACTTTCCTTCAATCTGCTAGTTTCAGTTAATGAACTTAATCAACATGAAAATGCAGTCGCGATCCATTTTACTTCCATATAATGATGTACTTCCAAATGAAATGATTGGATCCCCGATTAGGAATCGATACAGAATGGAGAAACTCAATTCAGTTTGCTGTGGATTAAATGCTTCAAGCACCTACAGAACTTTTGACTAAGACGAAAACCTTCAAAAACATCTTGCAAACATATTTATTATTAAGAGAATAATGCTGTGCAAATAGATTAACATTAACCGTCATTAAATTACTGCATTAAAGGGTTAGTTCACCCAAAAATGAAAAGTCTGTCAATAATTACTCGCCCTCATGTCGTTCCAAACCCGTAAGACCTTTGTTCGTCTTCAGAACACAAATTAAGATGTTTAGAAATAAGATATTTTTGACCAAACAAAAATAATGACTTTATTCAACATTTCTTCTAGCCTGTGTGAGACTCTTACGCTGTTGTAAGTGTAAACAGCTCAGCACTTAGGGTTAGGGTTAGAACACCGGCTTACCACTGGCCGACGCTGTTCATGTGAGCACCACGACGCATGCGCACAAGTCGTTCTGCCTTAGAGCTAGGAAGCACCGCACTGTTTACACTACGTCAACAGCGCAAGAGTCTGACTCAGGCTAGAAGAAATAGTTGAATAAAGTGTTTTTTGAAAAATAGACTCATCACATGGACTATTTTAACAACTGTTTTTCTGGGCCTTGAAAGTGTTCATTAAATTGCTGTCTATGTAGGGGTCAGAGAGCTCTATCGGATTTCATTAAAAAGATCTACAGGTCCTTCTAAAAAATTTGCATATTGTGATAAAAGTTTATTATTTTCCATAATGTAATGATAAAAATTAAACTTTCATATATTTTAGATTCATTGCACACCAACTGAAATATTTCAGGTCTTTTATTGTTTTAATACTGATGATTTTGGCATACAGCTCATGAAAACCCAAAATTCCTATCTCAAAAAATTAGCATATTTCATCCGACCAATAAAAGAAAAGTGTTTTTAATACAAAAAAAGTCAACCTTCAAATAATTATGTTCAGTTATGCACTCAATACTTGGTCGGGAATCGTTTTGCAGAAATGACTGCTTCAATGCGGCGTGGTATGGAGGCAATCAGCCTGTGGCACTGCTGAGGTGTTATGGAGGCCCAGGATGCTTCGATAGCGGCCTTAAGCTCATCCAGAGTGTTGGGTCTTGCGTCTCTCAACTTTCTCTTCACAATATCCCACAGATTCTCTATGGGGTTCAGGTCAGGAGAGTTGGCAGGCCAATTGAGCACAGTAATACCATGGTCAGTAAACCATTTACCAGTGGTTTTGGCACTGTGAGCAGGTGCCAGGTCGTGCTGAAAAACGAAATCTTCATCTCCATAAAGCTTTTCAGCAGATGGAAGCATGAAGTGCTCCAAAATCTCCCGATAGCAAGCTGCATTGACCCTGCCCTTGATAAAACACAATGGACCAACACCAGCAGCTGACATGGCACCCCAGACCATCACTGACTGTGGGTACTTGACACTGGACTTCAGGCATTTTGGCATTTCCTTCTCCCCAGTCTTCCTCCAGGCTCTGGCAGCTTGATTTCCGAATGACATGCAAAATTTGTTTACATCCGAAAAAAGTACTTTGGACCACTGAGCAACAGTCCAGTGCTGCTTCTCTGTAGCCCAGGTCAGGCGCTTCTGCGCTGTTTCTGGTTCAAAAGTGGCTTGACCTGGGGAATGCGGCACCTGTAGCCCATTTCCTGCACACGCCTGTGCACGGTGGCTCTGGATGTTTCTACTCTAGACTCAGTCCACTGCTTCCGCAGGTCCCCCAAGGTCTGGAATCGGTCCTTCTCCACAATCTTCCTCAGGGTCCGATCACCTCTTCTCGTTGTGCAGCGTTTTTGCCGCACTTTTTCCTTCCCACAGACTTCCCACTGAGGCTCCTTGATACAGCACTCAGGGAACAGCCTATTGGTTCTGAAATTTTTTTCTGTGTCTTACGCTCTCGCTTGAGGGTGTCAATGATGGCCTTCTGGACAGCAGTCAGGTCGGCAGTCTTACCCATGATTGCGGTTTTGAGTAATGAACCAGGCTGGGAGTTTTTAAAAGCCTCAGGAATCTTTTGCAGGTGTTTAGAGTTAATTAGTTGATTCAGATGATTAGGTTAATAGCTCGTTTAGAGAACCTTTTCATGATATGCTAATTTTTTGAGATAGGAATTTTGGGTTTTCATGAGCTGTATGCCAAAATCATCAGTATTAAAACAATAAAAGACCTGAAATATTTCAGTTGGTGTGCAATGAATCTAAAATATTTGAAAGTTAAATTTTTATCATTATATTATGGAAAATAATGAACTTTTTTCACAATATACACATTTTTTGAGAAGGTCCTGTACATTTGTGTTCCGAAGATGAACGAAGGTCTTACCGGTTTGGAATGACATGAGGGTGAGTTATTAATGACGGATTTTTGGGTGAACTAACCCTTTAATAACTGGCATAACTACATTATCTTCAACATAAAACAAGGTAATGTCATGTCACTTGGGTAATGTCACTTAGGTAATGTCATGTCACTCCCTAAAAAGTTTTTTCAGAGGCAAAACAAGATTAATTTTAAATTCAGAATTATTCAAACTGGAATAATGTCCACTGATGAATCAAGCACAATAAGAACCTGGGAACTTTTTATAAAGAAAGTTAATGGATTCAATTCTGATTTCATGTTGACTTTAAATAACCATGAGACAATCAAAGATCTGCATGCTGGATTAATTTGGTTTCTCACTGCATTTACATTTAAATGGTTAAAACAAATGAGCTAAATTAAACCGTTATGATTCAAGAAAAGTTGAATTATAATTAAATATGTTATAATTATATTAGTTAAAGAATTGATATTCATGACTGTTTAGCATGAAAACTAATACATAAGCTTCAAAAGAAAAAATAACTTTGTTAGCAAGACGTTTTTTTAGAATAGGAAATATTTCAGTTGTTAATTAGCTAAGTATTTATTAATTCATAACAGGTTGTGGACACCCTACACACATGCCGTGTGTGCACAGCAAACAGTGTGTTTGTGGTACCCGATGCTTTCAGTTCTCTGATCGCTGCGTGAACCAGTGAACCCTGTTGGCGGCAGACCTGAGACCGCCTCCACTGACGTGAAGTATGAGGAACGGTACTGAAGCGCAGCAAAACGAGAGGAAGTGAGGAGTGAGGAAGAGACGATGGAGGGATGGGACAGAGAGGAAGAGAGTGAAGGCACAGGGAGAAACTCCACGTGACCGATGGAGTGGCTGCGAGTCTGTCGTACATAAGGGCGGACGGGGGGCCGCAGGGGCCCGGATTCACTCTCAATGCCCTCTACTAACCTCTGTGAGCTCTGGTTCAGCATGTGGTCTCCATGACGTGGCCGCAGGGACACCAGGCTGGTAGCTGAGGAGAGGCACACACACAGATGTTTGTCATTCAAATCATCCAGTCTCTGTGAGATACTGTATGTATGTGGGAGAGATGATCAAACAATTCAATCTTAAGATAACCCTAACCCATATTGGTGTCTGGGACACCATGAACCCAGAGACTGTTGTGTACACATTGAGTTTTTAAAAACTTGACTTAAAGGGTTAGTTCACCTAAAAATGAAAATTCTGTCATTACTCACCCTCATGTCGTTCCAAACCCGCAAGACCTTCGTTCATCGTTGAGTTTTATGTCCCTCCATTGACAACTATGCAACTACCACTTTGACGCTTAAAAAAGTGAATTAAGAGATTGTAAAATTAATCCATATAAATGGGGGGATTTAGTCCTGACCTGATCGCTTTATATGATTTAACAGATTTAATTTAGTATTTTATGCACGTACGGTATAGACATTGATCCGCAAACATAAACAGAAGCTCAATGAACCCAATTGACACGCAAGAACAAACCTCTTGCTGAAGCTCAAATGTGGTGCGCAACACAAGAATGAACCTCATTGGTTCTTGCTGAAGCTCAAATGTGCTGCGTAATATGAGAATGAACCTCATTGGTTCTCACTGAAGCTCAAATATGCTGCGTAACATGAGAATGAACCTCATTGGTTCTCACTGAAGCTCAAATGTGCTGCGTAACACATGTGAATAAAAGCCTAAATTAAATCTGTTCATCAAATAAAGTGATTGTGTCTCTTCAGAAAATTTGGACTAAATCGCTCAATTTATATGGATTATATTTCCCTTGATTAACCCTTGATTAATCTTTCTATGAACTTTTTAAAGCGTCAAAGTGGTAGTTGTGTAACTGTCAATGGAGAGAAAGAAATCTTTCAGATTTCATCAAAAATATCCTCATTTGCAATCCGAAAAGGAACGAAAGACTTATGGGTTCGGTACGACATGAGGGAGAGTAATTAATGACAGAATTTTCGTTTTTAGGTGAACTGTCCCTTTAAAGGTGTGCTATAAACGAATAGTTTAGCTGATATCGTATTCTCACTTGAAATTGAATGGAGTCTTGGACTGGGAAACAGTATTCAATACGTCATGACTTAACTAGAGGATTACACGTGGAACAGAAAGCTATATAAATAGATTGTGAATTTGAGATATTCTGCTATGATGTTGATGAAGGGGAACTTGAGAACATATACGTGTAGGTAATGCCATGCCTGTCTTTGTTGCAAAAGATCGAACAAAATACAAACACATGACTCAAACACGTTTTCGAAAGCCACAGCTGGAAGGAGCATGCGTGATGATGATTAACCACATTAACTGTGGCTAATGAAGGAAAACAGAGCTGGGGAGGAAACCGAGCTGATGATGTGGCACAGGAAGTGAACACACAAAAGTGTGAAAGCATTGCAAGACTGCAGTGCAAAGAAGATCAGTGTGTGTACGATGACAGATACACGGTTTCCAGCCTAAACAAAAATACTGCGGAGATGCAGCTCTTGGTTAGTTGTATGAATCATGGAAACATTTAAGATAGATAATGAACGGCTGACTGTACATTATCCAGCTTATTACACGGCTACTTAACAAATAAATGAATACATTGACTTGAAATATTGTTTGGGGTCAAATTATTTTGTCAGAAAACCATGGAGTGATTTGAAAGACATGAAATTAGCACAGCGAGTAGGACGATGGGTCTCATTCACCAATAACTTGAGTGTATTAGTATTTATATGCACAGGAGAAGTTTAAGAACGTATGCCTAATTTACAACAAATAGGTGCATGAATTTAGAATATTCTAATAAATTTGCACAAACATGTACAATTAATTTCTTTCATCAACACATTTATAAGGCCACCAAGATTTGTTGTGTACATGTGGTATATTTGTTCCTACATTCTTTCATAAATGTAGAATACATTTTAGCATAAAACATTTTGACCAATCATGATTTGTTGTTGAAAAGGTTTAAATGAGACCCATTGTCTGCCTGCGACAACAGCCAATTTACCTAATGTTTATGCACATGTTGCCATTGTCCAATCAGAATATTCCAAAGAGCCGTCTAATAAGTTTACATATAGGCTTTGCACCTTGCGCTTAACACTGGGTTAACATCTTTCTCTGAACCCTAGATTAAGGCCACTTAGTTTAACAAAAAAGGGTTGTAAAAAGGGGGTAAGCAATGTGTTTTAACCCCCAAGTTAGAGTTTGCAATGCTAACAACAAGCTGCTGCGTTAAACCTATATTGTGAATTACTAACCTAGAAACCCAGCATTGCGTTCAAGTCATGTCCTAAAGATCGTATTTACGAGGTGAACGCACATGAACGTCACCACGAAGTCGTGAATACCAGTGGGAAGTTCGGGATTTTCTTTAAGTGCCGATCTGTACCAGTTGGGGGCGTGTCAGTGAGAAATATGGCGGAATCAATGGATGCAACATCTGTAGTTTAGCAGTGACACTGTCAGGCTTTGTCATTTACAACAAAGTAAGCTAGCATTGTAATATAACAATTAGCCTAATATATAACGATACCGTTTACAGTGGCTTCATAGATTAGTTAAAAACGTAAAAGATTAAAACTCACCTGATGCGCGCTCTTCTTCATTTTCTATAAGCAGAGTTAACAAACCTTATTTCGTGAAATTCACGAAATAAGCCATCTTTCTCCGACCAAAGAGACCTGAACGCACATGATGTCGTAAACACGACTTCTCACCTCGTAAATACGAACATCCCAGGAGGACTTGAACGCACCAATAGAACTAATGTCAGAACCCAAGGTTAACAATTTCAGAGTGAAAAGCCCATATATATACATATTAAAAAAAACAATAACAATAAAAAGAAAGCTTTGCATTAGCTAGCTTGTGCGCTACCTATAGAGCATTGCTTTGCGGCATCGTTTTCAATATAAAAGTGTGGTCACATTTCGGCATCATTTTGCAGGCAAAAAAAATATATTGCCTTTGCGGTGTGGCGATGCACGAGGCACAGCTCACACAGAAGTCACTTTCAAAACAAGTAGCTTTCTGGTGGTTAACACAGAGAATTCTACGTAGTGAACAACCTGAAACCGTTGTGAAATCTGTGTGGGGAAATCTTTCGCGCACAAAATTACTGATCGTGAAGATTTTGTCCTTGAAAATGTGACCCCACTTTAAAACTCTGTATTTTGCCGTGTTAAGTTTAGTGTAAATCAGTGCAAACATGGAATCAGTGGCTTCTAATTCAAAATAATGTCTTCGATGGTACAATAATGATCACTGTAGACCAAGATTTCACCTGCTCTCGTGTTTATCCACACTGAGATGGATATAAACAGCAGCACTGATTCCACATCTGCACTTTAATAAAGGGTGTTTTTTAAAAGTTGGATATAGAACTTCCATCTAGAAGGTCTTAATTGGCCAGTGGGAGGGACATAGAAGCGTTTGCTTTGTGTCAGCATTGGCTGAGAGAATAAAGGGTTTGCTGCCAACCAGAATGTTTCCACGGGGATTGGCTCTCGGCGGCCATGGGCCAAAGGTCGCTCACACGCCGATCCATCTGCCAGGCGGCATCTGCGGACATTAGCCAATGATATCACACCACAAAAAGGCAAAGCTCAACGGAAAGCTTAATTGCCATGTATAAGGGTTAGAAAACTCATTTTTAAAGGCAACTGAGAAGCTTTAAATTGTGACACGGATGAATATGATCAGATTTGACTTCTTGTACCACACTTGTGTGCATGATAAACTCACATTGCAAGGTTCCTGGGGAAAGTATGTCCTCGTCCATGTCGTCTAGGTCATCGGATAGCAGTAGGTGTTGGGGTGTAGCAGAGCGGATGCCTAGAAAAGCAGGGTCCAGGTTGAGGGCAGAGGCCAGAGACGACATGCCAGGGTTATTGACAATATTATAGCCGGTCAGAATCTCAATTTGCTGCCACCGATGGAGCTTTTCTCTCAGAGCAGTGGTCACTTCTCCCAGAGCCTGTCTGCAGAAGTGATAAAGAAAGGTAAGGCTTAGTTTGGTTGCTCTATACTCTTTAAAATAAAGGTCCTTTATTGGCATTTATGGTTCCATGAAGAACCTTAACATTTCCATATAACCTTTCCAATGCACAAAAGGAATATTCTTTATAGAGGAGTTCTTCAGATTATTAAAAAGTTCTTCACACTAAGGGGCCGTTCACACAGAACACGTTTTTTTCATTCCACAGGGCTATTAAATTAGCTTAATTTGAGGGCCGGATTATCAAATCGAAAATTTAGGTGGGCCAAGGGGTTGGAGGGTTGTCCCGATGCCTATAAAATAAGAAATTAAATTCTCAAATGCAAGGCTGTTTCGTCTGATTTTTTTAGACCAGTTAACTCATTGAGTGATTTGTGACAATGATTTGTGTGTCTGATTTAAACGCTTCTCACTGAATGTCGCAGCACTGTTTAATACCCACCTGCTCTGAACTTGCATTAAGCCCAAAGTATACTGCCTTACACAGTAAGTACACGAGACAATCAATCAATCAACTTTATTTATATAGCGCTTTTACAATGACGATTGTTTCAAAGCAGCTTCACAGTGTTAAACAGGACAACATTGCAACAAAATTTGATTTGGCTAGTTTAATTTGGATAGTTTATAGAATTATATATGACCAAATAAATAAATTCTATTTGTATATTTAGTTGAGTAACGATCATAATTTGAGTGTCCCCGACTGAGCAAGCCAAGCCAAAGGCAACAGTGGCAAGGAACCAAAACTCCATCAGGGCATGATGGAGAAAAATAAACCTTGGGAGAAACCAGACTCAGTCGGGGTAGCAGTTCTCCTCTGGCCTATTATTAACAGTGTATAATTATTACTCTGGCAACCTTGCAGGTCATAAATCATATTAGATAGGAATATTCGAAATTTTGGGTATCACGCAAGAGACGGGTTCATTTAGGATGGCGCGTCGATTACACAAGAATATGAATACTTGAAAGATCGGAGTTATTGCGCCGGAGACGGGTTAATTGAGGATGACGTGCCGGTGAGGCAAATTCAGAGGAGACACTAATGGACACGGTCTCAGCAGACACTCCAGGATGAGCTGGTCATGTCCAGATGCAGCACATGAGCAGCAGAAAGTTTAATCTTTGTCCAGTGTCTGCGCTATTTCTCTCCAGAAGTTATGACCAATGATTTGGCCACCAATTGAATAGCCCTGCTCTAGACCCAATTCTACTTACCACAAGAAAACGTGTTCTGTGTGAATGGCCTCTAAGAAAAAAATGGTTCTCTCCAAGGTCCAAAATCAATGTCACAGCTGCAAAAACGGGGGAACCCTCGTGGAACCTTTATTTTTATGAGTATAGGTTACCTTGTACATTGCATACAAAAATGGCGACTCACCTGGCTGACAGGATTTTATGATCGACATCATCCAGTGAAGGGCTGTGAGCCAAGTGGAACGTCCCAAAAAGAGTTCCTCTCTTCTTCTTGATCTTTTCTGCCTGTTATGGTGGTCACAACTTCATAGTTAACAGCAATACCTGGATGCTAAGCTAGCTGAACAAGCAAAACTGATTTAATATTCAGTAAAGCTTGTCATTTTGTAAGTATGTGACCATCTTACCCCTTCTTTAGCCACTATGAGCTGTCTTTCCGCATTCTGTTTCTTAATGTTGTAGTACTGCACCTCCACCTCGTGTGTGAGCTGCAGCCACTTTTGCAGAGCTTCAGGAGGAGACCAGCCGCTCCTCAACTCCAGCTCCCTCTCGGCCTTCTTCAGAGCCATTCGCACCTAAAACAAACACGTACGCTCATAAATATTGGCTGTGTTTGAGTGTGTTGAGGAGGAAAACCTCTTCAGCAGTTTCCATGGTGATGGGACACCTGTAAGGTGAATTTGTGGGAGACTGAAAGAGTCTCCAAATGTTGCTGATGAGCGAATGATGAAGAGGCTTTTTAATAACCCTTTTGAAATAAACAAAATACATTTAAGTTTTAAATAAATTAAAAAAAATTTATAAAATGTATTTAAATTAATTGTAATTTATAATATATATACACACCGATCAGACATAACATTATGACGAATAATGTTAACAGGCGAAGTGAACAATACACTGATTATCTCTTCATCACAGCACCTGTTAGTGGGTGGGATATATTATTGAATATTTTAGAAGCAGAAAAATGGGCAAGCGTAAGGGTTTTTTTCAGCTCGTGGGGTGTTCCTGGTCTGCAGTGGTCAGGATCAAAAGTGCTCCAAGGAAGGAACAGTGGTGAACCGGCGACAGGGTCATGGGCGGCCAAGGCTCATTGATGCACGTGGGGAGCAAAGGCTGACCCTTGTGGTCTGATCAAACAGACGAGCTACTGTAGCTGAAATTGCTCAAGAAGTTAATGCTGGTTCTGATAGAAAGGAGCCATTATATACAGTGCATCGCAGTTTGTTGCATATGGGGCTGCATAGCCACAGACCAGTCAGGGTGCCCATTCTGACCCCTGTCAACCGGTGAAAGCACCAACAGTGGGCACGTGAGCATCAGAACTGGACCACGCAGCAATGGAAGAAGCTGGCCTGGTCTGATGAATCACGTTTTCTTTTACATCACATGGATGGCCGGGTGCGTGTGTGTCGCTTACCTGGGGAACACATGGCACCAGGATGCACTATAAGAAGAAGGCTTTTTAATACTGTACCTGTTCTAGCTCCTGCTCTGCATATGTCTGTCTGCTGAGCTCATTCTCAGTTCCCTCACGCAGTTCTCGCAGTCTCTGTGCCTCCTGCTTGGCTGCGTCAATCTCCCTTTTCATCTGCCGCTCCAGGTTAACCTTCTCCTCCTCCACTGTGTGGTGCTCTTCCTGTGCGATCTGCAGCCTGAACACAAACACATTATAAATCTCAAGCTGCACCACTGTTGACTCGTTACTTAACAAAGAGTTAATATATATTTCCCCTCTGACTCAGTCACCAGCAGGTGGAGCTCTGGATAACTGAGTAGACATGAAAAGGGAACAGGATCTGCAATATTCTACCACACCTCTTCCTCCTCATGAAGACAGTTGAACAAGATGTGGCCTGTTCGATGTGGTAATTCTGTGGTAAAACTACCTTACAGCTTTACAGGAAAATGCATCATCCTTGCTATACACTGGAAGACAGTTTAGAGATTCTAGGTCACGGATGGCTAAATTTAGTTGTGTTAATGTGGCTAATGTGGTTCCGTGTTAAGGTCATTAATTACATTTTTTGTTTGACATATCTGTGATATTGTTAGCACATACTATGTACTTATTATAGTAGTTACAATAACTGGGTAATAACTAGGTACTAACCCTGAGCCTACCCCTAAACCTAACCTTAACCCATGTAGTTACCTTATATTACCAGTTCTTTCTTAGGTAAGTACACGTAAGTGTGATAACACTGTAAAATGAAGTGCAACCATGATATCACACAGTGTGATCTTTCCTAGGCTTTCAGCTGATGCACATGGCAGCCTTCTCTCGTGCTGACGTAGTCCAAGTTCAAACAGGAAGTAAGGTATAAATCAAACTGTCAATGACATGACAGTGGCCAAGGCAGAATGTTACACTCACTCATTACTGGAAGGGGAGCAGAAGATAAATGAAAAGGAAGGAAATGAACAGCAGAGAACAACTAGAAAAGTTCACAAAGAAAATACTTAACAGACAGACAGATAGATATAGACAAACATACAGACACAGACAGACAAATAGATATAGACAAATATACAGACACAGACAGACAGATAGATATAGACAAACATACAAAGACAGACATATAGTTATAGACAAACATACAGACACAGACAGACAGATAGATATAGACAAACATACAGACACAGACAGACAGATAGATATGGACAAACATACAGACACAGACAGACAGATAGATATAGCCTATACAAACATACAGACACAGACAGACAGATAGATATAGACAAACATTCAGACACAAATAGACAAATAGATATAGACAACCATACAGACACAGACAGACAGACAGACAGATATAGACAAACATACAGACACAGACAGACAGATATAGACAAACATCCAGACACAGACAGACAGATATAGACAAACATCCAGACACAGACAGACAGATATAGACAAACATCCAGACACAGACAGACAGATAGATATAGACAAACATACAGACACAGACAGACAGATATAGACAAACATCCAGACACAGACAGACAGATATAGACAAACATCCAGACACAGACAGACAGATAGATATAGACAAACATACAGACACAGACAGACAGATATAGACAAACATCCAGACACAGACAGACAGATAGATATAGACAAACATCCAGACACAGACAGACAGATATAGACAAACATCCAGACACAGACAGACAGATAGATATAGACAAACATACAGACACAGACAGACAGATATAGACAAACATCCAGACACAGACAGACAGATAGATATAGACAAACATACAGACACAGACAGATAGATATAGACAAACATACAGACACAGACAGATAGATATAGACAAACATACAGACACAGACAGACATATTGATATAGACAGATACCATAGATAGATAGATAGATAGATAGATAGATAGATAGATAGATAGATAGATAGATAGATAGATAGATAGATAGATAGATAGATAGATAGATAGATAGATAGATAGATAGATAGACATAAAGATAGACATAAAGATAGACATAAAGATAGATCTAGACAGACAGACTGGCAGACATATAGACAGATAGATCTAGACAGACAGACAGACAGATAGATCTAGACAGACAGACTGGCAGACAGATAGACAGATATATCTAGACAGACAGAGAGACAGATAGATATAAACAGACAGACAGATATATCTAGACAGACAGATAGACAAACAGGCAGACAGATCTAGATCGATAGACAGAAAGGCAGACAGACAGATAGATCTAGACAGACAGACAGGCAGACATATATATCTAGACAGACAGACAGGCAGACAGATAGATCTAGATAGGCAGAAAGACAGACAGACAGGCAGACAGACAGATCTAGACTGACAGACAGATAGATCTAGATAGATAAACAGGCAGATAGATCTAGACAGACAGACAGACAGGCAGACAGATAGATCTAGACAGACAGACAGGCAGACAGATAGATAGATCTAGATAGGCAGACAGACAGATAGATCTAGACAGATAGCTAGATCTAGACAGGCTGACAGACTAGACAGACCGATAAATAGATCTAGACAGACTGCCAGACAGATAGATCTAGACAGACAGACAGATATATCTAGAAAGACAGACAAGCAGACAGATAGATCTAGACAGGCAGAGAGACAGATAGATCTAGACAAACATACAGGCAGACAGATAGATCTAGACAAACATACAGGCAGACAGATAGATCTAGACAGACAGATAGACAGACAGGCAGACAGACAGATATATCTAGACAGACAGATATATCTAGACAGGCAGACAGACAGACAGGCAGACAGATAGATCTAGACAGATAGATATCGACAGGCAGACAGACAGATAGATCTAGACAGACAGACAGACCTAGACAGACAGATATAGACAGGCAGACAGACAGATAGATCTAGACAGACAGACAGACCTAGACAGACAGTTATAGACAGGCAGACAGATAGCCAACTCTGGTTGCATCCCACGGCACAGATGTGGTGAGGATCAAAGTGGAAACGGGGTTGATCTCTGTTCCAAACGGTATTTAGAGTGAGGGACGTAACAGAAGTGCCACACACACAGATCCATGTGCTGCTCTTTTACACCAGCCATACTTACACAGTGACTTAATCACATTCCGCTACACTCCGCTACAGCTTTTCCTTGAGTAAACTAATATAGATCACCAAACTGCATCTCTCTCCTTATAAGGCTATTGCTTTAAATTAATGCACCGTAAAGAAAGGATGTTTGAATCATGAACTTCTCTGAGACCTCTGACCTCTGAAAAAACACAAGAGACTCTGTTCTCTGTTCTGCCTCAGCGCAGCGGGCGCCAGCTGAACTGAGCATGCAGCATGATAGTGCGCTTGTCTGAAACACTCTGAGCCGGATTCAGCGCAGCACTGCCCGTCCTTTTGCCATTTAAGGAATTTTGAGGGATGCTTGGATCACCCTGCAAGAGACTTTTGACTTGAACAGACAAAGATAATAGGAAATGAAAACATTTCCACCAAAACTACATTAATACAATACAATACAATACAATATTTATTTATAAAGCACATTTAAAAACAACCAAGGCTGACCAAAGTGCTGTACATAACAGAATAAAATGCAGAGCAGTACAAAACAAAAGCAACAACTAAGAAAACTAAAAACTAATCGTAACAGAGTCAGTGTGCATCAAAAGCAATAGAAAACAAAAAAGTCTTTAAAGAAGATTTGAAGATGGAAACAGAGGAGCCAGTCTGATATAGAGAGGCAGACTGTTCCAAAGTTTAGGGCCTGCAGTCGCAAAAGCACACGGTCACCTCGTTTTAACACATTAACACATTACTGTAGATCTGACATTGTTGTATTTTGCATTTATTATTAAGTCACTTTAGACCTAATAAGCATGTATTCATAGTAGTTACAGTCTTCTGAACATTAACGTTAACTTTTCAATAAAGCATTAACTTTTCTTCAAATATTATTTATCTAATAAAGACTTGTTGCCATGGACAACGCCCAATTTATACAATTTTGGGTAATGCAAAAATTACTAACAGAAGAATTATGTGAAAGACAAATCAGAATCATGTATTCCAGAGAGCTGTGTAATAAAGTAAACTATAATAATGAAGCATAAAGTAATACAGATTTATGCTCATTAGTGTAACGGAAGGCTGCTGCTTACTAATGTAATATAATTCTCTGATGAATCATGCTATTAGAAAAGTGACGTAGCCTCCTGTGCTGTAAGATAAATGTGATGCCACTATCCTAACTGGACAAAAACACTAAACAAAGATATTTAACATTGCAAAATCCTCTATCCTGTATCTTTGCGGTGTCTGGAACGGACTAGCATTTCAAATAAAAATAGTTTGAAGATACTAATAAGTATAACTGCCCCAAATTGAATAACCAGACTAAAATTTACTTTGAATGAGTAACTAACCTTCAATGTATTTTCCAGAATATTCTAGACCATAATTCATATTCATCCCTCAGTGTGTATAAACAAATGTGTGTAAATGTGTAACTACAGCACACAGATATTTAAGAAGAGGTTTAAAACTATTTACTGTGTTTATAGAAAGTATACCCATGCTAAGCATGTGTTAGCATGAGACTAGACCTAACAGCAATCCTGTGTCTGCAAACTTACTCTCTTTAAATCAATGTCATGACCAGCTAAAAAGTAAACCTTGGGTTTTTTCTTTTGTTTGGGGTGTGATGTAATCCATGAACTCCAACTACAGGAATTACATTGCTATCTTACAACCAGACGTTCATCCACCTAGAAAAGTAGTCCTGCCTCACAAAGTTGATTTAGAAAACTTGAAATTTTTTCAACTGTGAATCTTGTAATATAAGCATCACAGTTCCACTTTAAAGCCTTCCAGCCTGCTAGCTGTTATGTACTGTAAATGTATTTTCTGTTCATTTATACAAACGTTCAAATGCAACTCCCTCCGTTGCAAGGGCGTAGTTTTGATCTGAACATCAGGGGGTTGAAGAGTGAACCGTTTAACAGGATCCCAGGGCATTCTCCTTTGTGAGGTTTATTTGTTTGGTTATTTTTTTGGTTATTTTAGCTAAATGGTCTTTTGCTAAATGGTCCACACATGCAAAGTTGGTTGATAACATAACTGCAATAAAAGTAACTCATAGTTAACAACCACTTGTTTACAAAGTGCCATGGGAAGTCAAACTATCTGTATTTAAAATTCTTATACGTATTCCTGTCTCTCTTGGAATATCAGAAAGAAAGGTTTTCCCTAATATCTGTCATTATTAGCGGAACACATTTTACACATGGGAAAAATCAGTTTTTTAGTCAATAATTCAAGAAGGCCCAGACTTTAAAGTTCTTGATTCTAACTTGTTCTTGTAATTGTTTAACTATATTTACAATAAGGAAATAAGACCACTGATGGCTCCTCATTACCATGCTCAGTCCACTTTTTTCTTTCTTTTTACCTATAGCATTTTATTATGAAAAATAGCAACTTACACATTACTCTAGCTAGAACACGCCACAGTTCTAATATAAATCTTTAGTGATAAATCTATTCCCTTAACAAATGATCTTTACAATACAACCCTCTAAGCACACCTTGGCAAAAGAATCGCCATTGGCTAGTAAATTTTTTGGTTATTTGCCAGACTGATATACTATGATATACTGATATATATATATATATATATATATATATATATATATATATATATATATATATATATATATATATATATATATATATATATATATATATATATATATTAATATATATATATATATATATATATATATATATATATATATATATTAATATATATATATATATAATATATATATATATATATATATATATATATATATATATATATATATATATATATATATATATATATATATATATATACATATATAAATACACAGTATGATTCCACCAAATCAGCTTATCTTTGTAAAACAGCACAGCTTTTTAAATATCTGAACACTCTTAATATCAGTCAACCCATAAGCCCTGTACAGTTGTTACAACATAAACTGCATAAGAGACTGGCACAGAAGAGAAGGAATTCTTCAATAAAGTTGTTATTTTTGTTTGTTTTTTATGCACAAACATTACAACTGGAGTCACATGGACTATTTTTAACGATATCTTTACTACCTTTCTGTACCTTGAAAGTGGTCTGTCTATGGAGGGGACCGAGAGCTCTCGGATTTCATCAATAAATACAATGGAATGTGATCGATTCTAGTAAAGGTGGTCATTAGTAGAAAAGTTTGCAGGATGATGTTTTCCCCTCTTTTCATCAGTCTTTTTAGTGGCTGTTTTTAGATCATGTTTGACTTTCTCCGTAGCGTTTTACTACATTTTTAATAGAATTCAAATGGGTAGCCTATGGTGATTTGCAAGCCACACATGTTGTGCTGATAATTGATCCATTGAGTTCATACAGCTTATAAAATCTCAGAACGTGTGATGTATACAATTAATTAATAGCCTAATTGATTCTATTTTCCGGTGTGGGCGGTCAGAGTACCGGCCACATGTGAGAAGTGCCGAAATGCAAGATAAAGTGAGGGTACGCGACAGATTACAATATAGAAGTGCTGATACTTACTGATACGACCCAGTGTGTACCACTTTGAGCACAGAACAAACTGAGAGACAAAACTGAGTGCTTACTTCTGCTGCAGGTCCATGAGGCTCTGCTCCGCTCTCTGAAGCCCTTCTAGGTCCTTCATCATTTTGCCCACGTGGTCCCTAGAATTTCGGTTCTGGATGTAGGCGAACCAGCAGCCCCCAAATCCAATCACGATAGACACCACCAGCATCAAGTCCTTCAAGTGACTGTGTCTCGCTGCCAAAAAGAGCAAAAAACAACACCTGAGTAACAATAAAAGGGAGAGCTCACCCTAAAATTACAATTCATCCAATATCAATTGATTATATTCTTAGATTGAAATATATTTTTCTATGATCTGTGCCTTTACACTACTATTTAAGAGTTTGGGGTTGGTAAGATTTTTTTATGTGTCTGAAAGAAGTGTTATGCTCGTCAAGGCTGCACTTGTATGATCCAAAATATAGTAAGACAGCAATATTGTTAAATATTATTTAAATTTTAAACAAATTGTTTGAATATATTTTAAAATCTGTATATGATTAATTTCTTGATTCTTGAATGTGACCCCAAACTTATGAACGGTAGAGAATTAATTTAAATAATGCTGTAATATACACTAGCATATCACATACTCTAAAGACAGTGATGTCATGTGAGAATTATGACTCTTTTTCAACACGCATTCCATCTGTGACCCCAGCTCATCCTGACATGGCAAAAGAAAATTAATGCTTTCTTTTCTAATGCTTATGTTTGCAATCTTCTTTTAAAGTCCATTTCCAATGTTGTTTTTCAGATTGAAATAAAAGTTAAAGTATTTGACAGATGGGTTGAGGACACTTATATTGTGCTTATATATATTGTGGTTAAATACAACTAATAAAACCTGAATGTTCTTTTAAAACAGACTGCTTTTACCAGGATGTGCAATATGATCTTACTTGACTTTCTATAAACTAACAAAATCACAATCCCAAGAGTAGGAAGAAGGTTAATGGAAAAGAGCCAAGGATTTTTTTGGCAGGAGTAATACATCAAATCAGGGTCTGCTCAGTCTGACTGTCTTGCTGTCTCTACAACTGCAACTAACATATGTGAGGGTTGCACAACTCTGTGACATAAAACACACGCATACTGCTTTTAACAAGTAGTAAAGTAATACAAACAATGAGTAATCTACTTAGAAAAAGTCCCAGAAGTGATGAAAAACTCTCAGTTTGGGTCTAACCATGCAGATGTATGAACTGTTCTCTGTCACATCTGTTTTATGCAACGTGAAATGAAGCACCTAGGCATGCAGACGCTTCTACAAACATTTGTGAAAGAATGGGTGGCTCTCAGGAGCTCAGAGAATTCAAGCATGGTACCGTGATAGGTTGCCACCTGTGCAATAAGGCCGTTTGTGAAATGTCCTCACTACTAAATATTCCATGGTCAACTGTTTGTGGAAGCAATTGGGAACAACAGCATCTCAACCACAGAACGGGGTCAGCGCACGCTGCAGCGCAGCAGCTGCATCTAAGCCTTACATCACCAAAAGCAATGCAAAGCGTTGGATGTCGTGGTGTAAGCACGCCGTCACTGGACTCTAGAATCGTGGAGACGTGTTCTCTGGAGTGACAAATCACACTTCTCTGTCTGGCAATCCAATGGGTGAGTCTGGGTTTGGCAGTTGTCAGGAGAACGGTACTTGCCTGACTGCATTGTGCCAAGTGTAAAGTTTGGTGGAGGGGGGACTGTGTGGGTGTGGGGTTATTTTTCAGGGGTTGGGCTTAGCCCCTTAGTTACAGTGAAAGGAACTCTTAATGCTTCAACATACCAAGACATTTTGGACAATTCCATGCTTCCAACTTTGTGGGAACAGTTTGGGGATGGCCCCTTCCTGTTCCAACATGACTGCACACAAGTGCACAAAGCAAGGTGCATAAAAACATGGATGATTGAGTTTGGTGTGGAGGAATTTGACTGGCCTGCACAGAGTCCTAACCTCAACCCGATAGAACACCTTTGGGATGAATTAGAGTGGAGACTGTTAGACAGGCCTTCTCGTCCAACATCAGTGCCTGACCTCACAAATGTGCTTCAAGAAGAATAGTCAAAAATTCCCATAAACACACTCCTAAACCTTGTGGAAAGCCTTCCCAGAAGAGTTGAAGCTGTTATAGCTGCAAAGGGTGGGCCAACTCCATATTAAATCCTACAGATTATGAATGGGATGTCACTGAAGTTCACGTGCATGTAAAGGAGGCGTCCCAAAACGTTTGGCAATATTGTGTATCTTTAGTTATACTGGCATTGTTGTGCCTGCTATTCATTTTCATAGTGTTTCAGTAAGTGAGTCCAGCGGTGTTTCCAACAAAGGTGGTGCAATCAGCTGCGTAACGGGAGGATCTGGACTAGTGAGTGCTATTTCCATCTGTGATTTCACTGCTCACATCCTGCTCTGGAACATGGGAGGACAGCAGATCTAGAGGTGCCAAAATATTTGTTAAATCCCTCAACCTTGACGCTCCCACAACTTAACCAGCTTGATTTGGGATCAGGTTAAATCTCCTGTGGGTTTACTGAGGCTGGCACATAATAAACTTCCGTCTAGGATTTCCTTTTCAATTATAGCACTAGTGTTTGGATAAAAGTACTCTTTGAATGTATATAAAAGAGAGTTTTGTTTGCACACGTAATCTTTGACCAAGTCTAGGGATGTTGGATGGCACAGTTTTCTCATTTCTTCAAATGCTGTTGCTGAAAACTGTTCATAAATTTTACATTAGTGATGCAACCACCTAAGACCCTATAGTCAGATTGTCTACAACAGTGAAGAACCTTCTACTGCGGACAGTATAAACAGTGACCAGAGAAGCAAATAACTGCCATAGCTGAGATTATTAATGAACTCCAGATGGAACTCCATATTTTTTTTTTTTTTTTACATTTTTCCACGATCCACCTAGCACTTCTTTGCAGCCCCCTACTTTTAAAACCATGGCTCAGAGCACCTTAGCAACTGCATAGCAACTAGGGCTGCCCGATATTGGAAATGTCATTTTTCTGTTATATATTGCAATATGAAAAAGAAAAAAAAAACATCAAGTTTCACCAGATGACTTGAATAGCTCTATTTGGAAAGAATTAATCATTCTAGAATAATTGGGGTGATTTTGTATGGGAGTGAATAGAAGTGAATATTTTTTAATAGAAAATAATAAATAAATTACAAGCATAGATAGATACAAGATACAATTGAAATAAACAGTGATTTATGTTTTTCAGGTAAGCAACAGTATTCAGGTACAGAAATTGAATAATCAAATGTAAAATAACACTGTATAGTATTCACTGTATAAATTAAATATAATTAATCTTTGTCAAAGCTACAAAAGGGATTCTCTCTTTAAATTTTGTTGTTTGATTAACATTAATGACAGACAGCAGTAGGAATATTAGGATGCTGTCACTTTAAGACCAAATACATGGATCCAATATAATGATCCACATCTGTTTTCTTTCTCAATTGTTTACATTCACATAATCCAAAAGCTCCTGTTTGCGAGGATACTCATTTTTGTGTGTAAATTTTATGTATGTGCCCATTCAAGCACAAAAAGATGAAAAACAGAACCAAATTGAGTTCAATGGTTTAAAATCGCTTGAATATTTAAACTGACAGGACCTTATACATGTGCAAATGATAAAATGTTGCTCTATGATGGTTAAACTTTGCAATTAATCCATGAATCGGTGCCTGGTCTGTACGGATCAACTACGATCCCTATATATGACGATATTGATGATATCAATGCTAAAACGATAAATCGTGCAGCCTTAATAGCAACATGCTAAAAACTACTCTGAAAAGTAACTGCATAGAAACATATTGGTAACCAACCACAACACCCTTAAAAAAATCTTGTTTAATCAGCAAGTATTAACTCGTAGTTTAATTTTAGGCATTTTAAACTTCAGGCCACACAAACGAAATCAATGATATCCTTCTTTGCTAAAGCACTGAGAAGGAATATGAATGCAGACATTGTGTGAGCTGAAATTCCTGCAACAAATATCATGCATTTTTTGACAGCCTTTGGGATTATGATGGCGCTTTGTCTATCTAATGTGATCTTTGATACCTTTGACTCTGGCTGATGTTCTAGGTAGAGACATTCACATGAACTATAATTCATATGATGCCCTTGACCAATACATCCCCATCTATCTCACCTATTTATTGACAACATCCCTCTCTTTTCTGTTTTAGCAGCTGTACTTGGGTATCACGCTGTAATGGCTGACATTAATGGGACATGCCTCTTCTGTCTGGCTGTTGTTCTCCAATAAGCCTGGTTATTTTCAGACGGAGGAGATATTTGCTCACGAGAAAAGAAAACATAATAAACCATTCCTTGATTTCAGCACATAATCAGCACATAAATATTGCACAAAGAATACTGCAATATGGACTTCATCCAGAAAACCCTCTGCAAACATAAATCCAGAAAAACGTGTTATGGCTTGCAGAACATTTCAACACTAGTAGTTTTCTAAAACTTCTAAAACAGGAAGAAGAATAAAAAAAACATTCAAATAATTCAGTAGAATTGGTCTACTGAATACAGATTGGTCTACGTTAAAATACAAAATATAGTTTGTAACAGCTATGAACAATATTGTCCAGAGACAGTAGTGATTCTACTATGACTATTTTTGAGTGTTGTTGGAAACAACGCATTCATTCAAATGGACAGTTTGAACTGATTCACAGAAACTTACTATAGATGTGTTTGACTTCATAGGTGCTGCGCAGACCTATCGCCACAGATTTGCCGCTTGCAGTCGGGGGGGAATTGAAAATGGAGCCATCAATTTGGACACTTTCTGCTTCACGCAGTGACGCTCGCGTGATGTTTGCGGACTTCATTACAGACCAAGTGGAATAGATTCAATCTTTGTCAAATACACAGATGTTTCAGACACTTTCATGAAGCAACAGAAACACTTTCCATGTACTGCTTAAAACCGCAAATCTGTACAAGAATAAAGTTAAACTATTTCAAGCTTATACTATTTAGAGGTAAATATTCTTTAAGTTTTAGAGCTGAAAACTTCCTTGTTAGTCAAAGAAAAGCTTTTATAGACACCAGGCCCAGAAAACGAGAGCTGGAATCCAATGACGCCATGGGAAGAAGAAACACAACTCAACTGATGAATATGTATGCGTGCTTCTGAAGCCCCGCCCACAGAGTCGAGAAGCTACAGGTTTACAGAGCAGTGATCAGGGCGAGCAAAGTAATATATTGCTCTGTGCCAGGGTGTGAAAGAACACAGTCGCTGCATAAGCTTCCTTCGTATGCTACTATTAGGAATGAGTGGTTGAACTTTATTTTTAATGAAGTTCCAGCTCACGTGGGGAAGACATGTATGTGTGTTCGCTTCATTTCACTGCGGAACCGTTTGTAAACAAGTCTCAGGTGCTGGATTTGCAGACACAGTGTTATGCCTTCTATATTGGATTCTACAGGAATGGTGCAACAAACTTATGTGAGTAAAACGTCTTTTTTATATGTAATGGTCGGCATGCCTATGAATCTCAAATAGTGAAATAATATTCCTTTCTTGATCTGAGCGCGCGCGTGTGTGTCTGTGTGTGTGTGTATGTCTGTGTGTGTGTGTGTGTGTGAGTGTGCTGTTCGTTTTCCTGTCGACCGATCGGTCGGTCGGGCCATGTAATACAGAAATAATATTCCAATCAATTCCAATTTCTCGGGTGGATGAGAAATAAATCATTGTGTTTGTTTGATAAAGACGTTATGAGCCCTGTGATCGGGAGAATCGTTCCGGTTGCCGCTTTCAAAACGAACCTTCCCTAATGTGAACTGAACTGACAATATGCAAATCAAATCCAATCCCAGCCGTGGGCCTTTACTGCCAAGTCTCCAGTGCAGCACGCTCATCGAAACCCAGCGTTCAGGAGAAAGCCTCAAAACCAGTCTAGAAAATGGCCTATTACTTATTCATTATGATGTTTTTGAATGTAAAAACCACACAATGTCATTAGTTGACCTCAGACAACAGTTTAAAAAAATAAAAAAGCCAGTTCGTGACCCCTTTAACTTTAGTAAGTGTGTAATGTTGCTGTTTGAGCATAAACAACATCTGCAAAGTTACGACGCTCATATGCCCTCGGGAACAACAAAGGGGGTGAAGCCTCCTGCCCTGTATCTTGCTCTCTCATTGGCTGTAGGTCATCGCCGATGTAATTTTCAGTCAGAACACATTTTTCACAGCAGAATTTTAAATCGACGACAGGTCCAGATATTTATAATGCCAAATATCTCACGGGTGTCTGCGACTCATCAGCAATTCTCTAAGACCGTGTCTTTGATCATTCACACTGCGTTATTGTCACCGCGTGAACGAGCACTGATTTGCCTATGATTTCGGGCATTTGTCTGTGATTTCGCACCTGTTGGCGAGTCAAAATCGGGTTAAAATCAGGCAGTGTGAACTCGGCTTTAATGGTTGTAGTAGTGCTGTTGCCATGCCATCAAAACGCTGTTATTTCTGTCCACCATGTTTGTACCCTCGTTAGAGCAGCTAGTCATCTATTTAAACATTATAACTGTTCTGGTTTTGGCTGTAATAATAAACTCCCGGCATCTGAGCTAATGAGGCTGGAGTGGATTAATTTAATTTGTGAAGGGAATGTGAAATTAGTTAAATTCGTATGTGTGTGTGAATCATTGTTCACTGAACTGCTTTGCAAACAAGGGTCAGTAAACGGATGATTTGCACAAAAGTTGCTTCTCAAAGATGGATCAAATCCAACTCTTCGTGATCCAACTTCATATCCAGCGCACATATAAGTACTGCACTTTATAATGTGTGCGTTTGCAAATCGCTTTTCTGAATGTGCTAATGTGGTTAAAGTTACCATTGTCTTTTACTGTGTTCACAAAGACCAGAGCTTGTTATTTTTAACCCGAAAATGCTCACTGCCTGTAAAATTCAGAAGAGCACTTTTATTACTTCTTAAAAATAAAACTAATGACATAGCTCTGATCTCTGTGAATACAGAGAAAATTGTTAACTTTAGCCACCATATAGCGTCCTAACCAGCACATTCACAAAGGCAATTAACAGGAATGCACTGATTCAAGTCAGATGCTGATTGGTCTGTGCAGCGCTGCATGCAGTCGAACACACCTTTTCTCCTGAATCAGAATTAATTAATTCAAAGCGACAGTTTGAACGGATTCACAGAAAATAATCGATCTTACCAACTCCTGCCAGTGAATAAGAACTAATTAATTCAAGTGGAAAGGTTGAACTGATTCACAGAAATGAATCAAACTTACCAACGCTTGCTAATTAATCAGAACTGATTAATTCATTTGGACATTTTTAACTGATTCACAGAAATAAATCGATCTTACCAACTCTTGCCAACAGAGACTATTTAAACATCTCAAACTCAAAAGTCATGAGACAATTTATGCATAATATATAACCACAAATGTAATGTGGATATTCAATAAGCCCAGTCTTAGTACAGAGTGCTACTCACGAGGAGGTCCAAAAAGCACTGTGTCCAGAGCCTTCAGCTGCAGTTTCTGTGCATGACTGCGGTCTGGTATTTTCAGCACAGACAAAAGAAGGGTGGCATTTTTCACTGCAAGTCTGTGAATGGAATAGACACTCAGTCAGTAAGTGAATCAATGACCTTGATCAGTGAATTCATTTCAGTCCAACTGCTGAAAAATGTTTTATACACATTAAAGGGTTAAATTTAAAAAATTAAATTCTTGTCATTAATCACTCACCCTCATGTCGTTCCAAACCTGTAAGACCTTCGTTCATCTTCGGAGCACAAATGAAGATATTTTTGATGAAATCCGAGAGCCTGTAGCCGCGTTCCCTTTACCCTTCAAATTGCACAAGTTGAAATTGCGAATCGGAAATACGCCCAATGGAAACGCGTCAATTTCGCGAAAACTCCCATATATCGGAAAAAAGTTTTTTCCGCTCGCATGAGGTGGTTTTTCAGGCCATTCGAAAACTTTTCGCAAAGCTGTAATGGAAGCAGTTTTCCCGCATTTAGGTCACCTGGCGCACGTAAAAGACAATCATTCTTTAAAGATGACGCCGTATGTTGGACAGAAGACAAGTTCTTTATTAAACTCATAAAAGACAATAGAATTACAGGAATACTGGTTTCTAAACAACAAAGAAATGCCACACATTTTCATTAAGACCTTGAAGCAGATAGGAGGGAAAAACACCCACGAACACCTATCCATGGCCGCTCCTAACGAAGGTGCTTTCCTTGCCATTAATGCTTGGATAACACGCCTACATCTCCTTTGATTAAAAATAATGGCTAGTGCGTGACTGGGATATACATAAACCTACCAATATGCATGACATCATTTTGGAATGACTTATCGCGAGTGGGAAAAATAAGTTTTAGTCACATAACATCGGGTTAATGGAAACGCTGTCATTAGTTTTTTATCAACATTTAGAAAATATCACAAACGTTTTGCACGAATCTGTAATGGAAACAGCGTAAGAGTCTGACACAGGCTAGAAGAAATTGTTGAATAAATTTGTTCTTTTTGTTTGTTTTTGCTCACAAAAAGTATTCTCATCGCTTCATAAAATTAAGGTTGAACCACTGGAGTCACATGGACTATTTTAAGTATGTTTTTACTACCTTTCTGGACCTTGAAAGTGTTCATTCAATAGAGGGCTCAGTTAGCTTTCGGATTTCATCAAAAATATCTTAATTTGTGTTCAGGGTTTGGAATGACGTGAAGGTGAGTAATTAATGACAGAAATGTTCATTTTTGGGTGAACTATCCCTTTAAGGCAATAGAGATGCTAATTATAAGCTTTCTTACCTGGGCAAAGCTTTGCCACTGATGTCGTTCTTCCTGAATGAATCAACATACTGAGGTAACTCCACACAGCGGATGAGCCACTGCTCTGCTTCCTCTACTGTCCAGTTATACACTATAGACAAAAAAACACAGAAGTGATGCTAGTGGTTAACGGTGCCAGAGGACACTGAGAACACAAACATGGAAGATCCGACATTCTGAATGATGGAAGCTTAAGCCCAAAGTATACTTCGGCCGATTGTCTGCGCACTGTCCATGTGACATATTTTTGTCATTAGAAGTCCATCCACGCACAATGTCCACGTGCATCCGTGTGGATGGTGCGTGTACAAGAGCACATGTACGAGTGACTTGAGTGCTTGAAAACAAAGTCCACTAGATGAATACATCTTTCTGCACTCACGGCCAATGAAGTATACTTTGAAAGGCTTGTGTTTTCAGTTTCAGCATTCAAGTTTATGATGTGGCTAACAGGAATGACTTTGACTTTTTAATGACTGACTGCTTCTCAGTGTTGTACAATTAATATCAAATTAAAATAAACTGTGAAAACCTTCAGAGGCCTTCCAGGAGTTCCACATGTCCTCCACTGTGATCAGCAGATCTGCTCTATGGAAGCTGTTGTGTTTTCCCTTAGGGTCATGGTACTTTAAGTCTTCCCTTAGAAACTGTTTAAGGAAACAAAGACTGTATTTTAGCATCTGGTTCAGTGGTTCTTAACTGATATCATTTTCTGATAGGGTCACATGCAGCAGGTGTATAATCATATAAACATGCATAGTTAGGATTGTAAAAATAAATAGGTGTAACTATATTTAGAGGAGAAAATGAAACAAAAATCCCGCACTATGAAAAAATAATCTAATATTAAGCAATGGTTTTCCAAACTGGACTAGGCTTGATTATTTGACTTTCTAGGAGGAGTTTCATTTTACAGCACTGTCTATTTGCACAATTCAACAATTGGCAAGAGTTTAGATGTAAAGCCACTGTAAACAGTTTATTTGGCATTTACAAATTGTAATGCTTTGTGATCCAGTAGTCTTACTGAAGAGCATCAGACAACCTACAGTATGTAAATGCTGACAGTTTCATGGGTTCAATCACCTCACAATAACTCACAGTACTGTCTATGGCCTTGGTCAGGCTGCGGTCGGTCAGCAGTAATGCTGTTTACTCAGTGCTCAGATGTGGCATTCACATGAAAAAGAAATCACCTTGTCATGGTTAATCACCTTCTGCATCAATACATGCAGAAATGTCATGTCCATTCAAAGCAGATTTCAGCATTTTTGTTTGTATCCCTGATAATATCGCAAGAAAATGCATATTTTACATCTACTGTATATATCGCCACCTCAATGAATTTTATCATAAAAAAATTTACAGTTGAATGCTATTACAGATGAAAAGGTCTATAAAAACATGCGCAACTTGTGCTCCTCATCTCTGCAAAAACTCTGCAACAAACAGACTTGTACCAGTAATGCTGTATAGCGCAAGACATTTGTTGTACCGCTCTATCGCACTGTCAGGTCAAGTCAAGTATATGTTTATTTGTAAAGCACTTTTCACAATACATATTTCAAAGCAGCTTGACAGAAATCTGTCTCCAGTGAGCAAGCCAAAAGCTACTGTGTCCTTTCAAGTAAGCAAACCTTGCACTTGTTTGTACATTGGGCACCATTCACAGTGCTGCAACATCAATCTCTCAATAAAGCAGACCACGAAACCACACATGAATGCTGCAGCCCTCACCCCATCAGTTTCTGTCACGTCCACGCTGCCGTCTGCATCATCGTCCATGTCTTTATGAATGCTGCGGATGGCCTCAAAACTTAGCAGTGCATTTTCATCCTGGCAAAGTAGCTCATCAATGCCACACAATTCTGAGGAGAGAAAACAATGAGTTATGAGACAGCAAGTCCACTTAAACTGCACAGTTGCTCTGTTACAAAACAGGCTGCCTACAGAGGCATAGTTTAAAGGAATCTAGCTATGTATCCATGTAATGTATAATTTTACTTAATATATGTGTACATTTTTTTTTCAGCGGAATAATTTTTCCTATAGGAATTTTTAAAAGTCTTTGTTAAAGAGTTATAAACTATAACCACACCAACCAGCTAGAAGGTAAATCACAACATTGCAAACTTTGATTTGAAGGAAAAAAAGAACAAAGGCACAATATTGTGGCTTTAAAAATGGCTTTAAAGAAGGAAAGAATCTCATGAAGAATTATGAATGATGTAAACAAATGTTTAAATGTAACGTGTGGTAGTAAGCCAAAATAAGGAGACCAGAATTCAGTCTAAATCATCTTTAATCCAACAACAGAAATACATTGGAGAATCTCAGGAGAAACATATATACTCTTTGCATGATCACAGATAAAGAACTGAACAAAACAGGGACTACTTACTTATACAGAAAACAAGGTAACTAGATGACAGGTGTATGCAATCATTAACTCATGAGAAACCAAGGAAACTAACAAGGGTGAGGAGAACACTAAACTGAAAGGATATACAGGAAACCAAAACACAGGAAAAAACACAATGAAACTAAACATAAGTCAAGTGTGCAAGACTGTCCCAGGTCTGGAAAATGCCAAACCTCCCGTAACGCACTCTAAATCCACACCATTTCTAATACTGCTTCCCATATCCCATCATTCATCATGTTCAGGAACTCACATGCCCTGAAATCACGCAATGTTGAGGAAAACTCGCCAGTGTGAGTTAAATTAATTAGATATGATATATAATTTGGTGTAAAGTGTTGCACATTTTATTGCATTTTGTGAAACATTGCTAATTATTTTTATCACTTAATCAGAAGTGCCACAATTAATAAATGCATCTTAGGAACTACTGAACAAGTTTTTTTGAAAGTGCAAACTACTGAAAATAAATTTGTATAAATATAAGTAACATTTTTACAACACTGTGTTGTAAGTGTGTCCCATCGGTATGAACACATGGACAATGTCATGTAAGTAGACAAGTGGTCAAGTTCACTGGATTTTGGAACACAGCTAATATACACCATCCCACTGCAATGCATTCTGGGTAAACTTGCTCATTTTAAGTGCACACATCTGCCGACAAAAAATCATTTGGAGTCTTGTATCTATTAATTAAACAAAAAGGCAAGTTAAAAGCCTTCCTCATGAGCACATAAATGCCAGAGACAACAAAAGGCCTATTCAAACACAAATGACCTTGTGATGAAAATGACTTTGAGATTCAGTCCTTTCAAAATTTATGCATCATCCACTCTTACATGGCAAACGCCCACTGTTATTTCACAGCAAAAACGCTAAATGTACTAGTCTTTAGAGTATGGAAATTAAGCAAGGCTGAGGAATCGACAACTTAGCAATGATGTATAGCTAAAAACAAGGGCCTACAGCGGCGCATTTGTAAGGGCCCAATGTTTGAGCCCATTGTCACAGGAGAGTTCATTCTGAGGGTGATGCTAACACAGCCACGTATGAGCAATAGAGTGACTTTTAAACTATTTTTAGATACACAGGACAGCTGCTGAGGTATTGTGGATACTGCTGTAATATGGCAGTGGGTGGGAGTCCTTAACCTTTGTCTCAGAATTAAAAGACTTCATTATGAAGCAGGTTTTAACATAAGAAATCAAAAGTCACTGTGATTAGATTCCAAGTTTTTTAAAATCCAGGATCATCTGATATTGCACTACTAAAGACGGATGTAATCAAAACGCATATGTTCCTAGTTCATGAGTGGGCTGTGTTCTTACAGGCAGATCTGTTTAATACAAAGAAATGTTTAAAGTTGTAAGATCTACACTGTTATCCCCATCTCACAGCCTGCAAAAAGGTGAAACAGTGTCAGTACAAAAACAAGACACTAAACAAACATGCCACAACCGCGACTCTTCAAAAAAACCCACTTGACATCTCACAAACACATATTTGCACCCGGTGGGTTTCTGCATTATTTAGACACATTATGATTTTAAGAGAGCCATTTGCAAACATTGACACCACATTCACCAGTTCACCAGACGCGGATCTAATGGTTACATCTACAACTCAACCCGGTACAAGTATAGATAATGGCACATAAAAAGATTTAGATGCAAAACTGGGGGAAAAAAAGGCATCTGACATGAGATAAACAACAAAGTAGAGGGTCTCAGGAATTTCCTCATATATTATCCTTGATTTCCCTGGATGCATTCACTTAAGATATCATCTTTGTGTGTTAGTGTTTAGTTTACTATCATTTAGCATGGTCACTGCTGCTTTTGTGAAGATTTAAAATTGTTGAAGTCAATTTCAGATCATAAGAAGTGGGTATGTCTGTGTTAATGTTTGTCTGACAGCCATATACACATAAGGTTCGGTTATCATTTCTCTTATCACCAAACTCTTCTGTGGAACACAAAAGGTGAATTTCTGAAGTATGTTTTGTAGCTTAATCTGGGCCAACTTTAAGACACAAGCCTGGCTATTTACAGATGTTGCAAAACTCTTTTATTAAACCTAGTTGTCATGAACCTCATAAATTTGAGGCAAATCCAGAAACTATTTTTGTCTAAGAGGTAAACACTATAACAACCTACTAACTTCTAAACAAACACAACCGCTAAGTCAATGACATTAAACATCAGTGTACAATGTGCATTCAACTATGGAAAGCCAACAGGGTCAAAGTTTTAAAACCATCCCAAAGTTTCAAATTATCATAAAATATGGTGATTATACAGAATATGATAATATTTAAATACATGCATTATTTTGTACCTAATTGTGTTTTATTGCATTTTACCAATTTATAATGAAAGTCGAATGGGTTTGGAACTGCATAAGGTGAGCAAACTGCTGTTTGTATTTGATAAAATCCCACAGAGACAATGAAAGCATTTTAAGACAATCAATTTCCGCAATTTCTTATCTCGCTAGAGCATGTCTTGGTAGGAGAACGAGGAAAACAGAGAGGCCCAGGATCAGGAGAGGGAAAAAAATTAAACGGGTGATGTTTGGTCTGCTTCACCGGACCTTTAAAAAGATCTGCGAGGACCATCTGTGTTTGCAGAGCCTTTAAGATAAATTGACAGCACTTGTGGCATAGTGTTGATTACAACAAAATTAATTTTAACTTGATTAAGAAAACTGCAAAGGAACAAAGGAAAAAAACTACAAAGGAAGTGAATGAGGCCAATTGTAAATGTGATTGTTTCAATAGTAAAGCCACAAAACATAGACAATAGGTGTTTTAAAATTACGCATGCACTGAAATGAAAAATCTGAAATGACTTTCTTATTTGAAATTATCTTTTTTTTTGTATAATTTTATTAATATTAGACACACTTTTATTGAAAGTCAATCACTAAATCCCTAAAAACTAATCTTTGATCACAAAAATGACATATTTAAACGGTTTTTCCTGTGAAAAAATGTCTTCATTTAGTATATGCGGAGTAATGAATATGCAAATTAGCCCCGCCTCCACTCACTCACACAAACTCAGAGATCCACTTTGTCAATTCAAGGTATTGCTCTTTACAACATCAGACACATAACTGTAATTAATATGATTAACCTTTTGCTTGAATATGTTATCAAACAACCAATAATGTGTTGATATTGTTACACAAACCATGTTCCCGTTTTCCATCTCAGTCTCCTCAGCATCCTTAGAAATGCTTTGAACATGACAGAACGTCAGATTATAGATTATAGATCTCCCACACCTCAGTGCTGCAGCCTAATCAGGTAGTACCACCAACACCTGTGAACACGATAATAAGCAACCCTCACCTGGCGTTTCCTGAGAAGTTTGATGGCACTCCATCTAAATGTAAGGGCTTTCTCATGCAATGTTCAATGTTTTTAGCCCAACAGCCCTCTCTTTACTCTACTGATGCTGGCAAGATTTCCTTGATGTGTTCACTTCTCACGGGCAAAGCACTCGAGTGGGCAACGGCGGTCTGGGATAATCAAGCCTTAGAACAAGTCATGTACTCTCACTTCATTCAACGCTTACGCACTGTTTTCGAGCATTCTGAAGGAGGACAGAGCACGGGGGAGCAATTACTTGCATTACGTCAAAGGAACAGTACAGCTGTGGAATTCGCTCTCAACTTCCGCACACTGGCAGCGCAAACCATATGGGTGGATGACAGGTTGAAAACTTTGTTTCGCCAGGGTCTTAACTATGAACTACAGTCAGAACTCGCTTGCAGAGACGAAGATAAAACCCTAGATCAGTTCATCGAGCTGGCTATCCGCATCGACAATCTCATTCGTTCACGCCGATGTCCAGGAAATTCCCAATTTAATGGTCCATCAACCAATAACGAGGAACCCATGCAGGTCAGAAACTCTCACCTATCCACGGAGGAGCGGGATCACCGCGTCAGTAATCACCTCTGTCTGTATTGTGGTCTCGATGGACACTTGAAAGCCGACTGCCCGAGCCGACCTCCACAGACACAAGCCCGAAGGGTGAGTTTACTGATTTCTGCCATCTCTCAGAACAACTATTTTGATCTGCCCATTACCTTGACATATGAGACAAAGACGATACACACCAAAGCATTAGTTGATTCTGGGGCTGCAGGCAATTTCATTGATGAAGAGCTGGCATGGCAATATGGCATTCCTCTAACCCCCTGTAACTCTCCCTTGGCAGTGGCAGCGCTAGATGGGCGCCCTCTGGGGTCTGGTCATGTGCAATACACCACTACCGAACTCAAGCTCCAAGTGGGCGTTCTTCACTCCGAACTCATCCGTCTCTACGTCATTCATTCTCCACACAACCCGGTCATTCTGGGCTTCCCATGGCTTCAAGAACACGACCCGCAGATATCCTGGCAAGAAAAACAGATCACCCGTTGGAGCGTCACCTGCCATGCCAAATGTCTACGCTCAACGCAACCACAACCCAGCAAAGCCACGGCCCTGATTAACACCGTAAACACCATTCCAGGGGTCCCACTGGAATATGCCGATCTCATCGAGGCTTTCAGTAAGTCCAAAGCATCACAACTCCCACCGCATCGCAACAATGACTGTGCCATAGATCTCCTGCCAGGAACCATGCCACCTAGAGGATGCATCTTTCCACTTTCTGAGCCTGAGGATCAAGCCATGAAAGACTACATCAAGGAAGAGCTAGCAAAGGGTTTCATTCGACCATCCACGTCACCGGCTGCAGCCGGCTTCTTCTTCGTGGGAAAGAAGGATGGAGGTCTGAGACCTTGCATTGACTATCGTGGCCTTAACGATATTACAGTTAAATTCAAATACCCGCTACCTCTGGTCCCAGCGGCTCTAGAACAGTTGAGAACTGCCCGATTCTTCACCAAGCTTGATCTCCGCTCCGCCTACAATCTCATTCGTATCCGGGAGGGGGACGAGTGGAAGACAGCCTTCTCCACAAGCAACGGGCACTATGAATACCTCGTCATGCCCTTCAGGCTGTCCAATAGTCCTTCAGTGTTCCAATCCTTCATCAATGACATCTTCAGAGACATGCTCAATCAGTGCTTGGTGGTGTACATCGATGACATACTGATCTACTCAGACACCATGGAGGAACATGTTCAACAGGTTCGCACGGTACTGCAGCGTCTGATTAATCATCAGCTCTATGCCAAGAAATGTGAGTTCCATCAGTCATCGGTGTCGTTTCTTGGGTACATCATCAGTCCGGAAGGAGTGGCAATGGACGAGAAGAAGGTTCAGGCAGTCCTGGGTTGGCCTCAACCTGCTACACTGAAGGAGCTTCAAAGGTTCCTGGGGTTCGCCAACTTCTACAGGAGATTCATCAGGAATTTCAGTTCAGTCGCTGCACCGCTCACGGCCATGACCAGAGGGGGAAACACCAAATTACGGTGGTCAACAGACGCTCTCCAGGCATTCAACACATTAAAGAGTTGTTTCACTACCGTTCCGATTTTACACCATCCTGACCCACACTTGCCGTTTGTGTTAGAAGTAGATGCCTCCAACACCGGAATCGGTGCCATTCTCTCCCAACGACAAGGTAACCCACCTAAGATGTTTCCATGTGCTTACTTCTCCAGAAAACTCTCAACCGCCGAACAGAATTATGACGTGGGAAACCGTGAGCTCTGTCACAAGATTCCACTCGGCTACCAGAGGTCGAACTCCCAGAGTACTAACCTCTTATCGGACTTCATTTCCCATACACCCTCACTCTGGACTGATTACGGCACACCTGTTCCTAATCATCATGCCTACATTTACTCTGCTCACACACACATTCATTGCGAAGTCTTGTTTGCCCCGGCTACATTTCTGAGCGTTATTCCCTGTGTTTATTCCTGCCTGTGTTTGACTCTGCTTTGGACTACTGTTGACGACCCTGTTCTGCTTGCCCTTGATCTTTGTTTGCCTGGACTCTGATTCTTGCCTGTTTGCTGCCTGCCCTGACCATTTGCCTGTTATGACCACGATTGATGCCCTACCTCTGATATTCCTGTTTGCCCTGGTTTATCGACCCACGCCTGCTTGTACTGTGAGTTTGTATTACTTTAATAAACTGCACATGGATCCCAATCTGCCTGAGTCCTTGTTACAAGTCCCTGTAAAGTCAAAATTAAACATGTGTTCTGAGTTTCTCACACCACAGATAAATGTGTTATTAACCAACTAGCCAAATTTGAATCATAAAAAAATCAGCTAAGTACATAAAATATCTTATCGAATTCTTGAAAAAATAAGCAGCATTCTCCGCTCTCAAACGCTGGGGGCGTGTCCGCTGTTGGCGCCGAAACCACACCCACTCGCGGGAAAGCGGCCGTAAACACACAAGACAACAACACTTAAGTACAGCTCACGAGTCACGATGGCACCAGATGTCAGCGGGACGGGAGGATGAAGGTCGGGGCGGGAGATAGTCGGTTCGGCCCCATTCTGCAGCGGATTATAAGTGAATCCCAGCTGTCGCCGATTTGGTCGAAGTTTGTAAAACTATCCGGTGTAAAGACACTGTAGAGGCAGGTGTTGGTGGCGATTGTCAGCACTCCATCAAGGTAGCTGTTCACAAAATTAATCCACCTCTTCTTGAGATCGCCTTTTTTGTTTTTGTTTTTTGTAGGCTGTTTTGTAAGTTGTAGGCTGTAGTAACTAACGGTACTGACAGTAACTCACAATCTAGCGGGTGAACTGATGTGAAATAGCAAATGTGCTCTAGTTATGGCGGAGGGGCCACATGCCAAGCGGCTCCAGTGCATCATCGAGCCACCGTTTTAACCCCGCCCAAAAAATCCGGAACACAGCAATGGTGAAAACTTCTTAACGATCTAACTTAATTCAGTACTACATAGTTCACAGTCTTTGTAATGTGTTTCAACAATACATTTCTAACATTTCTAATGTGTTTAGATACAAATCTCAGAATTGCCTTTACAGGGACTTTACAGCTCAACATTTAATGTAGGTGCTTATATAAAATGTACAAGCTTTACATTTATATTTTTAAATCCTCAAGAAAATGGCCCCACTCCCTTCTATTTTGTGTGCCTCATTGTAACCTCAATTGGGCTTTTTTTAAGAATAGAAGAGTTGAGTCAAAAACATTTTTTGGTAATCAACATTATGCCTAAACATGAGCATAACTTGCATTTAGCTTGGAAAATCAAATGTAAAATTTAATCTTGCATTCCAATAAAACAATCTCCATACACTCTAAAAAATTCTAGATAAAAAACAACCCAATGTTGGGTCAAATATGGACAAACCCAGCGATTGGGTTGTTTTAACCCAGCGACTGGCTTGATCTTAAGCAAATATTTAACCCAACCGCAGGGTTAAAACAACCCATTCGCTGGGTTAAAACAAGCCAATAGCTGGGTTAGTCCATATTTGACCCAACATTGAGTTAAAACAACCCAGCATTTTTTAGAGTGTATTGGTCCTCTTTACAGTTTTCAACCTCAAATGGAGATAACACTGAATATCGAATTATTCCCACCATTTCCTATAAAAGGAGAAATGTTCTGGGGAATGCATTCCACCAGGCACTGAGATGCTAAGTCCTGCTCTAAAACAGTTGGATAAAGTCAACAAAACCCTGGACCTATTAAGTACAATTCTGAGCCTTTTCCAGATGCATACAAAGAGATCCACCTCAAGGATGTAGAGATGCCCAATTGGAATTAACCCCAGTCAGGCAGAGGTCCTGGGAAAATGGATGGATGACCTCTGCTACCACTTTAAAGACAGCTTGATTACGACATTTATCCAAGTGACTCACGGTAATCTAATAACTAAAATAACAGAAATAGAAACAGAAAGCCTCAGCTATTTATTTGTAACCCCTGTGAGGTATCTTTTATAAATCAAGAACAGACAGGGTAGAATCCCCTGTAATTCCCAAAGCCAATACCAAACTTCTAAAACTCACTTTACTCAACTAACTGACTATTAAAAACTCACCCCAAAGGTTACTGCGCACCAGAATGGCAGCTGGATTTCCAGTTTTCAGAAAGCTAAAGGTGTTTAGGGTTTATTAATCTTTTCTGAGCGATCGGGCTAGGTGGAGTTGGAGTTTGTAAGTATTGTCATGTCCAGTCTCATATACCACTGTTGAATATATAAGAGCGCTCCTTTTTTCTAATCTTTTCATCAGGTCTGAGGTGTGGATTATAACCATGGTGAAAGTGCTTCACAGGATGAGCATCAGTCTGTTAACTGAAAACTGAACATTAGTGTCAAAGCACAAGAGGAGACTTTGATGGAAACCAAAACTTGCGAGGGTGACATACATCAGCAGTCTTGCCTCATGGGAGGCATTTTTGTCGCTCTGTGCATTTGCTAAACTAAACCTCCATCCTGACACATATTTCAGTCATGTTCACGTTTCAGTTCTTGGCCAGCACATGTAAATGCAGCATATGGGTTGTGAATGATTGGTTTGACATCATCTCCCACGAGGCTCTGATTAAACAAGGGAAGCACTTTATCTTATCTAGCAGCACACGTAAGAACTGTGTATCATACACCATTTCTCAGAGTGGGACATCTCTCTCTACAACAAACACTATGTTCCATTGGTATTACGTAACACATAAAATGCACACTATAAAACATGGGAAATAACGCTGAGTGATTCAACTGAATGATGATTTCCTACCGGATAATCTATTGGCAGACTGTAGGTGGTCTGTCAGGCTGTGCTGATCTGCTGCACTCCTCCATAAGAAACCAAGCCATGCAATGTACATCCAGCGTCTGGCAAATCTCAATAGATCCATGCTAAACTTAAAACAGAGGGAGAGAGAGAGAGAGAGAGAGAGAGAGAGAGAGAGAGAGAGAGAGAGAGAGAGAGAGAGAGAGAGAGAGAGAGAGAGAGAGAGAGAGAGAGAGCATTTAAAAGAACAGTACTAATCTGCCGTTCAGGAACACATTATGAAATATTCTGACATAAAATGAACATTCAAATAGTGAATCAATTAGTCACAAACGTTACTCTTTTGCTCCTAATTACTATCCCTTTTTAGTGACAAGCAGGCCTAACTATTCTATTGAATCTATGGTGTTTCAGATATCAACTAGTCACTTCCGATTAGTATGTATTTCAAATATTGCTGGTGCCTATTCCAGGTTTACTAGTACTTATGGTAGGCTATATTTTTGTGTGTCCCAGTTACTAGTAAAATTTCGGCTACACTTGATTGTGGTAACACTTTATTTTACAGTGACCTCCTTGTTACATGTACTTACAATAGTAATAACAATAAATTATGCATAATTACATGCATCTAACCCTCAACCAAACACTAACCCTAACCCTATAGTAAGTACATGCAGTTAATTAATATTACTCAGTAATTAAATGCATAATTACACTGTAACAATGACACCTTGTGTAACCCTTGATTTTAAGGTGTCCGTGTTACAGTGTAATTATACATTTAAGTACTGACTGAGTAATAATAATTAACCATATACTTACTTTAGGGTTAGGATTAGGGCATGGTGTAAGGTTAGTTGCATGTCATTTATAGGAATTAGGCTACTATAGTCGCTAACTGTAACGTGCAACAAGGACGCTGTAAAATGATGTGTTACCGAAATTTCTTATTGCAAAAATAACATTCTTACAGCTGTCAAATGTAACGATAGCACATAAAATAGGCCTACTATTAGTCCTAGTAAAGCAGTAAAGTTGGATTAGATGGGCTACCTTTTTGAATATTTACAAGTAACTAATACATACTAGTACTAAACTAGTATAAGTACGAGTAACATAAACATAGAAACTTGTTCGTTTAAATGTTAACGTATGTTGCCAACTTGCCATATGGCTGTTAGTTGGAGTGTCCTATATGAAAAAGCCTCCAATAGTAGCTGCACGTTTTAGTAAGCGTGGAATGTCACACATGTCATATAGCTTAGCTTTTGACAAAGAATCTTCAAAATCACTATAAAAAATAGCTCCTCTGGTGATACGATCAAGTTCCGCCTTTGTGTATTTTGCCGCTTGGCTCATATCAGATGGCATATGAAACAAGCAAAAGTAACACGAGTGCTATTTCAAAGTTATCCTCATGATGCAAATGCACACTCATCGTGTTATTTTTTAAAAAAATGTCAGATTACCTGTCAAAATCCAAAGGTTGGAAACTGCAGAAGTCGCTTGAGACAAATCAGATGTAAAAGTTGCGTTTGATCTGACTGAGATCCATTAGGTAGCCTAACCGATATTTGTAGGATGTTGTTTTAACTCAGATGAGAAAATGTTGTCGTTTTAATGGTCCAATAAGTTTAAAGAACACTTCAAAGATGTTAGACATTCATTTTCCACATCTCCTCCTCATAGCCTGCGCATTAACACGCCCTGTCAATAATATCAAATATTGTCAAAAATATGTGTCCATCACTCCAATGCGCGCTTCGAACGAAACGTCCAAAATGAAGAGTTGTCCTCCAAATGTAAGACACAAAAGTATGTCCCGGACTGGCCTATAGAAATCACATTTCGAGGTTCATTACATTGTTTCAAAGTCCTATTCTCTGAGTTATCCAAAGCCCCTCGGTGTTAAGAATCCGTTTGGTGTTGCTTTTGGAGGATGTCTAATGGTAAAGCAAATAGTTTCTTGGGATATATAGTCAGGTTTTGAGGTTTGGTCGCAAAAAGCAGAAAGACACAGCCATCTAGTGGTGTGATACACTCAAGCATGCAGCTAAAAATGATTTAACCCCTCCCAGTTTTCTTGTCTGTTTACCAATACACTTTAACCTAAGTTTGATGTGTTAAAAAGTGATCTATCTATCTATCTATCTATCTATCTATCTATCTATCTATCTATCTATCTATCTATCTATCTATCTATCTATCTATCTATCTATCTATCTATCTATCTATCTATCTATCTATCTATCTATCTATCTATCTATCTATCTATCTATCTATCTAAATTATTCTAAAAGGAATTCTGAAAGCCTTGTGACTGAATGAGAGCTATTAAAGGATATTATCACTGCAATTAAAATTCTGTCATTACTTACTCATTCTCATGTCTTCTAACCTGTATGATATCTTTTTTTTTTGTGTAGCACAAAAGAAGAAATTTATAGCAGAGTGCTTCAAAGCCTATTCCAACCCTTTTCCATACAATGATAAAGTCATTGTTCCAAACAAAAGGCCTAAATACAAAGTCAAATGAAATTGTTTTTTATTCTTTTTGGAACTTCAGCTTTAAGCATTTTTTTCCAAAAGGTTGTTTTTACAGCTAGAAGAACCATTTTGTTTTTCTCTCTCTCTCTCTCTCTCTCTCTCTCTCTCTCTCTCTCTCTCTCTCTCTAAAATCTAAAGAACCTTTTCTCACTATAAAGAACCTTTTGTGGAATGGAAGGTTCCATTGATGGTAAAGGTTCTGCATGGAACCATCAATGCCAATAAATAACCTTTATTTTTAAGAATGTTGCATTACAGTCTCCATCCAATTTGATAGTGAAATAGAGCAGCCTGAACATTATTCAAAACTTCTCTTTTTGTGTTCCACGAAATAAGAAAATCATACGTGTTTGTAACAACTTAGGTGAATAAATTAAAACAGAAATGTTTATTTTAGTTAAACAATTCCTTTACATTAGTAACAATAACAGACATTTCGGTGGAATTTTTTTTTCGAAAAACAACTATGGTATTTTTTTATTTTCTTAACAGTGCTTTTTGGAACTTCACTCTTTAAAAATAAAGGTTCCAAAAGATCGTTTTCACAGCAATACATATAGAAGAACCTATAATGTTCTAGCAGCCTGAACATTATTCAAAACTTCTCATTTTTGTTCACTGTTTATGTGTTGGTGTTTAACGACTTGGGTGAATGAATACAAAAAGAAATGTTCATTTTGGGTAAACAATTCCTTTACATTAGTAACAATAACACATTTTGGTGGAAAATTTTATACAATGTGGAGTTTTTGCACCCATTTTTGCAACACCCACGGCTCTGATTCAAGTCGATATTCTGACGGCTCCTCCTAAGGTCAGGTAGTTTCAACATGAGTTTGAGGCTGTGATGATACGGGATTTCCCTTTGAGTTGAACCAGAATTAAGCTATTATAATCAACGGAGTTGACAGTGCACGCGAGCGAGCTGGTTGATTTAAAGTGGGGGCGCGCGCGCGCGCTTGCAGTGTAGACAGACTGTGTTACGCCCTCTTAAACATTGTCATAGCCACATTTACTTCAGTAAACTTCCTCAAATATGCCGTTAAGCCATTACTTCCTCTCTAAGGGGTGAACACACTCACGTCCTACAGACCTCAACAACTAACTTCCACAGAAGCGGGATTACGGTCCTCAAGAGCATCTGATAGGCTATGTTTGGTAAGACATGTTTATTTAATATTCATATATAGGCTACTGACTGTTAGACGATAATATAGCGTGGCTTGTTAGACAACATCCTTATGTGTTTCATTTCTGACTTCTTTTATTAAAGAGAAATGATGCAGCTACAGATTTATAACTCCGGACGTGTGTTATTTTGCTAAATATCCTGTTCTCGCTTTCGACCGCGGCTCAATGATTAAGCAGTGTCTTCAGTGTTTTAAATCAGAGAGCAGGAATAGGGGCCACTCCCATAGAGTACCGTTGTATACGAATAGGCTAAATATCAATTCATTATAGGCCTACGTTACGCTCATTAATATTAAAACTGGAAGTTCTGTCTTCGTTCAATTCATTGGTGTCAAAGATAACCTGGAGGGATGAGGCATTTCATGGCACTTTTGACCACTTTGAATTAAATTACTTATGAGTTGAAACTCTGAAAACACGCCTTTACTATGACAAATTAAATGTATGGAAACAAAGTTGTTACAACAATGTTGTTCTTATAAAAACTTTTCTGAAAGACTTTTCTGTGAAAACGTGGTGCATTTTGCAACATTGTAGAGATGAATGGGTACTTATGCAAATCTGGAGAAAAAGAAAAAAAGGCAGTTGGGTTTTCCAAAGGGAATGAGGAACTGAGAAACATCCTCATTTTAAGCAATCCAACGGAGCCATGCAGAAGTTGGGATATTTATTTATTTCAGAACCATATCAGCTTCAATTAGAGAAGTCATTTTTGCTCTTGCATATTTGACTAACCAACGACAGTCACTCTAGTTAGTAAAGATAATAGCCCATCTGTGAGAGGATCTTCCATACTCATCCGTCAACCCACAAGCAGTTGTAAGCTGTCATTGTCGACTTCCTAATGTGAAAATGCCATTACAAAACAGCTGAATATCTTGAAGGGCTTACTTTCCTGCGGTGAGTCACTGGAAAGATGGTGACTTGCTCTGTCATAAATTGTGGTGACATTTCCCATGATCTTCTCATTTTCACATCTTTAAGTGTGCAAATATAGAGGACAAACCTAATCTGACAGTAACACTTTCAGTTTTAACTGAACTGATGGGGTTTATGATGAAAGACTCTGAATTCTAGATTCAGTATAGAGTGTAAAGGACGGATAAATGTAACTGACCACTTCTAGTTTTGATTTCTTTCTTCAAACTTTGCAATATAGTAAGTTCTCCTTTTGCTGGCAAAACTAGTCTTTAGGATCGTCTGTTCCCCTGCATGATTTGCATCATTCGGTTCGTTGATAAAGTGCGATAAACTCACACATGATACTTGAACAAGGGCCTTAATCACCATAGACAATATTCAGATTAGTGGTCAACCATTATGGGATTTTCCAATGGTTGAATCTTAAAATAGGCTATTACATTTAGTCAGCTACAGTCCTGAATGTCAACATTGATGACTTGAACAGTATCCCAAATATGAGTTCAACAGACAAGAACACATAAAAAAAGGTCTGATTTTCTCCATTTTGTATATCACTGAGCACTTCTTCTGCTAAACATGGGCATTGTGATATGACAATGCCGTGTTGTAAGTGACAGGACAGACTCCACCCAGACTGAGATGTCAGCGCTGTTTCTTTGAGCTCTTGGTTCACTAACCAAATTGGCTAACGCCTTGCAGAGGTGGGCTGTGCTCAGAATATTTCTCTCTCTGAGCGTCTCTGGAGATTGGGCAGAGTCAGTCTCACTCCTTTCTCCTGGGGTCAGACATCTGCCAGACTATTGGAATAAGTGAGAAAGAGAGAACTGAGAGGTTTTTTTTGGTTGCGAATCCACAGCTCTCAGTTTCTTGTTGATGTGCGAGAACACAAATCGTTCTCACATTTGCTACAGGCAAGATGGCCTGCATGTCATGATCAAACTATTGAGGAAACCGCTTATCATGAAACAAAAATGTTAATTAATAACAGAAAATAACATGAAAACAGCTGTTGAATGATTTTGGAAAGTGCTTTGCTGACACCACTTCACTCTGGCCTCCAGTGTAACAAGCGGAATTTGTCAGTAAATCTACTTTCCAGCTCCTTTTTCCACAAAAACAGCAATTACCCATATTGTCCTTGCACTGAATTTCCATAATGTTGAATAAATATGTGTATTAAATCAGTCCCCTTCTCACATCAAAAATCTTCAGCATAAACTGAAACCTAACCACACCTGTTTTCAAAGTTTTCCAGCATGTACATGTTGTATAAAATGTCACTTTACGTGTCATATTTCCTTCAGAAAGCCATTTGAGTCATGACCCAAATTTGTCATATTTCCATGACACAAATGGAGGGTAAAAAGAAAGATAAAGAACGTTTTTGTGAATATCTGAGAACATGAATGTGTGTAATCCCATCATTTTCAAGTGGAAATACATTTGTGTTCAAATATATACACAGCTTATCAATAGAACTGCAAGGGGAAGTAGAAGGAACTGGAGGAGGCTGACTCCTGACTGTATATTCAAAACATTGTTTCATAA